>JARQZK010004405.1:215000-425539 GCA_030704885.1 Cynegetis impunctata
AAGTTCCGCTCATAATAGTCAATTACCCTTTGTAAACGAACAAATTGATTTTCAGGTATCACCTTTGCTTTTGTCTGTTTTATAAATTACGGTGCAATACTCTCCTGTAGTCAGTCTTGATAATGAGTTCATAACTCGAAACATGTCGACTTTTCGTTACTGCTAAATACAGTATCTAAATATTTTTTTATATTGTGAAACATAAGCCAAGTGTTTTTTATTTTGAAGTTTATACTTTATTAGTTCATTTCATGTTAACATCTAGTTTAGACTGAGAATCCTGAAATAAGAATGGAATTATAAAAGAAGAACAAACTCTCATAAAACTGACTTATATCAATAATAATAATAATCATATCGAATCTGCCCAATGAAGTTATCTAAAAGTTATTTAAACATGAACTATATTTAAAAGTTCCGAGAAGCACTCCTAAATTTAACCTGACCAAGGTTGCGTCTTCAATAAAAATGGTGTCCTTTTTTGACCATCAGGCAGATTATTTATCTACATCCAAACAACATAGGCTCCTGTTTAAGAAGTTCTGTATAATTTCAAGATTTTCCGTTCTCAAACAGAACTTCCTCATCTCAATCTGGTAAGGAAGGGTAATTGTTCTAGCACAATGAACCCTACCCGATTTTATGATTATACACAATAATGAAGAGTTTAAAAGTGCAGATACACTGTGCGTACAAATAAATAATACTAACACTCGAAGGACTGACCAATTGATGGGATTAGGTTAGGTTAGTTATTTGCGAGTGTCTAAAGACACAAATGCTTCGTTCATGTACTATTTTCTCAGTGGCCTAAGAGACTTTGGGAAATATTGAAACTCCATCATAATTATCAATTTTCTTTGTATTTTGCTTCTAAAAGAAATTCAACAGGGTCTACATGTTTGCCGCATTTAGAAACCAAAAATAAGGAAAAGACAGAAAGTTGGTTGTTAATAAGCCACATGCTTAATCGCTTATATGAAGATATTTTTTAAATTTATTGATTATCTTCATTTCGTTTCGTTTGTGTTAAATTCTCCAACTTTAGATATAGTTTTCCGTAGGTAATGAAATCGGATAGGGTTTGTAGATCTAGAAAAATTTCATATGAGCATGGGTACTAATAATAACCCCCACACAAGGTGCTTACGTGATGTTGCATTCCTGTGATGTCATTAAGTACCTTTGAGGTAACTTTTGAGTTATTTATTCAGTCTGTATGACCTACTCAAATTTATTTTTTTGCTTACATATAATATTGTAGTGGCTTCGCTTTGAATGATAAATTTTATTGTGGTAATTTTCATCAATCGAAGTTTCACAAATGTATCAGCTGTAAGGACCGCTATATCCCTTACTTTTTGAAAGAAAACTTTGCCGTTGAACTAAAAAAATTGTACCAATCTTGTAAGATCTGCCTTATCTCAAATCACGACTAATAGTCCAAGATCCCAGAGCCGCCAGACGTTACTTATTTTCTCAGCAAAATATGTATGGGATGAAGTAGTGTTCTTATGTACTTTCAGTGTATGGATACCTGCTACCTTGTGCCGACGGCCAATTTCCAGTTATCAGGTGCTAAAGATGGAAAAAAACTCAACTCACATTTCTTATTTTCTCAGTCTTGATTTTTATATATGATACTGAGGGAACTATTTCAATAACTTATACAAGTAGCAAAACCGGTCGCATGGGCCAAACATCCCGCCAGACACAAATAAAGTTTCCCTATGGGTATGACAGTATGAGCGAAATGTCATGACAGTAAGTATAGTCGGGTCGGGCTGACATTTGAAGAAAAAAAAAAGAGTAGCTGCAATTTTATGACTGATTTGAGGGCGTAATATCATATTAAGTTCTATTTTATGAAATGCAACGATTTTCAAGTCTGGAAAATTGTTTATAACAACGTTTTTGTGCAAAAAAAGCGTATTTTTTCAATTTTTCGATTATATTTCGGAAACTATAGGTTATGGAGAAAAGTGCTTCATAGGCCAAATAATTGTCATTGAAAAACCTTCCAAACTAGACCTGCTAAATCAAAATCGATTAATTTGTTTAAAAGTTATAGCAAATTTAAGGCTAAAAAGGCGTTTTTTTTTAAATTATTATAAACAAATAATTAAACATTTTATTGTTTCATTAAGGCCGTAAAAGTGTGAGTTTTTATGTACTTAAAAAGTGTGCGCAAGGTGGGCGATGTGCTATGAATAGTTGTTGCACAATTCTATTTGTTTATCCCGTTTTTGTAAAATGGACCCAATTTCAACCGTTTATTGTGGGAAAAGTTATCAACTTACAGACCTCTAGGAGGTCTCATTTTAAAGGTAATACAGTCTACTTGTAATCGCCAATCTCAGAAAGTTAATTTTTTTTCGAAAACTATTTAAAAATTAGCAATAAACAAATGTTACATTTTGAACCGTTTTTTGTTTATAAATAAATACGATAATTTGCAAAGTATAAGGAATATGTGTTCATCAGTAGTACCACAGCTGTTAAAAAAACACACATTAAAAAAAAAAGAAAGTTTCTACGACCTCTAGGAACCAAGATAGCTTTTTTTTTTTTTTTAATCATTACTCCGTTGTTTATCAACATTTTGAGCTGAAATTTTCACATTTGGTAGGCGACATTTCCAACTTGATGATCCGACATTTTGCATAAACTTTCGTTGTTAATTATTTAGTTCCGAGAGCAATATATCAAGGTAACATTCTCTGCGCTTCACGAGAGCCGAGTGGTGGGGGTGAGAGAAAGTCGCAGCGCCTGAATTTCTCGCGCGCGATGCGGAGCTTCAAAATCGAGCGGACAAAAAAAATTCGCATTATCTCGGGTTCTAATTATCGTAGAACCTTCTTTTTTTTTAATCTGGGGTAGCTCGACGAAAAAATAACAATGGCGCAATTTTCATATACTCAAAATGTATTTAAACTGCGGGAAAAAGTGTTGCTTAAATAATTCATTGATTTATCGCGGGTTTTTTTGCATTATTAATAATTCTGAAAATTTTCTGTTATGCATGACTACAATATAGTATACTTTAAGTGAAAATATAGCTTCACCACAGCTTAATTGAACTATTAACAAGAATACAGTTTGTGTAAGGAATAATATTTATATACTTTTGACGACCGTACTTCTTATTTGATTTGGTCTGTGATGCTGCGTGAGAAATATGAAGCCGATCATCAAACTTCTTTTGTTTTTTTTTATGTGTGTTTTTTTAACAGCTTTCCAATGGTACTACTGATGAACACATATTCCTTATACTTTGCAAATTATCGTATTTATTTATAAACAAAAAACGGTTCAAAATGTAACATTTGTTTATTGCTAATTTTTAAATAGTTTCCGAAAAAAAATTCTGTAAGTTGATAACTTTTCCCACAATAAACGGTTGAAATTGGGTCCATTTCACAAAAACGGGATAAACAAATAGAATTGTGCAACAACTATTCATAGCACATCGCCCACCTTGCGCACACTTTTTAAATACATGAAAACTCACACTTTTACGGCCTTAATGAAACAATAAAATGTTTAATTATTTGTTTATAATAATTTTTAAAAAAACGCCTTTTTAGCCTTAAATTTGCTATAACTTTTAAACAAATTAATCGATTTTGATTTAGCAGGTCTAGTTTGGAAGGTTTTTCAATGACAATTATTTGGCCTATGAAGCACTTTTCTCCATAACCTATAGTTTCCGAAATATAATCGAAAAATTGAAAAAATACGCTTTTTTTGCACAAAAACGTTGTTATAAACAATTTTCCAGACTTGAAAATCGTTGCATTTCATAAAATAGAACTTAATATGATATTACGCCCTCAAATCAGTCATAAAATTGCAGCTACTCTTTTTTATCATTTTTTTGATAATTTTCATGTCAGTCCGACTCGACTAGTATAGAAGGAAGATCGACGCGCATAGATAATCACTACCGCGCTTAAATGAGAAAATAATGACATTTCGCTCATACTGTCATACTCATAGGGACACTTTATTTGTGTCTGGCGGGATGTTTGGCCCATACGATCGGTCTGGCAGCTTGCATAAGGCGTTGAAATAGTTTCCTGAGTATCATATATAAAAATCAAGGCTGAGAAAATAAGAAAAGTGAGTTGAGTTTTTTTCCATCTTTAGCACCTGATACCTGAAATTGGCCGTCGGCACAAGGTAGCAGGTATCCATACACTGAAAGTACATAAGAACACTACTTCATTCCACAAATATTATTGCTTAGAAACTTAGTAACGTCTGGCGGCTCTGAGCTCTTGCTCTATAATATTTTGAAATACTTTGTAGTTATTCTACGACATTTATAAAGCACATAATGAAAAATAAGGTCCAGCAAGTTTTTCTGAGTCTGTTCATTCTCGTTTACTCATCTATTGAATCCGGCACTTGTTTCAGGCTCAATTCAACCTGTCCAATGAGCGATCCACCCCCGCTTCACAGTCGGCTCCTCCCGGCGATACCACGACTCCTAGCACTACCGCTCCCACCGCCACCCCTCAGCCGTTCACTACTCAGGCCGTCCCTCTGATCAGCGCAGTGCGCGTACCTATCCCGCTCGAAATCGGAAGAATCGTACCGTCTCAGGGCGCCGCCAACTTATCCTATATTCGTGGGCCTGCCCCTTTGATTCAGAGAGAAGACGCAATCAATGCAGCGTTGGCGGCAGCCATGACGGCTAATAATGCGGCTACCGGCTCCGCCTCCGGTGCCACGCCTACCTCCAACGGGGGAGAAGCGGCGCCGCCTCCAACTTCGGCTTCTTTCGGCGCTTCAAATCCGGAAGTGGAGTTCATCATGGAGGTCACACCAGAGGGTATTACTATCGATTCCTTAGAAACAGGACTAATTGGGGCTAACCCAGCTGATGACCGTAAGTTTTCTCAACTCTTTCTATTCTCCTTATATATTTTCAATCAGGTTACAATGTTTACTTAACAAAATTTCGAAAAGTCTGTATCAATTGTTCGATTTTTTCATATGTTTATATTCGAAATAATTTAACTTGATATTGGCGAGAAGAAGGTAAGGGTAACGATAGTTTATTAATGTCAAAATACAAAGTATTCACACAAGTCAAAAAATATATATAAAACACTATTAATCTACATATAGGTAATTAAAATGTTCTACGAAAATTTGGTATTCACATTTGAAATTGAGATTAAAATTTAAAATTCCTACTTTTACGAAATACATACATAAGATAATTAACATACATAAGTATAATTAACATTACACAAAAACAAATAATAGTGTACAATACATAAAAGTAGATGTCTAGGGTTGGAGGAACTCTTGTAGACTGTAAAATGCTCTGGAGCATACTAGCTTCTTAACGGCCTTTTTAAAAGAGCTGCACGGCAAGGTTTTTATGTTTGTTGGCAGTTTATCAAAATCCATGAACTCTGGGCGACTTTGGCACCTTGATAGACGGCAATAAGATGGTACAATACTGCTACAGGCATCTGAAAATAAGAATGCAGCGCCAATGTGGCCAGTCGTAAAACTAAAAATATTGACATTGGAATATTTATGTTGTATTTGTTGTGTGTTTATTTGTGTTTTTGAAATATAATTTTACCATAAATATAAAGACTTTTCAGGCTTCTTTAGCGAACAAGTTTGTTACTGTGTATGTATTCTCATTGCTATTGAGGCGGTAGGTGATTATCATCATTTGTTTTGTAGCCAAATTGAGAGAAATCTTAGGTTAGATCATGAGATGAATATCTTAATTCTCTGATTGACTCGTTCAATATGTTCTCTAGCAGCTGCTGTTTTGACATTCAACAATGCTTCTGTAGTCAACTGTTTTTTGTCTTTCAAAAATGGTGGCTTGATCAACTTTATTTTAAACTGTTGACAAATATCATCTATCAAGAAACCTTTGTCCACCAGAATAGCATCCTGTGAGTTTTCTAACTTTAAAATTAAGTCACTTTGTTGGAAAATCGTTTTATCAAATGCTCTTCTCCCTTATGGTTCACTAATATAAGTAATTAAACCTCCAGGAGAAACACCTGTCATGAATTTCACTGTGTTATTAGATTTATACTGAGAGTAAAACCTGGTCCTGCAGCAATGGCACTTTGGTTTCTGTATAAAAATTTCTGTACAGTCTAAGATGATTCGAGTATTTTGAAAACTTTTTTTTGAGACCAGTGAAACTGTTTAGAGCACTATCTGTAGTTATTAGATCACACAAAGTAGAGACTTTAGGAGTATTCCTTTTTCCCTTCTACACAAACACGATATTTGTCACCAGCTGGAGGAAAAGCATGGAAATTCACATTTGAACATTTCTTTTCCCAGGAATAACACTGAGGAACTGAACAATAACGATTCGAACGACTCATAGCTTTCAAAATGATTGCAAATCATAAATATTTGTAAAAAATCACACAAAAACAAACACAAAACAAAGGAGAACGTAAGAACTATGTCAAGATTTTTAGTTATTCTGATTGTCACCAGGCGGCGTAGCGCTTATTTTGATTCGCCTAGTGTCTGATTTCATAGTTGTGCATATCACTATGAGTTAAAAATGCATCCTGTGATCTCCTAACATAAAGAACGCATTCCATGATGTAAACTGACGGCAAGGTTGGAATACTGAGTTTTATGAATGCAGGCCTGCAGTCATCCCTATATCCCAAACCCCCGACAATCCTAACGGCCCTACGCTGCAGCCCAAATATTCTGGCTGCAGAAGCTGATCCACCCCAAGCTAAAATCCCATATGTCATAACCGAGTGAAAGATGCCATAGTAGGCATTCAGGATTGTACTCTGAGATACACAGTCATAGAGGTTTCTCAGCAAGAATACACTGCTCCTCAATCTTCCAGACAGATCCTCTGAATGAACATCCCAAGTGAGTTTTGGATTCAGATATAATGCCAAAAACTTTACCTCAGATGGATTAGTAAAATCTTGAGTGTCTCTCATTGAAAACAACATTTTTTGAGTTTTATGCTGGTTAAGTTTAAGTCTGTTAGCATTAAACCAACTTATGGCCTCCAATTGTGCCCCACGTGATCTCCCTCTCAATCTATCAAGATCTTGGTCATGAATAGTGATAGTAGTGTTATCCTTGAAAAGTATGTAAACGACTATGACGAAAGAATATATACTCGTATTTGGCAGCCAAATTGGAGAGTTGATAGTGAAAGTTGAATTCAAGAAATATTGCTAAAAAAGATGAACGGAAGCACAAATCAAATCGAACTGATTATTCTGCCAAATTACTTGATTTACTTTAAAACAATTCTAATATTACAATTTGACTTATATAGTCTGTCCAGTCTAAGTTGGCGTGTACGTCACAGTCATGCGCAAATAATGACGCAAGGCTGCCTACTCAAATAAATAAAATTCGAAATGGTTATCTGTCGTAAGTAATTTTCTGAAAAAGTAGTTATATGGTGATAGTGACCGGATCATCCATTTCGACAAATATTCTGTTCTTAACATATCAAATCGTATGTATCTCTCAAGAAAAACTAACATTCCGAGTAATGAAAATAAGTTGAATGTTTGTTAAGTTATCATTTAATTGAAAAATTTGCAATGTTGTCAGACCCTCTCGACGAACGCGCCGTTAATCGGCATTTCACGTTTGACAGTTGCTGAGTAACCTAGAAGATTTTGTAATTAAGTTTGATTTATCGATCGATGAATATGGATTCCATACAGATAGACACTTCTAGTAGGGAATAATGGTCAATTTGAATTTACCGCTAAAAATCCCCGCCATGTCAAACATGCAAGATATCTTATTTTGTTGAGAATTGGGTTAGCTATTTAGATTTAAGATTATCTATTATGTCTGGCAACAGTGTTCACGATCGACGTCATATACAATTGGTGACGTACACGCCAACGGTCGCTGGACAGACTATAACTTTTTGACAAACATTGACTTCTTCGCGATTATAAAAACCGATAACACTTGTCCCACATAAACGTAAGGCAAATGGGAGAAAGCCCCAAAAAAATATATAATTAAAGTTAGAAACTAAAAAAAAAAAACAAGATATGTACTACACGATAGGTGTTATCCATGAGGACAGGGGTTCATCTTTACACAACTGAAATACTCGAAGCGTACGCGAATACAGAACAACAAATGGGAATACCTACCAGAGTTATCAGTTTGCCATGAAATTATAGAAGCAAACAGCAATGAACCTGTTGGAATATTATTGAATTAATTTTTTCAGTGCTGCGCGGAGCGTTGAACGGACAGCAACCTCCTAATCTGATCCAGTCGATCATGCAGATGGCCGGTCAGCTGATTAATCGAAGAACTAGTGCTCCATCCGCGACCGATCCTCCGGGACAATCGCAACAGTCGTCGGCTACCAGCGCCCCGCCACTTACACCTACACCACCAGCCCAGAATTCTCAGGCGAGGGGCAACAACCAGACCAATCCTACTAGCTCGACGAATACTCGTTCGACCGCCAGGTGAGTTCACATTTTTATTATGTCAATTGGCGTTCAATAGAATACACCTGGATAGAGCGAGTGAGTTGTCGATACTTGAAAATTTAAATGAACAGACATTTGATACGGGGTCAACATTTCTTAATAGGCCAAGCTACAGAGATTTTTTCATGTCAAACGTGTTGGAAGAAAACCAGCAGCGCCATTGCTCGTAAAATAGTTCCATATGATATAGTGATATGTTTTTCACTCGACTTTATTATTTATAACTTTGTTATCAACAATTTTATGCAAAAAATTGCGTTTTTTTAGATTTAAAATTGAAACTATCATAGTAATCGTGATGGTGTCAATAGACTAATTGTAGAAAATGAAAAGACGAAGAAACTGAGAGGTCGGAGGACTCGATCAGACCCTTAGTTCAAGAGAAAATCGAAAAAAATCCGCCAAAATGCAGTTTTTTCAAAAATTCATAACTCGGTTATTTTTTGAGTTGCAGCGTAGATCCTCCGGTCAGTATAGGCATCTGAAAATAAGAATGCAGCGCCAATGTGGCCAGTCGTAAAACTATAAATATTGACATTGGAATATTTATGTTGTATTTGTTGTGTGTTTATTTGTGTTTTTGAAATATAATTTTACCATAAATATAAAGACTTTTCAGGCTTCTTTAGCGAACAAGTGTGTTACTGTGTATGTATTCTCATTGCTATTGAGGCGATAGGTGATTATCATCATTTGTTTTGTAGCCAAATTGAGAGAAATCTTAGGTTAGATCATGAGATGAATATCTTAATTCTCGGATTGACTCGTTTTTGGCATTCAACAATGCTTCTTCTGTAGTCAACTGTTTTTTGTCTTTCAAAAATGGTGGCCTGATCAACTTTATTTTAAACTGTTGACAAATATCATCTATCAAGAAACATTTGTCCACCATAATAGCATCCTGTGAGCTTTCTAACTTCAAAATTAAGTCACTTTGTTGGAAAATCGTTTTATCAGATGCTCTTCCCCCATATGGTTCACTAATATAAGTAATTAAACCTCCAGGAGAAACACCTGTCATGAATTTCACTGTGTTATTAGATTTATACTGAGAGTAAAACCTGATCCTGCAGCAAAGGCACTTTGGTTTCTGTATAAACATTTCTGTACAGTCTAAGATGATTCGAGTATTTTGAAAACTTTCAAAACATTTTGGCATGTTTTTCTGTATTTCAGAATATTCTGGGAATCTTATGACACAACTAAGAACTCTACTCATAATGGGTAGCATTTCATAAATATATTTTTGGCATAATTCTTGTCAAATGCCAAATAAAAGAGATAATGTCACATATGTAAGGTCACATTTCAATTTTGTCAATACTAAAACAATACGCTGTTTGATTGTTAATCTATGTGACCGTTGATCACTGTAAACATATTGTACTGCTTTTACTATTGTATCTAATAGTTTTATATTATTGAGACCAGTGAAACTGTTTAGAGCACTATCTGTAGTTATCAGATCACACAAAGTAGAGACTTCAGGAGTATTACTTTTTCCCTTCTACACAAACACGATATTTATCACCAACTGGAGGAAAAACATGGAAATTTACATTTGAACATTTCTTTTCCCAGGAAGAACACTGAGGAACTGAACAATAACGATTCGAACGAATATTTGTAAAAAATCACACAAAAACAAACACAAAACAAAGGAGAACGTAAGAACTATATCAAGATTTTTAGTTATTCTGATTGTCACCAGGCGGCGTAGCGCAGATCGCAATGTGTCATTTATAACAATCAAAAGTCAGATATAAAACATTTTTCTTGTGGAGTACCACAAGGGTCGGTCCTCGGGCCATTGTTCTATATTATTTATACCTTTCAGCTAACAAGTTGTTTAAATGATTGTCAGGGGCATCTATATGCTGACGATACACAAGTATTTTTGGCGTGTCGTAGGGATGAAATTCTTCAAAGTGTGAATATCATGAATTCGGATTTGGATCGGCTCTCTGCTCTCTCGAGGTCAATGTGCCTAACAATAAATCCTGAAAAATCGGTTGCGATGGTATTTGGCAGGGGAACGGGTAGACAGATATGTGAGGAGAGCAATCGCATCATTATGGGGGACAAAATTATTCCATGGTCATCGGGGTCCAAAAACCTGGGGCTGATGTTAGATGTAAATTTGAGGTTTACGGGACACATAAATATGCTTCTGAAGAGAACTTTCGTGAACCTTAAGTTAATATATGGATGTAGGGAACTCTTGAACCAAAGGCAATTGAAACTACTTTGTGATGCCTTGGTGTTGTCACACTTCAACTTTGCTGATATTGTATATGGCCCTTGCCTCTTGAAGACTGACGAAATGAGAGTACAAAGGATTCAGAATAGTTGTATCCGAGTGATATATGGTCTCAAGAGAAGAGATCACGTGTCTCACAAACTCGCTGAATTGAGGTGGCTGAATATGAAAAATAGGAGGCGTTTACATGTGTCATGTTTTACATTCAAACTTTTAACTGAAAAAAAGCCTGTGCACCTCCATAGGAAAATTAGATTCAGATCTGATATTCACAATTTAAATATAAGATTTAAGAACAGACTTGCCATTCCTCGTTTCAACACTTCTCTTTTTAAGCGTTCCTTCTCATACATTTCAGTAGCTACAATGAATAGTATACCAGAGAACTTTTTCTGTTGTAAATTCGTTTATTTTAAGAAAAGAATGAAACAGTTACTTTTAGACCAGCAGTAGCAATTGCCTATATTCTGTATTTTTACATTATTAACTATTATATCAGCATCCAGTTCTTTGTGACTAGTATGTTTTGTATATTTCCTTCATTCTGTATGGTTCTGGAGTTTTTTTTTGCTGTTTTTTTTTGGTTTTGTTTTTTTTTTCTCTCATTGTTTTGTTTTTCTTCAATTGGTGGTTCTACAGCAAAATCAAGTATGCTTCTCGGTAGGATTAATCAGCAATGCTGTATCCCACCTTTTGGTGCCTAAGATTACAGATGACACGTTATAGTGATATTGATAAGATTGTATTATATATGTATATCCAATAATTGTAACCATGTTTATCGGAGTCTGTATGAAAGGGTATCAATAAAGTCTATTATTATGACATTTTCTCTGAAATTTCAATTTATCTGTTGGAAACTATGAATTATCAAATTTTCTAGAATTGTTCAAATCTATATCACCATCAAATTCTGGGCCACCATTTCCCACTCTTTCTGTCGATTTCGTAAGTAGTTTTGAGCATATCAGCTTTATCGACATACCTCATGTTGACGGTATAACCTTCAGCATTTCTTTCTTGGGGCTACCTTGTGGTATCATGAAATCCCTCTATTTTGTCATAGAAACTAGACCGCAGAGGAAATATCTTTCCTGTTTTATATGAAAATGCATTCATAATCGATGAATTATTACTAAAAATCTACTTACCCGCCATTGACTCCTCATTGAACAAGGTGAATGGAAACTGGGGCTAAAAATGATGAAAGGTAATGTGAGAGTAAAGCTCTCGAGGTCAGCTGTATTTGTCTACCTATTCATATTGATGTGTGTTTTGAAAGGCAATAAATTCAATATGTGAATGAGAAACTATGTAATATTTCTTCATTCAAGTATATGAATATTCGTGGAAATTTTATATTGAAGTTGAAATTAGTTTTTTTTTAACTCGATGGACTTATAGTTTAACGCCGGTTCCGAACGGCCAATGGGCTTGTAAACTATGTACATTACCCAACAATTTTTAATCATATATAACCATTAAATTCTGGACATACACAACACCCAAGAGCAAAGGTGGGACTCGAACCCACAATCCTCGGTTGACAAACGGTACAAGGCGGTGGACCTAACCGCTGGTCTACCGAGGCCTCATTAAAATTAGTTATTTCTTATACATTACGTATGATGTTTGAGTGAAGAATTTATTATTATTTTTACAAATGATGTACTATTTATCCTTCTGATGATAATTAGGGATTCATATATATATATATATGTTTTTTCTGAAATTTTAACATATAGTGAAACATTAAGATAATCGTCTATCTAATCATTTTTCCTAAAGTGATCATCGAAAAAATTAGTTGGAAATTCTTATCAGGATATTTTCAAATACACCTTCGTCCTACAACTATTATGGTCTTGATTTTTTTTTCGGGTGAATAAATATTTCGACCTTTTCTGTTTTTCAGGCCGCACGTGCACCTTCAACAGCAGACGATGCAAGGGGGTTTCGACCCATTTCTTCCGTGCAATTCTCATCATGTGAACAGACGCAGGCCAGCAGCTGCGCAGCAGGAATCGAGTACGGCGACGCCCCCATCGCAAACCCCGAGAACAGAGCAGCTGCAGCAGGCTGCGACTACGGCGCAAGAAGCTACTACTCAGCTCAACAGGTGGGTCTATCTTGCTTCGAACAATTAGATGTTTCTTAGTAACCCTTTTCAGAACAATTACTCCTACAAGCACTACAAAATAAATATTCAGTATAGTCTGTCCAGCGACCGTTGGCGTGTACGTCACCAATTGTATATGACGTCGATCGTGAACACTGTTGCCAGACGTAATAAATAATATATAATACTAAATAGATAATTGGTTTGCCATTTTGGACTTCCTAAAATGCAGGCGGCCGAATGCCGCATTATGGCAAACTTATAAAGCCGAGATAAGGAGAACGGTCCTGAATCGCGGGGCCCGAAGGGCCCCGTCGATCGCTCACGTCCTTTCCGTAGTGCTTAGGCGGCTACGTCTCGCCTCGATCCGAGACGCCGATCTTCGATATCGAACGTTTAAAGTTTGACGTTTCTCCGAAATTCGCTAAAACGGCAGCATTCCCGACACTTAAGAACTATTTTCGCGTCACATGGGCTCGAATTCACGTGACCGCTTTTGGAGCCGATAGTTGGACGGGTAGTTCTATCGAGAAGTTTCGGCACGGCGAGGCCCAATGAGGTCGTACTATCTAGCCGATTACACACGAACTGAGATTGACAGCGAGTAGATTGTGCGCCCGTTCGACAGAGGCAGGGACGGGCTTAGCACTCCTCGGCGTTCGAGAAACTATATTTTTATCGATCTATATTTTTCTCGGATCTATTCAATGGACGATGGAGCCTCTCACTAGTCTTAAATCTAAATAGCTAACCCAATTTTCAACAGAATGAGATATCTTGCATGTTTGACATGGCGGGGATTTTTGAGGTAAATTCAAATTGACCATTTTTCCCTACCAGAAGTTTCCATCTATATGGAATCCATATTCATCGATCGATAATCAAACTTAATTACAAAATCTTCTAGGTTACTCGGCGACTGTCAAACGTGAAATGCGTTGGTCGAGAGGGTCCGACAACATTGCAAATTTTTCAATTAAATGACAACTTAACAAACATTCAAATTATTTTCATTACTATGTTAGTTTTTCTTGAGAGATATACGATTTGATATGTTAAGAACAGAATATTTGTCGAAATAGTTGATCCGGCCACTATCACCATATAACTACTTTTTCAGAAAATTACTTACGACAGATATGAATTTCGACCATTTCGAATTTTATTTATTTGGGTAGGCAGCCTTGCGTCGTTATTTGCGCATGACTGTGACGTACACGCCAGTTTAGACTGGACAGACTATACCAAATTATGTAATTGGTAATACAATTAATTCATCCGCTGATACAAATTATATTAATAATTGCGGACGTCAATAAAAAATGCAGTGGATATTGAAATTCTTGTAGGATGACGAATCACGTGGAAAATATTTTTCCACTTGTTATGTTTCATAAAACAGTTAAGAATTTCAATTTTACAAGAGGAAAAATTCGCTTTATATTTTCCACACAATATGCAAGATCTAAGTTTGCAGGTTGGAATTTTGCATCTTATAGATACTTTATTAAACTGATGTTGCAGTTCAGTAAGTTAATGAACTGCTTGAAAATTTCAATTTTTTTAAAATTAATTTCAAATATCTTAATTATGCTTTGGTTAACGTTTTTCTTTGGTTCGAAATATATTTCGATTTATTTTATCTATTGAAAAAATTCACCTATTGACTATAAATGTAGAGCTTTTGCAGTGCTTACTCTGCAACATATGTCGGAAATGTACTCGAATCTTTTAATAGGCGCTACGTTTCTTTATTCCGATTATATATCTTTGTGTACATTATACTTTGCAATGTCAGGTAAACATTATGCAAACTGTTACTGCGTCAAATATTCGTTAAGTCACTAAACAAATATTTCGTGAATTTCAAGTAACTTAGTTTTGGTTAGAACGACGCGCTGTTGACAAATATTACTTTGGACACGTTCTAATAGGTGGCGTTGTATAATTTAAAGTTTTTAAACTAGTTTACATTAAGTATGTACAAATAATTGAGACAATATTTGAACTGAAATCTCATTTGAAGTACTAACACAAATCAAATAATTGTGAGTTAATATCACAGTTAATCAGCTCTTGGTTTATCTGAAGATTCTAATTGCTTTATAAAATGAAAGTTCAATTGTTTGCAGTTGCCTCTATCCACAACTTCTTCAAATTCAAATTCAAATTGTTTATTTCCATAGACATAAAAATACATGTATTGGAATTGTCAATAATAGTAAAAGTAATTTAAAAGTAAAAGTAAAAAAACACAAGTATACTAACATATAAACATAAAAAACAGAAACTACATACTATAATACTAATCTTACATAATTATAAAAAATCTTAAAAAGTACAACCAAAAAACTCAGCAAGAGAATAAAATGGATTCACAGCCGCCAGCACATTCTTTAGTTTTATCTTAAAACGTTTGATATTTTGGATATACTTTAAGTTAGAGGGCAAATGGTTAAAAATTTTTAAAGATGTTATACCTGGCCCTTCTCGGACTTGAGTTAACCTAGCTGCTGGTATGTAAAGGTTGTCTGTTGCTCTTGTTGAGTATTTATTTATATCACCGCACCTTACAAGTTGATCCAAACTCTTAAAAACCTTAATAAATTAATTTCATGTTAATTAGGATACCATGTTTGATATTTTCCTATATATGCTGTTTTTAAATACAGCCCGATATTGCGTTTCACACTTTTTCCTTTTGTGAAGTTGTCGGAACCTTTCCTACTACTGGTTGAGAAATTGCTGTGATTTGAAACGTTACCTTGTTATGACGTAACTTTGAGAGTTTTATGTGTTTAGAATGAAAAACACTCCTTACGTATGAAATTTCTATGCAGGAAATATAACTTCAGTGACGGATCTCTGCTGCTCACGCGATTATTTAGGATATTTTTAATAATAGGGAATTATTGGAAACGCTATAAGGTAAATGCCTTATTATGGTCGTTCCGAAAATAAGAGGTACGCATGCGCACTAGAAAAAATTTAATAAGGGAACCATAATAAAATACTGCTTTCCCCTATTTACGACTAGATACCGTAAGTACTTAAGTTTTCCTTATTTCCCTAATTCACCAAACCTCACCTAGTAACCTCCCAAAAAATGTTTCTTAACTCAAGTAATCCGTCTGTATTTTCGGTTTGAATTTTGTTTCGGATCGGTTTAGTGCTGCAATTGTCTGTTTTTTTTTTAAATAAATGTTCAAGTTTGAATTATGAAATAGAATGCAGCATAATAAAAAAACAGATTAAGGTTTACCTATAATGATGATTTGGCCCTATTAAGAGAGTTTTTAGGACAAAATCCCCTATCAAATCCCGAAGGATGGGAGGTGATAAGGCCAAATAACATTCAAATTTCGACTGGCAAGGCCTTCTCAAGCAACACCGGCCCCACCTTCTAAAATTACGGCTTCCAAAATATTTTTCATACTGTTCTAAACCGCTATCAAAATTACAATTAAATATCACTGAAATTTGAACTTTTTTTTAACAACAAAAGACAAGACACGAGTAAAAGTAGAATTTTTTTTAGGTTAGAAATGAAACTATCGCTGTCCTAAGAACTGTCAATTTAAGGAGTGAGTTTCAATAACTCAATTTATACCCTGACATTTAAGGTTTTTCTTTATTTAAATAAGGCTTAACTTTATTAAGGCATTACCTTAAAGGACGGTGTTCAATAATTCCCTAATATATCAAGATTTCTGTTCAACGTAATTTAGGGAGCCCCCGCGCTAGGCAGCCTGGCTGCGGCAGCCAAAATATTGAGCAGCCAGTTATAGCAGCCAATTTACGGCAAGTTGAGTCCATTCCGTTGAGCGATATGGACGTGGAAGATCTAATTGTTTATTTTCAAACGTACAATAATAACGTCATTTCTCGATTGACAGGATCATCGGAAAGTTCTATTTCTCCGCCAAGGAGGAGAAGTGTTGCTACGCAACACTTTTCCGGCCGGCGGCAGGAAAAGTGTTACTATGCAAAAGATGAATTGGTAACCATGAACAAAAAATTCTCCAATTCAAACGTCATTTCCACTTTCAACCACTTCTCACCAGTATGCGAATTATAACTATCAATTATTTTACTTTATATCTGTCAGAATCAATTTTGCGTGGCAACCGTAACTAGGCAAATGTTCCATAATTCATAACGATCGTAAGTGGATAGAATTATGTGCGTAAATGTGAATCAATCCAAAAATAGATATTCAGATTTTTATGAATGTCAAAACGTTTGAAAATAAAATAACATATTTCATTCGGAGTAGAAGTGACTTTTCATGGCTCGCTTTCAATTAAGCTCAAGCTCGCCATGAAAAGTGACACTTCTCCTTATGATATAATATACTATTATCTTTTGGCTCGCAAGAAGCGCAAAGTAAAGAAAAGACATTGGTTTCATCCGCTTATTTTGTACCTATTTTAAGGATGTTCGTAAATACCCAGATCGGTTTTTCAACTATTCAAGAATGTCAGTGGAATCGTTTGATAACCTTTTGAGAAACATAAGTAATTTTATCAAGGGTACTGATACTGCTATGCGAGCTTGTATAACTCCAGAAGAGAAATTGGTGCTTACTTTGCTTTGCGGCTTTCGATTTCTCGAATGAATTTCTGCGTATCGAAAGTCATTTTGGAAAACTTTTCGGAGTACAAAATATGTCTGGCTACTACGACAAGTGCGAAGGGACTGAAGGCACAAGGCAGCCACATATATGCGACATACAATCACCTATACTCGTTCTGGCTGCCGTGCAATCGGACTCGTTCTACTGGCTGCCGCAGCCAGGAACTCGTAGCCGCCTAGTGCGCGGTCTCCCATAAGCCGCCATGTGTGTTAAGCGCCCTGTAAACGACAAATTTGTTTGACAAACTTGTTTGACAAACTTCACGTGTTCTTCAAGCAATGGCATCAAAGATCAAACAAATTTGTCAAATTCTTCCTTAGTTACGGTTATCTCGTTGACGTGACGTTACGCGTTCCATGAAAAATGAGCAGTACGGTTTTGAATTTAGTTGTCAAAAATGCCGTCAATCCAATTTTTCATCAAACACTTCAAACACGTGAATTGTTTGACAAACGTATCGAACAAAGCCATAGACTATCAAATAATCTGACAAACACCTAAAATTTGACAAACAAGTTTGATCGTTTACAGGGCGCTTTACTGGTTGCCACAGCCAGGCTGCCTAGTGCGCGGACTCTCTAAATGTTTGATTTATTTTGTGAGTTATTTGCTAGACAAACCAAAATCCTACCAAGGAGATCTTGAGTTTTTATAAAAAGATATTTCAAGGAGATTTCTTGTTAAGATCCCAATCACGGTACAAGATAATCTATATTTAAATTCCACTATTTCAATGACGGTATGTTGACATGATTATTATTTCACAGTTTGATGAACACCATAGTGAACAGTATACGAACGAATTATCAGATGCGGATGCCGGGAGGAATAACTCAAGTAGAGGTCACCGCACATACCTCATCGCCAAATCAGGGGGCGGACGAAGGAGGAGACCGGCCTACTGGCGGCGACCGCACGCCCTCCGCACCACCCGCGGACCATGCGAACGCTCAGGCATTTGGCTCCAATGTGAGTTCAAATTGTTAACCTTTCTCGGATATCCTTTCAGTTCTCTAGGAAATTTCTATATAATCCGTTTTTTTCATAACATTTTGTACTTTTTCTATTTTCTCATGTATTATTATAAATTTGTAATGCTTATGTGATCGCGTACAGTGCCGGATTGAGCGGGTCCTGCAGCAAATTCGGCCAAGAGGCCCTTGGTTTGCTTTAGGTTCTGAAGTTTATGGTATTAAACTCAGATTAGAGAATAAAACCGAAAATATGCGTGCGTGACATCCCGGAGCGGCTATATAGGAACTCGTATATCTGTGTGCGTGTAATTATACCAGTTTTTGAAAAAAACTTCGTATATTTTTTTTATTACTTTTACAAATCAAATTGGTGGAATGTAAACTGATGCAACTAAAATACAATGTTAGACTAACAATGTGAATCAAACATCAGTATCAGTAATTTATTCATGCCAAATACAATATATGCTCACATACGTCAAATGATCAGATAAAACAATTGCAACAGTAAACATTAATACAATAAAATTAAAACTTTTCAAAATTTAAAAACTGATGTACAGAGTAAAATGCATTCTCCAATAAAATCTTCTTAATCCTATACTTAAACTTGGTATAACATAATTCTCTTATCACACCTGGCAATACATTAAAACACTTTATGGCCCAATAACCCGGCCCATCCTGACACCTTCCCAATCGCCAATAGACAGGCAATAAGTTTTGGCTTGATCTTGTGTCATGATAATGAATATCGCCATGAGTTTGATATAGTACCACATTCTGCTTAATGAACAGAAGGCACTCCAAAATGAACATGCAAGGGACTGTCAGTATACCCAACTCAACAAAAGGCAACCTACAATCCTCTCTATATGCTATGCCACTAATTAACCGGACAGCCCTCCTTTGCAGACCAAACAATCTGCTAACCTCAGCCGAGTGGCCCCAACCAAACATACAACCTTAGCAACCTTATATCGCACTAGTTTTTAATATTGCCGTTTAGTTTTCAAATATCCATAACTAGTTCTTAAAACAGTACCTACTCGAAGCTTATTCAAAGAACCGAACAACTCGAAAGACTCGAACTCAAAACAATTTTTCTCAAGAATGGCTCACATCTAAAGAGCTTTTTTCAGTTTTTTCGTTGTGCCAAATATAAATATACATCAAATTCTAATAGTTTGATAGTCAATTCGAATCCTATTTCATTTGTTCGGGTATTAAGACTAGCTGGACTGATGACAATATCAAGGAATTTCCCTGTTAGTTTTGCAGTGCTACCAACTTGCGTATAGTGCATTGCAAGGTAGTATTACAAACACTTAACTTATGCGGCTAGCGCTCAATTTTTGGAAATGTGGTACAACTTTAAATTATTGTTGTAGATTTTGACACCATCGTTTCTTGTGCTACGTATTATACTACCTATACCTAAGATTTAACGTGACGAAATCAAGTTTTAGATTTTCAGGTGTGAGTGCTTAAGTGCTTCGCGTTTTAGGGATGCAAATAGTTTACGCTTATCTAAACTTATTTTATTTTACTGTCAGATAGGCGTTGAAGCGCGAGACCCCCCAATTCGCGGGGCACGTAGCATTTGCTACTCTTGCTACGTGGCTAATCCGGCACTGATCGCGCAGAATATTCAACCTAATTTCCTTGAATCTCGGTGGAAAACTGTTGATGCCAGTGTTTCACGTCTCAATCTTTGTTTTAGGTTTTTTGACATACTCGTCCACAAACTAATATGGTATTGATAACCTTTGATTTGTCATTACTTGTATGATAACTAATCTTTATTTTTATAACTTAAAAGTCTAATAACTTGTACTAATTCGATCGAATGATCTTCAGTATAATGCCGAAGAATATGTTTTCAAAATTGCAACATTTTAGTTTAGTATACATTTTTTGATCGTTTTTTGAAAATATTTAAAAATTTAGTGAATATTACAAAAAAGCGAATAATAATGAAATTATCTATAATAGATTGAAAACAAAATATTCCTGTTGAAGGTTTTTTTTTAAGCTGTCGTAACCCTTTTGTATCAATTCATCGCATCCTGTGACAAATGGATTTGGTTATCATACTGTGGCCAACATATTATTTTGTCATTGCTTTTTAGCGATGTAAAGAGTATACGATGTATTCCAGAATTTCCCCGACTTGTTAAGAAATGGACCCACGCTTGCAGAAATTCTGCAATTGCTTCCGCCAGACGACACGTCGCTACCCGGCGAAAGCATCATCACAGACTTCATCATGTTAATGTCCAGAAATTTAACAATAGGGTAAGGAAATTTTGATCAATTCGCGTTTTCTTTTTGCTGCCTTTGTAATCAATTAATTTAGTTTTGTGAAGCATATATGACTATTGAAAAAAAAACACACCCTGTTCTCATGAGAAATATCATTTTTTTTTCGTGTTTTACCGATAAAGTTAACAGTCACTTGCGCTAGTACTTTTTTTAATCCGTTTTAGACATCCTGTATGACGATTTTCGACATTGTTGTATTCAAATATATATATATATATATATATATATATATATATATATATATATATATATATATATATATATATATATATATATATATATATATATATATATATATATATATATATATATATATATATATATATATATATATATATATATATATATATATATATATATATATATTATATTATATTAGAAAAGTGTAAAATTGTACCAACAGCATAGAAAAACTACTGGGAGGGACACAAATTCTATATTTTCACATAAAAAAAATATCTCGAAAACGGAAGGATTTCATAAGAGAAATTTTTTCATAGAAAGGTCAACATTCGACCTACATACTCCTTCAGTTTGACGTGGTCTTGACGGGACACCCTATATATATATATATATATATATTTATATATATATATATATATATATATATATATATATATAGGGTGTCCCGTAAAGACCACGTCAAACTGAAGGAGCATGTAGGTCGAATGTTACCCTACATTCTATGAAAAAATTTCTCTTATGAAATCCTTCCGTTTTCGAGATATTTTTTTTATGTGAAAATATAGAATTTGTGTCCCTGTTGGTACAATTTTACACTTTTCTAATTCGTTCCTTCAGTAAAATATTGTTGAATGATTATTCAAACTTATACAGTAAGAAAATGCTCGGAACATTATAGAAGAGGGGCTGTGAGAAATGTTTTCAATAGAAGTGTTAAGAGTATACTTATTTTTCATGAAGTTTAACCCACATCGTAGTGAAAACAAAATGTTTTGGGCTACTGCTGCACATTACATTATTAAATTGCCTATTTCATGGAGACTTCAAAATGGTATGACACAATAGATTATTCATTGGAAATCTGAACATTATCGCAATTTTTTTCAAAAGGGGGCCTTATATAATGAAAAAGTCAATATTTTACGTGAGAAAATGACAGTTGCATAATTATTTACCTCAATAATCGGAATTATTCATTAAATGCGACCATTTTCGGGTCTTTTTTTATCCATCTAGCTTAGGCAGAAGAGAAATTTCATAACAACTTAACAAAGGCTGCTGTGGATTCGTTTGACATCAACTTGTCATTTAATTCCTTCAGTATGTTACTTAGCTCGTGCGTCATTGTCCCTTCTTGGTTATCGTTCACGCACAAATAATTATTAATAATCAATAATTATTTGTAACCATCCCTCTATTTACCCCTTCTACACAATTTTTCATCTCTTTATTTCTTGTTTTCGATATAACAGAGAAAACAGTTAGTTTGCCATTAGCATCTGAAGAAGGTGAAGTTCCACCGAAGTTCCGCGTCATGCGTTATTCCTTTAAATAAATGTGTAAATTGTTATTATTATCCATTGTTTTAATATAGATAATTTGGAGCGATGAGACTTCCTGTCGAAAGGATGGGTATATGAATCTTCACAATTTGCATAGCTGGCAAATCGTAAATACACGAGAAGAGAGAAGACAGATCACAATATCGATCTAAGGTCAATTTATGGTCGGGAATATTTAATGGTGCAATTTTGGGCCCGATCGAACTGCCGCCATCACTAAACGCAAACAATTATTTGGAATTTTTAACCGACCATTCTATTGGAAGAAGTGCCACTGGAGCTGAGGCGTACTCTGTGCGCCCAGTAACCGCATATTTAAATCGAACTTATCCCCACCGGTGAATCGGAAGAGAAGAGAAATTTTGTGGCCCCCTCGTTCACCAGACCTAAATCCACTGGATTTTTATTATTGGGGTTGCTAGAAGGACAAAGTCTATTCAAAAGCCATAAGCAATGAAGCCGAGTTGAGGGAGGGCATCCTAGTTGCTGCAGCGGAAATAACAGAGACTAGTTTGAGGACATTGAAAAGGTCTTTTCTCGGTCGATGCAGGGCCTGTATACGCGAAAGACGTCGTCATTTAGAACATTTACTATTAGTCTAAGATCCCGATATAAAACGACCTTCACCGAGATGCTTATTTAATGAAACGTATTTTATATTTAATTTAATATGTCAATAAATATAATGCATATGGGTTGCCTAGCAAATTTCAGTCCAGAGTATATTTAATTAATAATTTTAAAAAAATATTTTTTTAAACATTTCACCGGTATGATTATTAGATAAATTGTATACCAATCGAAAGTATGAAGCCCATAGAAAATGCAAACGTTAGGTTGCCTATTCTTTTCCGGTCACAACTATCGGGTTGCCAGGTATAAACAGGTAAATCTATACTAGCATTTTGCAACGGTCTGTTTATTGAATGAAAATTAAATGAAATTAAAGATTATTTTATTCTGAACACGGTGGTATAGGGTTGCCTGCGAAAAATCAGTCCAGGATTGCGGTTGTCAAATTTTAAAAAGTAAAATATTGCTCCGAGGGAATGTGTGCGACTCAGAGGTCCCAACCAACCATCCCATGCGATAGAAGAGGACACAGCATAGCAGCTGTTTAAAGTCCGCCCATTTAAAGAAAGAGAGTGGGCATGCTATGGTTTGCCTGTTCAGCAACTAGAAAGACTAATAATCAAACTGTTGATTGCATTAATTGCACCGATTTAGCGTTGAAGTTGGGAATTAAATTATGCCAAAGTCTTCCCGCCTTCCATGCATTTACAGGTTGCGATTACACGGCAGCCTTTTACAACAAAGGGAAAGTAAAACCTTTTCAGCTATTTTCGAAAAATGAAAAATATCAAACAGTTTTTGCATCATTAACAGATGCTGCTGATATTTTCATTGATGAAAAAATGAAGACCGTTCAAGAATTTACGGCTAGTATGTACGGTATCAGGAACTGCACCAGTGTGAATGATGCGAGACATCGCATTTTCATGAAAAATTACTCTGCAAAAGAAGACAGCGAGCACTTTTGAAAAATAATAAAAGGCTTCCACTCCAACTCCATACCACCATGCTGGATATCATTAATTCAGAAAATTTCACGAACTATTTTCGTAAATTCCATGTGGCTTAATGCAACGGATCCAATATGCGTGAAACTTCAGCCTGAGAACTGCGGTTGGTTCTGAGATGAATATTTAAAACCAGTAGGATTCATTGTGGATCATACACCTTAGAAGATAGAAGACATTGTCGAAAGAAGTGAAACAGAGAGTGATGACGAAGAAGATTCAGAAGTTGAAGATCGTAGTTTTATGTCCGATGACTCGGATTTCGAATAATTTAAAAAAAAAATTGTATTTTTAATGTTTTACAACAAATAGAAGTAATTTTTTAATTGTTGTTTTTTATTTTGTCTTCTAATAATAGAAATAAAATTTGCAAAAATATTGATTGAAAAAAATTTCACTTTTATGGGTTTTGAATTTTTTTCAATTGTTTCAATTGATTTCAATTTCTCTGTTTACATATATAGATTTATAATTTGCATGTAGTAAATTTTTACAAATTTTTTCAATCAATACTTTTAATCAGGGTAGTATTATATATGTATAACTATAACCTTCTTTTTTACTAAAGATGTATATATACTTTAGTGTCACAAAAAATATACACACATAAATAATTAATTGATTAAAAAAAAATTAAATAACTATTTCTCTATTTAAATAATAAACTACTCCAAAATGATGCATAGTATCTGCGAGTCTATCGCTATCCTTTTCTTTTCCAAGCTCAAATAGCATGCGCATTCTCTTTCTTTGAATGGGCGGACTTTAAACAGCTGCTATGCTGTGTCCTCTTCTATCGCATGGGATGGTTGGTTGGGACCTCTGAGTCGCACACATTCCCTCGGAGCAATATTTTACTTTTTAAAATTTGGCAACCGCAATCCTGGACTGATTTTTCGCAGGCAACCCTATACCACCGTGTTCAGAATAAAATAATAGTTGATGGAATCCGTCGTTACTACGTGATAATTTAACATGATGAACAAAACTAAATTTGGATTTACTAAGTTTATTATCACAAAATATTTTAAAAATATAAAACTGCGATTGCAATTTCGGTAACTAGACCATCATCGGGCAGATTGAGTTAAGAACTGAGTACAGAACAATTATAGATTTGCGCTTACGGGTGGGAAAGGATTATTGCAGGTACCTAAATATACAAGAGGAACATATTTCAAGAAGGGCTAATCGAGTGAAATTCCCAAATTGGTACAATACAATGTTCTTAGAAAAGTCATTATTGTTTGAATACACTAAATATAGGAGAATATATCAAGTCAATCTGGTCGTTCAGCAAGATATCTTTTGCATTATGATTGAGTTTAAAAATTTCTAATGATTCTAAGTAAGTAAGTTTGGTTCCTTTTGGTAATTTGTGCATGATTTGAAAATTATCTATTTGTGGAAATGGGTGATGGTTTTCACGGCAATGATTTGAAAACGTTGAATCCGTTTTATTTTTCAAAAAAGAGATTGTTGATGTTCTTTAAATCTTGTCTTAAACGATCGACCAGTCTGACCTATATATACTCCTTTGCATACAGGACAAATCAACTTATAAACTCCTGAACTATCAAATTTTGAAGTGATATCTTTGGCATTGAATAAAAATCCTGAGAGTTTTGTCTTAGGTTTGAAAGCAATTTTAATATTACATTTAGGTATGACATTAGCAACTTTTACTGTTAGAGGACCAAAATATGTTAAAGATGTGAATTTTTCCGATTTTTCTACTTTTAATTGAGGATATATGCTGTTGTACGCTAGTTGACTACGTTTCCTGTTTATCATTTTATCTATCAAACTTGTATGAAAACCATTATTTGAAGCAATTATTTTTATAGTCGAAATTTCTTTTGCTAAATTTGTTACGGATAATGGAATTGAAAACGCTCTGTGGATCATTGAATACTGTTTATGGGAAAGAGGATGATTTGAATCCGACGGAATACATATATCCGTGAAAGTTGGTTTTCTATATATATATCGAAACTCAAAGTATTATTATTATGAAAGATAGTTAAATCCAAGAAGTTTATCTGTCGATCCAATTCTTTTTCAATTTTGAACTTTATATTTGAGTGAATGCTATTAATATAATTCAAAAACTGATGTAATTGTCTCGCGGTGCCCTTAAAACAAGCAATTACATCATCAACGTATCTATGCCAAAAACTTATATGTGATGCCTTTGTAGAATTGAATATTATGTTCTCTATATGTGACATGAAAATGTCTGCAATAAGCGGACTTAAGGGGGAACCCATAGCCAGCCCACTAGATTGTTCAAAAATTTTGTTATCAAACTGGAAGTAATTTTGACTAAGACATATATCTAGTAAGAAAATGATATCATTTATTTTAATAATATCCATAGTGAATTGTTGAAAAATATCTAAGACAAGTGGTAAACACTCATCTGCTGGTATATTGGAGAACATATTATCAACATCGAAGCTAACAAGAAAGAGTTAGCAGGATTGACTTGATATCTTCTCCTATATTTAGTGTATTCTAACAATAACGACCTTTCTAAGAACATTGTATTGTTCCAATTTGGGAAATTCACTCGATTAGCCCTTCTTGAAATATGTTCCTCTTGTCTATTTAAGTACCTGCAATAATTCTTTCCCACCCGTAAGCGCAAATCTATACTTAATTATGTATTCAGTTCTTAACTCAATCTGCCCGATGATGGTCTAGTGACCGAAATTACAATCGCAGTGTTAAATTTTTCAAAATATTTTGTGATAATAAACGTAGTAAATTCAAATTTAGTTTTGTTCATCATGTTAAATTATCACGTAGTAACGACGGATTCCATCAACTATATATATATATATGTATATATATATATATATATATATATATATATATATATATATATATATATATATATATATATATATATATATATATATATATATATGTATATATATATATATATACAGGGTAGCGAGAAAGTCTGGCAACAAGCTATTTTCTCTGAAACTATCAAAGATATAATTATAAAATTCTGGGGTTATTAACGCGGTTGCATTTTGCGTTTTTTAGAGGATCCGCCAAAGTTGGGTGACGTCACCATTCAGTGTACCGCCGCCATCTTGAATTTTTTTAAATGGCAACGTAGGTCGAGTGATATATCGTAGAAAAGCTTATTTCTACCTCTTTTCAAAAGTACTGAATAAGTTCAAAATTACTGAAAAAATACAAGAAACAAGTGTCAAAAACTTAAAATATTCAAGTTTTCAACGCATATCATATAACAAAAAAATTAACTAGAATAATAACACATAATCAACAGATTCTTTACAACAAGTGTTCAAAGTGTTGGCCACCTGTTTTTTGGCAATAATACAATCTATCTTCGAAGCTTCGAATGGAATTGTTGATAATTTCTGGTGAAATTCCTTGCATTTCAAGACGTTTGCGATCTTTCAAATCGTTTATGTTTGTTGGTCTGTTAACATACACGCGATCCTTCAGGTATCCCCACAAGAAGAAATCAAGTGGACTCAAGTCGGGAGATCTTGCTGGCCACTCAATTATACCTATTCGACCAATCCATCTCTGAGGGAAAGTTATATCCAAACATTGCCTAACGTTTTTATGAAAGTGCGCAGGTCCACCATCCTGTTGGAAATATACGTTCATATTTGGAAATAGAGCAGTAATTTCAGGTATAATTTGATTCAGTAGAAGATCCTCTGCTAATTCTTGGTGGTTTTAAATTTTGTATGGATGGAACTTATTTTGATGCAAAATTGTTTGTACCGACTTCCTGCTAATATCATGATTTCTTGCCAAGTCATACGTAGATGTTTGATGATTTTGTTGAACATCTACTAGGACGTCTGAAGTCTTATCTTTGTTAGTAGCAGTTTTTGGTCTGCCAGACCTTGGGCGATCCTGTGTACGCTACCGGTTTCATTAAATTTATTTAATATTCTGGAAACTGTTGATTTACTTAAAGGGGCATGTTGAGGATTCAAATCATTGAACAAATGACTTAATTCTTCATATGTACGTTTCTTATCGCCACAGACAATTAACATTAGTATCTGAATCCTTTCTTTTTCCGATGAGTACACCATTCTTAATTTATTTTTCACAAATACAACTCAAACACTGCATGTATCAAATGCCAAGATTGAATCAATTTACTATTTGAAAATATTATTTAAACACTTCTGTTATCAAATAAAAAGACTCTGACATTTGACATGTGATTTTTGACATATTTTTTCATTGCTTACTACTGTTTTTTTTTATTAACCGTATACCAGTGACGTACCAGCAATCTTCCAAAATATAGGAAATTAACACACATATCTGCAATGGTATAGGATATTTTTTTAGTAATGTGGTACTTGTTTTATATTTTTGCAAAGAGGAAAAAATAAGCTTTTCTACGATATATCACTCGACCTACGTTGCCATTTAAAAAAATCTAAAATGGCGGCGGTACACTCAACGGTGACGTCACCTGACTTTGACAGGTCCCCTCAAAAACGCAGAATATACTCCCGTTAATAACCCTAAAATTTGATAATTATAACTCTAATCGTTTTAAAGAAAATCGCTTGTTGCCGGACTTTCTCGCTACCCTGTATATATATATATATATATATATATATATATATATATATATATATATATATATATATATATATATATATATATATATATAAAATTAATTAATTTTATAAACCAAATGAGCTGAAATTTGTTATGTGGGATTGTTTTCGAGACAGAACGAAACTATCAAGATTTGGGTAAATTTCTCCAAGTGCCCCCCCATTTTAACGTGGATATTTCTTGATTTCATACATATATCTTTCACGGCACATATTGGCATCTCCAGCTGTTCCCATAAATAGTCCAGTAAATGAGGGAGGAAAAAAAGGCAAAGTTAACATTAATTACGCCCTATTTTCATCTTCCGGTTGGAAGTAGCTTTTGGTACCTCATTAAACATGAGACAAAGTTTGACTGGAAAACGCGTGCGATGGCGGAGAAAATGGCCCCAAAAGACCAGGAAAATCGGTTTTCAGCCAATATCTCCTAAAATATGGCAGTTAGAGATTTTCGGTTCAGATAAAAATTGAAGTTCAGTTAATTTTCTACAAAAATGGTCCTTATGATTTTTTTCGCAACATTAATATTTTCTGCAAAAAAATCGGGTTGAAAAACCGGAAATTTTGAGACTTGTGAAATATGCAAGTTTTGTACAAAATTTGAGCTGGGGGGTGTTGGAAATCCATTATTTTCAATGTTTTGGATTGTGAAAACCAATTGTAGTTGCTTGTAAACAAATTTTCTTGAATAAAAACAACATGAACAAATTCTCACCTTTTGCTCCAATTTTACAAAATTTGAATCTTCACTTTCTATGTTTTGGGTTGGTGATCAAAGTTAATTTTAACGAAAAACGTCAATATGTGTTCGATATTCTTCACTTTTATCACTTTTTTTCTATAATTGACAATAATATTTATCAAAATAATGACAGAAAACAAACACACTTATGCCTCCAAGCGTGGCCGCATGGTTTGTAGCAGACGACACGAGCGCCACGCAGAGCACACACGCGACGAACGACGGAGGAACGAAAGTAATAAATTATAGCGTGAAACATTTAGATATACTGGTTTTTTCCCGGAGTATCAAAGGTATGACTTATATACATCGATGGAAAGGTGGGAATTCCCCCGTTACACTAGTTAAGGTGCAAAAATGCCTAGAATAAAGGGCAAAAAGAAAACAACCACGAAATAAAAAAGTGCGGTTTTTTCGGGATCCTGCATTTTTGGAATTTTATGGGAAATCCCTGATTTTGTCAAAAAAACTAATAGCACAGTCGAAAACTAGACAATCTCACCTTTCAAATGACATGCCTTGAAGGGCCATTTTATTAAAGTATAAATTAGATATGACTCATTGTAGGCGAATTTTCCAGGACTCAAAAAAACAGTGAAAAATTGGCAATGGACAACCAAGCTTTTTATTGAAACGCAAGAAAATTAGTTTACCCAATTTCCTGCGATGTTTATGGACCTTTTGAGGATCCATATCCCGGAAAATTCAGAGTAAATAAGTGTACTAGAAAAAAATTACGAGCAAATTGCGGGCGAGGTCCAAATAACGTCGGAGCAGAAAGTTTGACCCGTTTTTTCAATATGACCAAAGAATCAAAGCGTGACTCAAGTTACAGGGGATGATAGCGGCAGATTTCCTCTTTCACATGAACTTTGAATCATGAGAAAATATGCATTTTTAACAAAGTTATCGAATAATTTGTCCCCCCGCCCCGCTGATGTGTAAATAAACGGACTGTGCTCTCCGGCATACAACACAGAAGCTCATTATTAGAGGTGCGCTTCGTGCCGTTTTTCTCGAAACCGGGAAAATTTTCAAGAAAAATCATGGGAACCATTTTTGTAGAAAATTAACTGAACTTTAATTTTTATCTGAACTGAAAATCTCTAACTGCCATATTTTAGGAGATATTGGTTGAAAACCTATTTTTCTGGTCTTTTGGGGCCATTTTCTCCGCCATCGCACGCGTTTTCCATTCAAACTTTGTCTCATGTTTAATGAGGTACCAAAAGCTACTTCCAACCGGAAGATGAAAATAGGGCGTAATTAATGTTAACTTTTTCCCTTTATTTACTGGACTAAAAACCAAATGAGCTGAAATTTGGCATCTGGGGTTGTTTTCCAGGCAGAACGAAACTGTCAATTTGGGTGAATTTTTCCAACCGTCGCCGTTGGTGAGTCGTTAAATGAAATATCAGTGGAAATTGCATCAATTTATTTTTATTTCACATTTGGCTGATCTCTTTCATTCGAATTACAGATTCACCCTCATTGTTCTTTGATTTTGCAGCGATATAATTTCCTTGAACGGGGGCAACATATCGCCCTTGACTAGGATTTCGGGCGAGATCCAGGAATTCTTCCTCAACACATTGATGAACGGATCCAGGAGCAGGGAGGCCATCGAGTCCGGCGTAGACAGACTTTTGACTGAAATGCAGCCGTTCTTGGATACATTGGTAAGTATTAATTGTATTTCCACGCTTACGCACACAACTGTATTTTCAGAAAACTTTGTTGCGCCCATTGAATTGAATTGATATTTGTGCTCGTTCAGTTAAATTTATATTCTACCCATTTAATTAAATTGATATTTGCGCCCATTCAATTGAATTGATATTTGGGTCCATTCAATTAAATTAATGTGAGCGTAAATTGGAATTTAGGCCCATTCAGTTAAACTGATATGTGCGTCCATTCAATTGAATTGATATTTGTGCTCATTCAAATGAATTGAAATTTGCGCCCATTTAATTAAATTGATATTAGTGCTCATTCAATTAAATTGATATTTGCGCCCATTTAATTAAATTGATATTTGCGCCCATTTAATTAAATTGATATTTGCGCCCATTTAATTAAATTTATAATTTGTACCCATTTGATTAAATTGATATATGTGCCTATTCAATTGAATTGAAATTTACGCCCATTTAATTAAATTGATATTTGTGCTCAATTAATTAAACTGATGTTTGCGCTCATTCAATTAAATTGATATTTGCGCCCATTTGATTAAATTGATATTCGCGTCCATTTCATTAAATTGATATTTGCGCCCATTTAATTGAATTGATATGTGCCTTTATTTGATTGCATTGATATTTGCGCCGCCCATTCAATTAAATTAATATGTGCGTCCATTTAATAAAATTGATATTTGTACTCATTCAATTGAATTGATATTTGCGCCCATTCAATTAAATTGATATTTGTGCTCATTCAATTAAATTGATATTTGCGCCCATTTAATTAAATTGATATTTGTGCTCAATCAATTAAACTGATGTTTGTGCTCATTCAATTAATATGATATTTGCGCCTATTTGATTAAAATATATTCGCGCCCATTTAATTAAATTGATATTTGCGTCCATTTAATTGAATTGATATGTGCGCCCATTTGATTAAATTTATATTTACGCCCATTCAATTAAATTGATATGTGCGTCGATTTAATTAAACTGATATTTGTGCTTATTCAATAGAATTGAAATTTGCGCTCATTTAATTGAATTGATATTTGTGCTCATTCAATTAAATTGATATTTGCGCTCATTTAATTAAATTGATATTGGTGCATATATACTTTTTTTCTCATTTCCTATAAACTGTCGGGGAAGAAACTAATACAAGCAGAAAATAATTGAATGGAAATTTCCATTTACGACTGGTAATATTAATTGAAAAATATGAAATTCAAAATAGGAGAACAATAGGTGCGACTTAATATTCACGAATACAGCTTTGAATTTGTTTCAGTCTCAAATTCCAATCAGGGACGATATCGACATCGAGGCTTCGGTGCGTCATCTGTTTCGCGCTAAGCTGCCCCACGTCTTTCAGCTGTGCACGAGGATCGGCGATCAGCCCTCGAACCTGCGACCCCTTGTCGATCAGTTCGTGGCCGTCGTCAAGGAGTTCTGCGCCCTTGCGCTCCACGCTTATGTTGACGGGATCGGAGGAGTGGACCGGATATTCGAGATTGTCGCGGTAAGTTTCTGAACATGTCTCTAACTTTATGGAAATTACGACTGTACGGACTTCTGACATAGAATATAGTGAACTTACTAAATGTATGCTATAAATATTGAAATTCAATAATAATATAATAATAATAAAGATAATTAACCGACATAAATTGAAAACCTGGAAAAACTTGAATGGAAAAGAACACTCTCCATTTAACCTACAAGACAACTTCAAAGTTCGTAGCTAATCATAACGATATATATATATATATATATATATATATATATATATATATATATATATATATATATATATATATATATATATATAGATATATATATTATATATATATATATTATATATATATATATATATATATATATATATATATATATATATATATATATACAGGATGATTCACGGTGGATGGCACATTAGACGCATCTGGTGAACCATACAACGGATCACTTTGAAAATTCAATGGAGGGCATAGTCGGACATTCTCTACCCAACTAAAATATTTTCGGTAATGCGGTGTTGCCACTTCTATTAGAAAGTAGTAGCAACTTTGACTTTTCAAATAGAACTACCTGTATATTATATTATTTTTAGAATTTCCAACAATTTCACAACAACTCTTCATAATATTTCCCTATACCTATCTATTACCGTTTTCGAAATAAAAATTATTTTAATTTTTTTTCGTCGGAAATCGAGACCTCTAAAAACTCTGATATCTTTGAGCTAAGAAATACAATGATATCGAAATTTCGGTTTAAGTTCGTTGATACTTCGGGGCTTCCTACACTTCAGCCTAATCTCTGTTATTTCAATACAGGGTGTTCAAAAAATACAGTTATTTCGTTAGCTTGAAAAAGTGACTGTAAGTTGTTTATTTCAAATGGAATACCCTGTATATTATTGAAAATTCGAAAAGCTGTTAGAATTTCCGTTTTATCTATGTATATCATACCTATACCTAACTATCCAAGTTTCGGACTTATGAGCACTTATTTGTGAAAATGTTCCTTGAACGTGGTATCCTCTTGGTATTTGCTAAGCATGTCATGATTACTATTTGACAGTGACGTTGTGACAATCTACTAATAATATCGACACTTTCATCACTTCAGAAGTTGGAAATACCTTCAGAAACGATGGAAAAAATTTATTCAAATGAAGTTCTTATAAATTAGTTTATTGTTTTTGGACAGTGTGATAAAATTATCAGCAGGACATGTAGAAAGTTCAATGAAATGTATCCGAATCTACTGCCAATGAACCTCAAGAAATGTATACTATAACATTAAATTTTATTTTTGGTGAATGTTTAAAGAAAAAGTTTGATTGGAACATATTTTGAAATATTCCACATAATTGTTTCCCTTTTTTATAGTTATTTGTATCAATATTTCCACTATCAATTAATTTGGTACTTTTTGAAGTTGAAAACAAACATATTGAAATTGTTCTGAATTCGTATAAATTTCTTGAGGTGCATTGGCGGTTGATTCGGATACATTTCATTGAACTTTCTACATATCCTGCTGATAATTTTATCACACTGTCCAAAAACAATAAACTAATTCATAAGAACTTTTTTCCATCGTTTCTGAAGGTATTTCCAACTTCTGAGGTGATGAAAGTGTTGATATTTTTAGTAGATGGTCACAACGTTACTGTCGAATAGTAATCATGACATGCTTAGCAAATACCAAGGGGATACCATGTTCAAGGAACATTTTCACAAATAAGTGCTCATAGGTCCGAAACTTGACTAGTTAGGTATAGGTACAGGGTATTCCATTTGAAATAACCAACTTATAGTCACTTTTTCAAGCTAACGAAATAACTGTATTTTTTGAACACCCTGTATTGAAATAACAGAGATTAGGCTGAAGTGTAAGAAGCCCCCAAGTATCAACGAACTTAAACCGAAATTTCGATATCATTGTATTTCTTAGCTCAAAGATATCAGAGTTTTTAGAGGTCTCGATTTCCGACGAAAAAAAATGAAAATAATTTTTATTTCGAAAACGGTAATAGATAGGTATAGGGAAATAATATGAAAAGTTGTTGGGAAATTGTTGGAAATTCTAAAAATAATATAATATACGGGTAGTTCCATTTGAAAAATTAAAGTTGCTACTACTTTCTAATAGAAGTGGCAACACCGCATTACCGAAAATATTTTAGTTGGGTAGAGAATGTCCGACTATGCCCTCCATTGAGTATTCAAAGTGATCCGTTGTATGGTTCACCAGAAACGTCTAATGTGCCATCCACCGTGAATCACCCTGTATATATATATATATATATATATATATATATATATATATATATATATATCTATATATACATATATATATATATATATATATATATATATATATATAATATATATATATATATATATCTATATATATATATATATATATATATATATATATATATATATATATATATATATATATATATATATATATATATATATATATATACTTGTAGTGAAGTTTGAATTTGTTTGAAAATAAGCTTTCTTCGTAATTAAGCTTTATTTTCCTATTCCCAGTATTTTATTTATTGACGCAAAAGCATTTCAAATAACCGAATCTAACGAACAAGACACAACTTCTCAGTTATTGACGATTATTATGATATATACATTTATGTTTTTATTGAACTTTAAAATCAAAAAAATACTTTTATTTTCATGCCCGAAATACGAGTCACGAATATACAGTTTGTGGCTGTTGATTACGATATTAGCATATAATTCAACTGAACTTTGAAATGAATGAAAAAACTTAGGACTAGGAATCTCTCCAATTAAATTAGATCTATAGGCGCAAGAGTCTTAATAATAATAACACAGCCTAAAATACAATATATATATATATATATATATATATATATATATATATATATATATATATATATATATATATATATATATATATATATATATTATATATATATATATATATATATATATATATATATATATATATATATATATATATATATATATATACATAATATATATTTTTTTGAGGTTTACCGTGGATGGTTACAATTTATACTCATAAGTTTGTGTCAAGATGGATCATTTGGATGTATATTTATGATTATTTTTTCGTATGCTTTTCAACCAATCAGAATTATCAATTTAGTTAAGTTACCTTGTATAATTTCGATTATCTAACTCATGTATGAATAAGCCAATAGATTCCGTGAATTTTGCATAACTACCGCGTATTGATAAGTGAATATACCCTTGACGACGTGATATAATCGTTTTGGTGTTTCGCCCATAGAGATATTACAGATAGAGGTGACAATCCATAGGCCGCTCTGTAAGTGGCAACGTCAGTCTCGAAACTCAGTGGGAGCGAAAGAGAGAGACGATCGCAGAGTTTTTCTGTCCTTGTCAAACGTATCAGACGTAAACATAGACAGTCGTAACTGTCAGAGTCTAACCTAACCTTCAGATTCGCTCTCTCCCTCACCCGAGCTAACAAGTTTCAGGCTGGCTTTTCGTCTCTATCTGTAATATTTCTATGGTTTCACCTCGTGTCAAAATGTGAATGTTTTCACGTATTTTCTTAAAACACCACTCGAGCTGCGCTCTCGTGGTGTTTCGCAAACTACGTCTCGTGGCTCGGAAGTATAATCGATTATTTTCGATGCTCTTGTGATATTATAACTGATAATACCTGATTATACATAGAGTAGTTCTACCAATAGGGAACTAACAGGACCGTCAAATTTTGACGTTTATCAATAACTGTTCAAAAATGAGTCGATTCTACTTAATTTACTCAATAAATAAACGTATAAAATACAATACGTACTTCAAAATGAATACGGCTATACATCTCAAACTTCCTGCATATTTACAAATCGTGTCAGTTTGACAGAATAATCCGACCGCGAAACGGGAGGATTATTTAGAATGTCAAAAACACTCTTTGCAATTATGCAACAAGTTATCGATGTATAACCTGATTATTTTGAAGTACTTATACTATTACTGCTGATTATAGGAAATGGAATTTTCCAATTGGATAGAGAATTGGGGATGTATCTCCGACTGTAGATAAATTATTTGTTACTGCTGAATGTTTCTTCATCAGGATTTATAGTCAGTTTATAATTTAAACGCACGGTGTTTTGAATTTTTTCGCTTGATTGAAACTCGCTTCACCGAAAACTTCATTAAAATTTAAAAAAATTTCGTTACTAACGCTGTCTGTTGATTGTTAATAACTTAATTCGCTTTTGTTTCAGACTCGTTACATGCAAGGTATTCCGCAGGATATGCAGGAGTGGACTCTGATGAATAGTCGCGCTCGTCTCCGCCAGCTTATGTCAAATCTGAACGTGCCTGCGCAGGTTATAGAGCCCCACATAGTGCGTAGAAGTGAGCCTGCTGCGCGCGGTCACGTGATCCATCAACAAACGAGGGAAAGCTGCGATGCTGCAGGCCAGCAAGTGAGTATGAAGATTTGGTAATTGGCCATTTTTTTTGTCAGAGTGGAGTCACTTTGTAATTTCCAATTCCAATGAGTTATCGTGTGAGTCGTTCAATTTTGCGTGAACATTATTACATACTTTTCTATTCTTTCCTCCAAAATTTCAGATCGTATTGTATCCACAAAATGCCACAATTTTATTTAAATCATTTCAAGATAATACCTTCTTCAAATAATTCACAATTATATCCGATATTTCGCCTGGCTGCTGTCCAAACTCTTAATTCTTCATTTTCACGCTTTCAAAAGGTAAAAAATAATGAATCAAAACAGGAAATAATTTTTATGTAGATGTCTAGAACACTTGTTTGTGTAGAGCACGTCTAGATTTTTGCTCAATACATGTTTGAATTAAATTAGAAGCACAGCTATTTGAGTAAAAGAGGTGGTTTTCTTGCATACCGTGAAACGCCCAAGTATCTTCTGCTGCAGTTATATCGATATCTTTGGAAGTTTGTAAATCGGTTCTTTACAAAAAACCAAGCATTGACGAGCTTGAAGCTGCAGCTTGATCGGAAAGCTTGTATTTTCCAAATTTTGAATGTTTCTCAATATCGGATGGCATCACCATGGACCATGGTCCAACACTAAAATCCCTACGACACGTTTCACACGAAACATCTGCGACATACGTCCTTTGTTTTATAAATAGATACTTATTCTGCAAAGTAGTAATGAGAATGAACACTTGCGTATGGGCATTTTTCTAATGTTACAAATACGAAAATGTGAAGTTGTTTGTTGCGTCTTATTATTCTTATTGAATTTTCGCTTCATTCAGGAAGCTTTCAAATATTTAAATATAATTATATATATATATATATATATATATATATATATATATATATATATATATATCTATATATATATATATATATATATATATATATATATATATATATATATATATATCTATATATCTATATATATATATATATATATATATATATATATATATATATATATATATATATATATATATATATATATATATATATGCACGGGGGTCCTACAGCCTCTGCCGCATCCCGCATTTTGATCGCCACAATTTCTTGTCTCGCCAATCTTCTTCATCCAATGCTCGGTCTTTCATTGCTGTCACAATTCCATTTATCCATGAAGCGGGTGGTCTTCCTCGTTTTCTCCTATTCACTGGGGCATACTCCAGCGCTCGTTTTGGCCATCTGTATTCCTCCATGCGTCTCACATGCCCATACCATATTAATTGTCTCGTTTCTATTCGTTCCGATGTTCTGTGTATTCTGTTTGTTCGTCGTCTTATTTCGGTATTTGGTATGTGTTCTTGTTTTGATATGCGACAAGATCTTCTGAGAAAATCCATCTCCACAGTATCAATTCTTTTCTTTGTTCTTTCCGTCGTCTGCCAGCATTCCGATCCATATGTTAAGATTGGCTCTACAATAGCTCTGTATATTGTCAGTTTTGTTCTTATTTTAATTTGATTGGACCAAAGTTAAATGGTTTGGATAAGGAGTTTCCCATCTTAACTAGACCCTGTGGATTCCTATAGATGTTATGTAGAGCCTAATATAAGTTTTACTTAGGTCCGTTCTTGTCAAAATATTAAATAACGATTTTAAAGGTACTGTATCGTAGGCTTTTTCTAAATCTATGAAAACTAAGTGAGTAGAGAGGTTTCTAACTACGCGCTTTTCTAGAACTTGTTGGAGGGTAAATATGTTGTCCATACAGGATCTTCCAGCTCGAAAGCCACTTTGCTCTTCCATATCTTTATACTCAGCTTCGATCCGCTTCTTGAGTATTCTGCCATACAACCTTCCCGCCCCCTTAAATATAATTACATCCTATAAATCGAGAATTTTGATTGAGTTTTTTCGTCAGCCTATGGAAACGGAAGAGGCCGCCAGTGTTTCATCGAACGGACAGAGCCCTAGCCCTTCCCGCCAGCTGAAGGATGACGCCGATCACTCGCTGCCGAACGTGGTGATCGGTTCGGAAGCTTGGCATGGACAGGTACCGGCGGTGAGTATTATGTAGTGGCAACCATATAAAGTGTTTTTTTAAATTATACGATATAAAACAACTCCCATAGTTTCGATACAGTGCAATAGTCTATTGGCGACTGAAATTGAGATCGTAGCGCCAGAACGGCTAATATCGGTACTACAGCATGGGCCATTAACGGTTTGTTTACATTGTTTGGTAATGGTATATACGTTCATTTCATTTTGAGTTTTCGAACGTTTAGCTTCGTAATTTATGTTTTTTTGGACTTCGTATTTTCCAGTGGTTATTGCGTTTCGATTGAGGACAATATTATATCTGTTCAACAGTAGATAACCTACCTACCTCAAGTTGAAATTTACACTGTAAGTTTTTATCATTGAACATGAAAATAAATATTAAAATAAAGGTGAGGACGAATAAATTAATTGGTTAGAGGAACTATGCATACGTCATGAAGAGTCTGTATGATAGAACACCTATTCATTCAAAAAGTAAGAAAACTTTCAAAAGTTTCAAGAAAACATCGCTGACATGGCTACTTTCATTACCAACTGAAGAGGTTTTGAGTATAATGGACAAAACTAAGTACTTACCAGCAAAACTGAAAGAAACAAAATGAAAAAAAAGAAGAATTAACATGAATACTCTGCTTGAAGGTTTTGAACGTAATGAGTTATTATATTTTTTAAATTTTCCTGACTTATAACAGCTCTCCTTAAAGTACCGTGGACTTCTGAGAGTAATTTTTTATTTATAGAATCGATGTTTTCCTGGTTATATAATTGAATATCTTAGTTTTTACCTAGTTATAGAGTCAAGTTTTATTTCATATTCTTGATGTTATGATAAACTGTTATTTTGATTGTGCAAATGAACATTATTTATTATTATTATTTTAAGAGTATCTACGGTTGATACATGAAAGAAAATACAATAATCTAGAATCTCTGGATGATTGCCCAGGTTCAGATTCGGATAAAAGTGGAGGTTTTTTCCTGTGAACAGCATTTGTTTTCGGTTAGCTGAAAATGGCACATCATCCATTGGTATAATTCTATATGGAAAAATCCACAGACTTACTACGGGGAAAATAATTATCCTCAGTAAACTGTAAAGAACAAACTCTCATAGGTACAGACACTTTTTTTCAATCTTCAAGTTATAAATCTATAACTTCTGTCCATCATTTTTTTGTTTCCCAACTTTGTTTGTAATACAACTTTGAATTGTCCAGCTTTGGGAAATGTAAGTAAGCTGAATTCGGGTTTTTTTGCCCAAGATGAACAATAGGATACACAACAATAGTGATTCATCTCTTCTAAACGTTTAAAAAAGATCCCAAACAAAATTAAGAACAAAACAACTATATATAAAACTCACGTAAACTGATGTAAACAAAGCAATCTATGGCCCATACGTTAGTAATATTTGACAACGGTAGGAGGCGTACTGCTTATCTACAATCGCCACTTACTTTCGAGAAAAATAGGACTCATAACTTTTTTGTTAAAATGTTCAAATTTCATCGTATTCATTCATTAAACCGGTTTCTTTATTCTGAGATTGTTTAAAATCGAATTGGAAGGCGACGGAATGAATAAAACGGTGTGCGTCTGTTTCAGGATTGGGTGCCGATCATCGCGAGGGATGCGCAGCGCCAGAAGAAGCAGCATTCGCAGCCTCCGTTCAGTGACGCCTACTTAGCTGGCATGCCCAGTAAGAGGAGGAAGTTGGTGCACGCCGCTAAAGGCCGGCAGGGAGTGGCCTTGCCGCAAATTATTTCCGGTAGGTTTATTATCAAAAAAAAAAACCTTGTACCTCGCAATTCTAAAGAAAAATCCCAACGTCGTGCACTCTGTTGTCATGGAACAGTTTCACAGTTTTATAAACAACGTCAATTTTTTGTGTTCTCAAGTTCGCTTTAACGACGACATTGGATGAAATTGAGGAACAAAATCAAATTCCTTTAGAAATATTGGGATAATCAAGTGCAGTGCAGCGAGTGCCAACTTGCTGTGGACCAAGATTTCAATGTTGTTATTGTAAGCAGAATGATGTTTTGAAATAAATATTTGAATAAGTGATTTCTTAACGACCGCCGGCCGTTAACACTGACTTTTCAATTGTCATCTGAATACCGTTAAATCAAAATAACAGTATGGTATTACGAAAAAATATTTTTTCATCGTTTTTCTCTATATTTACGGCATATTTTTTTTTCTCAAGCATCAACGATAGTGTTTTTTCGAACCAATATTCATTCGGAAAAGAGACGTTATGTTAACATTATTTTTTTTTACAGAGAATGTACGGAGGGCGGTGACAGCTACCGGATTGTCTTCGGCGGCGCCCCTGGAAGTGGTCGCTCAGGCGGCCGGCGCTTCCACGGATATCCAGACGGCATACCGCGATTTATTGAGGAGTTCCGTTCAGCCGGAACTCAGGAACAACGACGATTTCACTCCCGAGCGGTTTCCGCACGCATCAAGCTATTTTTCGAGATCGTAAGGCGGGCGCGCGCAGGTCTTCAAGGAGACGCACCCGTGCGTGCCTAATGTATCATATTGAAAGTATATAATGTATTTTAAACGATTATGCCATCGAGGTAACGGAAGATTTCCGACTATAATTTCGTCGGCCAGGAGGCGATTCAAGTGTGTAATTTCTATTTATTTTATATGTCGATTGTTGATCGTCAAATTATCGATTTGTAGGACTTTGATTCGCAAATATTTCCTAGATGAATATATTATTTTTGGAAGTAAGGAAACTCAGTTAATTTGTATGTATGATTGTGTTATAATAAATTAATTTTGATTATTTTGTTTTTGATTACCTATTTAATAACCAACCTTCCTTTTCTTTCTTTCACGACATAAATATGACTCCTTTTCATTCAACTTTTACTGGTAGTAACCTTTGCTAGATATCGTGACTGGATTTAAAAACTTATCTTATGCCATGATAGTCCAGTCAAAAGAGGTAAAAAAGTGTAAACTGTGTATTTATCCCATACAGCACCGATTTGTATGACAATTTGGATTTAGGTTCTACTTACCATCAACTTCAAAGTCTACCCTATGCCAGCGGTTGCTTTTTCTCTGGGGGTGGATGCCACCTCTTCTTGGGATTGAAAAATGTTTCAGTGAAAATAAGTTCGGAAATCAATGAATTGACTAATTCTAAGCAACTTTTGTTCTATGAAGTTTTTTCTGAAAGTCAATACTTTTCCACTTATTCGCGAGTGAAATTGTCGTTTTTCAGGCAAAAAAATCACGTTTTCATATTTAGGCCAAGCTACAGAGATTCAGAGTGAGCATTTTGTGCAAAAAGTGTTAGAAGAAAACCAGCTCCGCCATTGTTAGTCAAATAGTTCCACATGATGTAGCGATTTGTTTTTCACTCGACTTTATTATTTATATCTTTGTTATTAACAATTTTATGCAAAAAATCGCGTTTTTTTAGTTTTTTGCTTATAAAATTGAAACTATCAGAGTAATCGTGATGTCAATAGACTTATTGTAGAAAATGAAAAGACGAAAAAAATGAGAGGTCGGACGACTCAATCAGACACTCAGTCTAAGGGAAAACTGGAGAAAACCGTCCAAAATGCAGTTTTTTCAAAAATTCATAACTCGGTTATTTTTTGAGTTGTAGCGTAGATCCTCCGGCCAGTATTAGCTATTGATATGAACTTTATTTGTACGAAGATCCGGAACTGTCCGATGCATAGTTTTTGATCTGTGGCCATTTGATTATATTACTATGCAATTTTCCAGCAGACCTGAATGCGACAGGTATGGTCCGATTTCAATTTACTAAAAATATTTTGAAAGAAGAATTCTCATAGTTCAAATCGTTCATCTTGGTTTTTCATAAAAACGCTGAGAAATATGTTAAAAATAAAGCTGAACATGACAAAAAATGGCCGAGCGCGTGAGAGTAGTTGAAGAGTGGGGGTTTACAATTATTATCTGACAACGTTTAGAAATTACTGTCATGTTCAAAATGCCGACACTTTTGAATGTCATACTTCTCCTTGCCTGCTGCTCTACCCCCACTCTTCAACTACTCTTACACGCTCGGCCGTTTTTCGTCATGTTCAGCTATATTTTTAACATATTTCTCAGCGTTTTCATGTAAAACCAAGATGAACGTTTTGAACTATGAGAATTCTACTTTCAAAATCTTTTTAGTAAATTGAAATCAGACCATATCTGTCGCATTCAGGTCTGCTGGAAAATTGCATAGTAACATAATCAAATGGCCACAGATCAAAAACTATGCATCGGACAGTTCCTGCTCTTCGCACAAATAAAGTTTATATTGATAAATAATACTAACCGGAGGATCTACGCTACAACTCAAAAAATAACCGAGTTATGAACTTTTGAAAAAACTGCATTTTGGACGGTTTTTTCCAATTTTCCCTTAGACTAAGGGTCTGATCGAGTCGTCCGACCTCTCATTTTTTTCGTCTTTTCATTTTCTACAATAAGTCTATTGACATCATCACGATTACTCTGATAGTTTCAATTTTATAAGCAAAAAACTAAAAAAAACCTGATTTTTTGCATAAAATTGTTAATAACAAAGACATAAATAATAAAGTCGAGTGAAAAACATATCACTATATCATGTGGAACTATTTTACACACAATGGCGGAGCTGGTTTTCTTCTAACACTTTTTACATGAAAAAATCTCTGTAGCTTGGCCTAATTCTTTTTCACGAATAACTGGACAAATTAGCATTTAATCGAAAAACCTGTAGGGAGCAAAATTATAGCTTATAAAAAAACAAAGAAAATTGTGTATTTATAATGTATTCTGACCCAATACAAATGGAATTATTGCTTGTTGAATGTTGATTGGTATTTACCACTATGTGTATTCATCAATATACTAATATACATATTCTAATTTCTACAAAAATGTGCTTTTGGTTTTTTCCCCATAACTCGCTTAGTTTTTAAGCAATCAAGTCTTTCAAAAAAGCATTTTGTAGGTTTTTTTTAAAAGCTATGAGCTCATCTGAATGAAACTTTTTTCATATTTTATTTTTGAAAAAGCTTCTTGCTAAAAGGGTTCAAAAAAGATACTTTGCGCGAACACACTCAAGCTTCAAATGGCCATATCTTATTCAATTTTTATCCTACAAAAAAAATGATACGCCAAAATTTTTTAATAAGAAATACCTACAATTTCGTACTCAACGAAATTTTGCGTATCATTAACAGTTTTTGAGTTATTTTGAAGTAAAGGCGATTTTTCGCTAAATTACGAAATTTTTTTTCTCTCTTCAAACTCAATTTTTTTCAAAAAGAACTACTTTAAACTGGTCGAACACTCAGAACATATTATAAAAACATAAATGAAGTGAATTGTAAAGTGGCAACAATTTTTTTCTAATGGGGTGGAAGAGAGGGTGAGATTTTCACTATTTTTTTTCAACGAATAAATAGGAATCGACATTTTTCTATTCATAACTCGTTTAGTTTTGATGCTAGGAACTTTCATAAAAAAAAAGGTTTTTTAAAGGACTTTGAAAAAAGTTTCATGAGTTTTCCCCGAAAAATGCATTGGTTCTTGGTTATTGTACGTAGAAACATTCCATTTTGGCGATTGAAAATACCAATCAACTTTCAAAAAGCATTAATTCCATTTTTATTCGACCTGCTTACATCATAAATACACGATTTTCTCTGTTTTTTTTATATGCTATAAATTTGCTCTCCACATTGTTTTCGATTAAATGCATATTTTTTCAGTTATTCGCGAGAAAGAATCGGCGAACGTGTTTTTTTGCCTGAAATCTGACAATTTCACTCGCGAGAAGTGGAAAATAATTGACTTCCAGAAAAAACTTCATAAGACAAAAGTTGCTTAGAATTAGTCAGTGTATCGATTTCCGTAATTATTTTCAATGAAAAATTTTTCACCCCCAAGAAGGGATGGCATCCACGCCCGGGGAAAAAGCAACCCCCGGCACAGGGTAGACTTTGAAATAGATGGTAAGTAGAACCTAAATCCAATTTTTTATGAAAATCGGTGCTGTATGGGATAAATACACGGGAAAATGGCCATTGACTGGACTATGAATTTAAAATTCGTGAGCAGCAGAGTATCATCGGTAAAGTCGTATTTTTCGAGATGCGATTCTAACGGATTGAATTATATTTAAAAAGAATTTTTAAAATTATTTTAAGTAATCGTTTTAGGGGTGGTCTAAGCAGATATAAAAATCGCTAATGCACTTGACTATCGATATAGTGCATGAGTCTTTTATTAGGGAGTTTTTGAGTTTCTATTTAAAGTCAACGTAATTATCGTAAACCGCTATGTTGAGTTTGCGCAGACCGGAAAACGTTATTAACGGGTTGAAGATCCAAAAAGAGATTTTGAATTCAAATTTATTGCGAACGTCAAATAAGTATAACCTCTCTTGTGTTTTTGTATTATTTTTTGTCGGGTGATTTTTCCAATTTTCATTCACCTATTATTAGCGTTCTTTGGGTAAATTATCATGGAAGATGTAATATACTATATAGCGATCAGGCGCGGGGGAGTGGATCATAATTTAATGAGAGGTATAATCTTACATAACATCTTTGAAGAGGAACAAGAACGTGAAAATATTGATGGAAACATACCCGGATTCGATTTTTATAATATTGAGGCTGAAGAGGTGAAAAGAAGTTTCCGTTTTCAAAGAGAGGATTTGCCACGGTTATGCCAAACTTATTGCAGATACCAAACCCAATAATTACACGATCTGGACATAATGCAACTGGTAAATGCAATAGTTTGTAGTAATAATTGTGATTAATTTGGGCAAATATATTTCTTAGGCATCGAAGGCTTATGTATTTTACTGTTCTCATTGAAAATAATTTTCTTCTTATAAGGGAAATGTGCTGCTGAATCACTGTGCAAATATCTGGTTTTTCAAATGGATTATTATTTAGAACAACTCTAAGAAGTAACAAATCCTCCATGCCTGTAAATCGTAGTCCTTTTTTAAGAGTGACATTTTTTTAACTATCGTGGCAAGTGAACAAAAACCGTTGAAAAAATATCAAAATTAGCCGGCCAATTTACACAAATAAACCAAAACAGCACTGTGACATAACCAATAAAAATACGGAAACTGTCAATCTCAAAACATCAGATCGCAGACTCGATTGATGGTTGCCACATAGTAAGAAATAACATTTTTTGCGAATTTTTAATACAAAGGAAGAAGTTCGGAACGAATTAGCACGATAGTATATATGATATTAGTCACTTATCATAGTTCAAATAGTGTATTTTTATTTAGTTTGTAACAATTTAACACAAGCGCGTTTAAACTTGTCAACACCGCGAATATAACGTACGTTTATTAAGCGAACGTTAAGGTCCCGTTGATAACGTAGTACGTTATCGGTTAATAACCGCCTCGGTAATTTCAAAGCTCTTGCGCATGCTCAGAATAACCGAAAACGTAATTTACGTGTAAATTTAGGGTCTCGAAAACTCCCTAATATCGGGGAAAATACGACGTTAAACTGTACACTTGAATTTTGCCTGCACACCCTATATATTCGGAGAGCAATTTCCAATATTTTTTGATCCGAGTTTATAATTTCAAGTTGTATGGCTAATTCTTCTCCTTTATTTGGCGAAAGAAATTTAATATACCTATATGAATTAATAAATATCAAATTGTTTAAGAATCTTGAATGTTATTACCATCGAGTGTATTTTGATCATCCTGTAGGTATAGATTTAAAAATTTTGAAATGAATTTTGTTTCAGATGAAAAAAATGGCGAGAATTCTGTTACAATTATGCCAATCAAATATACTTTTCTCATATTCATTATTAAGATCCAAATATTGTCTTCAAATGTTATTTTACTAGGATTGTCAGTAAAAACCATCATTCTATGTCCAAAAGTAATTGCGGAACATAGTCAGGGCCGGCCTAAGGCGAAAATTGCAAGTGTGCTAGACTCAAATTTTATGCCCCTGCGGGGGGTCTGGGGGGTATGGTATTTTTTGAAATTTAAGGTCCAAAAACACAGTTTTTGTTCACTTTTATGCACAAAATGAGTTATTTCAGAACTTATTGGGGTAGCCGGGTAGATCTTCGGTTTTATCTTGAATTTTAACTGTAATAGTTTTAAGACAAAATTCCTTCTATATTCGGCGGCAAATCATTGGAAGCTTGGGATTTTTAGCTGTGTGAATTAATTTTTCAGTCCACAAACTGGCAATGACGCTGAGTGAGGGGTGTAGAGGGGAGTGTACAGCTGTTTAGTGTCCAAGCTTCCAATGATATGCTGGCGAGTATAGTTTAAATATTTCTGCCCAATATTTAAATCAGTTTCTAAAAATTTCCTAATTAATTATTTTTTTTTTACAAAAATTGGTCAATTTAATGCCCCTCCAAAAGGTTTGAGTGTGCGGCTGCATACTTCGCACATCCCTTAGGCCGGCCCTGAACATAGTGCATTGTTTTATACCCATTTTCATTGTGCTTGTATCACCATGGTGAGTGAACTACAAAGTTCACATCGTGCACGGATATTTTTACAAAGGTGGCGTTAACCAGCGCCGCTTGTTTTTTTTTTTGGAACGTCAGATTGACATTTTTTAAAATCTTAAAAGGAAAAATATAACTTATCCCATTTTATGTAACAGTAACATTCGTAGAAAAAGTATAGTGTAAAACTCGCACGGAATGACCATTTCCTACTCGTATGATTTGTAGCACTCACCTGCGGCTCGTGCTGCAAACGTCATACTCGTAGGAAATGCATGTCATTCCATGCTCGTTATACAATATAGGTTCTATTCCTACGTGAAAAAACTTCAAAGCTGTTGAATCATATACCTGCCTTGCAGGGGCGGCTATTCGAAGGCGGCTATGGAGGCTAAGCCGCCTCCTCAATAATATTCCGTGTATCATTACTATATTATATTGAAAAGTCAGCATATTCATATTGATCAAAATCATATTATTTTATGCACCTACCTTCCTTTCAACCTACATTATATAATATAATTTATTTATTATGATAGAAGGTATTTCTTTATCTTTATTGCTTACTGCATTTCATTAATTTCAAGATTTCATAACAACAGTGGCAATGCTGCAGAGGCTTAATAAGGTATAGACGCGTTCATTATTCCATATGCCATGCCAGAGAGAAAAGGAAAAGCTTCGAAAGAATATATCTTATTCACTTTATTGAAATAGACAACAGGGGTATAAGCAACACCGATTGAAGCTAGCTGCTCGGTTCAAAAAGGATACATCAATTCTCACACAATGTCGACCAATCACAACTATATACTTTCGGGTAAAATCGAGTGAATTCGTTGGAAAGCATTAATCGTAGTGACTAGTGGACGAAAACAGTTTGTTTATTTATTTTGCTCGCGTATTGTTTTTAAAATGAGTTCGGTTACTGAAGGTAATTTCAAAAATTTCAATGATGACTTACTTTTACTATGGAAAATGTCTCTGTTTGGCATTGGCATCTATGCAGGAATTATAAAAAATAGATGTCTATACCAAAGAATTTATTAAAATATTTTTGTTTAGGTCTAAATGTGTATTTTATTATTTTATTTTGTTGTTATTTTATTAAGTTTTGTTTGACTTTTATGACAAGAATTTTATTTCAATCTATTTTTGGGAGGGGCCTATTTTATATCTGGCAAGAAAAAACTCTCACCTCCCCGTTGGTTCTTGCTGGGCAACAATTGATTAATTCTTCGAATAGGTACCAATTCAATATTTTAGGGTGCTTGTTTTACTTTGATTTTCTTTAAATTATAAGTTGACCTTGAAATCCTAACAATTTTCGACTATGGTGTATTTTTTAACACCTCTTTGTAGCCTCCTTAAACCAACACCTCACGAGCCGCCACTGCTGCCTTGGTTTTTAATTGTAATTTCCATGGGGTTTCGAGGAGAAATCTTAACATTTCTCATTATTTCACATAGATCGTAATATTATTATAATTCAAAATTTTCATTAGTTAAAAATTGCAAAGAGTTTTTGGTAGCATCATTTCGGGAGAAAATGAGACCTCTTTTGAAATGAAATAAAATTGTTTCCTATCATCGTATTAAGAAGAATAAGAATAAGAAATTTATTGATCCAAATGGCTGTTATACAATGTGTTATGCATAATACAGATATATATTAAAACTGAGAGATCTAACGTTAGTTCTATATTTGTTGTAAGTAGATAGAGAGTTTAATTTTATAATTAATTTTCATTACATCAAAAGTTCAGATGATTGATTTTAACTTACACATAAATATTATCATTCTCTAGTTACATTGTTTTCACAAAACTACACTAAGTATGTAATTACTCACAATTTTTTAAAATTTCATAGGAAATTCATTTCCCTCATCTCCCTCAAGAATCTCAATTCAAGTGAAATGAGAGAAAAAAATTTGAATAACAGTCAAATTTGGAAGCTTCGATTATCATCATATAAGTATTTTTCTAAATTAATTCATTTAATTCAGTAATTATGAAAAATATGTATCTTCAATTGAAGAACGTTACTGGATATTAATCTTGATTTTGACGTTGAAAATTATGCATTCTTAAAAAATTATCGTATGATAAATTTATTATATAATATAATCTTTTTACAAATATAGATTTTTCATTAATAAATAGTTTTGAACCTCCATTATTAAATTTACGTGAACTTATTGTGTAGATATATTTTCGAATTAGACACCAACAAAAGCAGCGGCAAAACTTTTAGCTTTTAATTTCTACCAATTATTCTGTCCTGGTGGATAATTTTCAATGTTAAGATTAAATCAAAAAAACAGCAAAGTCGGCATCATATATTTTATTTCACGCTTATTAACTGTGATCGAATCACGGCATCTGTTACGGTCTATAATACAGGCATCTATTCATTCGAACATTCTCATAGAATAATAAACAATGGAAGTGGCAATATATTATTATTTCTATTGTCTATTCCACCAGTTGATGGTTATGTATAGAGCTATTGGGTATAGGTAGATGTCAGTAATTCTGGACGGCGTAGGTGCCTGTTATCGGAGGATCGATGATCACTTTTCTCAGTACCAAATACAAAACTGCTCCAAAAACCACTTCTCCAAGTGCAAATAGAACCACTACAATCCAAGCAGGAATGGCGGAGTCATCTGTGAATTAAAATCAACTCATGATGTAATAATTCAGACGAAAGATATACCTATTCATTGTGTTTTTTGTGACTGACTATATCTATATATATATATATATATATATATATATATATATATATATATATATATATATATATATATATATATATATATAAAATTATAATAATAAAAATTTATTGATCCTTTAGGACACTTAACAATGTGTATAGGATAAGTCAATATTACAAGTTAATTCTATTCTAACATTTACATCAACATTTACCATCTCTCTGAGTGATCAATGAATCAGAGAGAAATTCTTTAACCGAATAGAAACACTTATGTCGTAATAGCTCCTTAATAACTCTTTTAAATGTTTGTTTGTTCAAAGATTTCAAATGGGAGGGCAAATGATTGAAAAATCTGACACCCTGATATAGTGGAGAACGTTCAAAACTGTGAGTCCGATATTTAGGAACCAGGAGTACCTGTGAATTTCGTGTTCCATGATCGTGCGAGCTAGCAAGTTTTTTCCAGTTATTCTCATTATCTTTCGCATATAAGAGACATTTAAATATGTATATACATGGAAGTGACAGTAATTTATTGGCGACAAATATAGGCCGACATGATGCTCGATGGTTCAAACCAAAAATGAGACGTATTATTCTTTTCTGTGCCACAAAGACTCTCGAGAAGGAACCACAGTCACCCCAGAGCAAAATATTGTATGAGATATGACAGTAAACAAGGCTGTAATAAACATTGTTCACGCCAAGTGAACGTTTTTCCAAACTATTAATTTTATTTTGTATTCTTTCAATATTCATTTCGTTAATTGTCCACATGTTATATTTAATGCATATTGCTGCCTGAAAACGTCCAGCTGTGAAATTTGTCGTCTCCGCTTACCCCTCTCTATCATAAAGAGTTCAATACGTATCTGAGAGTCAAGAAGCGAACTTCGGCTGTAAATGTTTCGTCTTCAAAGAACACCTACCCGGTGAACAAAGACGTCTAATATGGAGAAAGGCAATCCAATACTGTTCAAAATAAGGCTCAAAATAACTATTTCATCGTAAAATATATTCAGCAAAACTGACAATCTCAAAATGTAATTTCAAAAATTGACAACGTCAAAAGGTTTTTGTTTTTCATATACAGAGCATCAAACGTTGGGCAAACCACTTCATCGAGTTTCTTCAACATACTCCCACCTTGAGTTACAAAACTTCAGAGGAGTAACTCAATTTGAAATCACCCTGTATACTTCGATGGGGGTTTGACTACTCTCCCATATCTTGTGACAAGAGGTTTTTTTCTCTTCTTCCATTCCTTGAAAACTTGAGAATATCCCTGGCGATATCCAACACTATTCAATTTTTTCATCAAATTTTCAAGTATCCTTTGTGCCATTGCAAAATTGTTGGGTAATGGAGGATGACCCTCAATTCGAGGCATATAAACCTCAAATCTTCCAACTTCCTTTTTCGAAACAGTTTCAGTGAAATGTTTCATTACTGCTTTCTCTGTCTCCTTCTCTGATTTCTGCTGGTATGGATCGGTGATTCCAAGGAAGTCAAGACTCTCGGCTGGGCCTAAATCTCTACTCAACATGGAAGTAACAACTAGCATTGAAGAATTGATATATCGCTCATTCGAAGTAACCTTGCCAATTATTGTCCATCCCAATAGCGTATGCAATGCCACGAAACCACATTTGAGTTCATGACGTTTTCCAGTAAGTAACTTCCCAGCAATATCAGCTCCAATTAAAATATCAACGGGGCCATCTCTCGTATCTGTAATTTCGATTCCCAATGACATAGTTCATCCATCCATCTGCATTTTCTGGCAATGTGACTATATTTTAGACAAAGATGACAGCACCCCCCGCTCAATCAATTTCTTCTTACGTTCAGCTAAGGTCCAATTTCTTGCTTCGGAACAAGTTTCACTGCAATGACTTGCACTGCAAAATTGACATTTCTTCTGGAATTTATTATTCATCAGTCCAGATGCAGTCGGAAGAGCAGTTTTCATGGGAGTAGAATCGACAATCTTTTTTGTTTTAGATTGCATGTCGAACCAGAGACCGCCAAAGTAACCCGTTCTTCATTTTGAAACTTCCTTCCTGAGAAAGATCATCAGGTTATCCAAACGTATTTTCAAAGTGGATTCAACGTCATAATGACTACTCCTTTGCCATACCCTTATCAAATCTTCGGGGAGGCAAGATTCCACCAATGGGTATAACATCGCTGCACATGTGTCTGATGTAACATCTAGAGTTTCCAAGGATCGTAACTGGGATTCAAGCTTATCATACAGGAAACTGAGTTTATTGTTATTCCCAATACCATTCAGAACTAATTTCAGCATCTCTCGAACGTAAACTTCAACAAGAAGATCTTTTCTGCCAAATCGACTCTGAAGGCTTTCAATAACTTTGGGATAATTGTCTCCGCTAGGTGGATAACTCTCAACTAATTGACGAGAACGAGAGTTCGGGACCATCGCTTGAAGAAGATATTGAAACTTGTCTTCAACGGGAAGATCTTCGTCATCGTGAATACGCTTGAACTGACTCCAAAATGGAAGCCAGTCTTTAATATCACCTCCGAATTTCTTGAATTCGATAGTAGGTAGTTTCAGTTTACGCCTCATGTGACTGGAACAATTAGTACTAGTTACATCAGATTGATTCGGTAAATGACTCTCAACTATCAACTTAAGTTCGTGGTATTTATTCATAAAATCATCAGCTGATTCGATTTCGGATAGTAAAGTACTTTGTTCGCTGCTATCCGACTCTAGGACATATTCTAACAATTGTCTGTCCAAATCTGCTATCAATACAATTTTCTGGTCCAAGATTCGAACTTTTCCTCGAATTTCAATAAAATTAACATTCTTCCCAGCAAGCAGTATAATCACCGCATCATAAATTCGAGTAAAAGACGCTCTTTGAGCTTCAAGCATCTTCTTCACCTTCTCCATAGTCTATCACTGAAAGTGTGTCCTGTCACGGTCGCCAAAATGTTTCGTCTTCAAAGAACACCTACCCGGTGAACAAAGACGTCTAATATGGAGAAAGGCAATCCAATACTGTTCAAAATAAGGCTCAAAATAACTATTTCATCGTAAAATATATTCAGCAAAACTGACAATCTCAAAATGTAATTTCAAAAATTGACAACGTCAAAAGGTTTTTGTTTTTCATATACAGAGCATCAAACGTTGGGCAAACCACTTCATCGAGTTTCTTCAACAGTAAGTGTCGTAAAATTAGCTACCTTTCTTTGCATCCAATAGTTACCAAATAAAATTATACCGCGATTCAGCCAATCCGGTATTTTCAGTGAAAATAACAGTTCGTTCGGTAAACAAAACTGCATCCATTCAGAACATTATTTTCATTTCCTTCTATTTCATTTTGAATAAGACATTTCATTTCGTTGGCAAGATTTCGCATCCACTGTTGTAAAGTGTGTGAAAATTCAGAGGATAAGTGTAACGTTATAACTGACAGTCACAGCAAGTTCATACTAGGATCTACCACCTCTGGTTCGATTGTTGAGCTCAATCAATTTGTTCTGGACGCGTGAGTAAAACCACAGGATCCATTTCATCTACAAGTTCTCCTTGAAGGTAAGAGATTGTTCTGTTATTTTGTTTCATTTATCCTTTTTTTTCGTACTGTGTTGGGATCCGCCTATATTATAAAGATCAAAAATTACAGTCCACAGCATCCTTAGTTTAAATTACATTATACTCGATCATTTCATACGGTTGAACCACTTCAATTAAATATAATTGAATTTTCCCCAACACGTTTTGATCCTTCGTGCCGTATTAATAGAGCAAATTTTTCAAGTTCACTCAAAAATACAAATTTTAAATTAAATTCGGTTATATTTCAGATTGGGTAACAATTATTTCCTTAAAATTTCAAGTCTTTCAAGTTATTAATCACAACCCGGCAACATCTATCACAGTTGGTAGATTTTCATCATATTCCTTCACATCTGTTTCAATACAAGTAATATCGTTATACTTAGTTTGTTTTGCTTCTCTCATTAACATCAATTTTTTTTCGTAACAATGCCAAGAACGGATACAGGCAACAATATGTTGGACAAATTGATCGATAAAAGAGCTAATGTATTCTCTATCGTTACCGGAATTTGGAATAAAGTGAAAGATTACAATGTTTCAAAATTACTCGAGTTACAAGTATACCAAGAAAAGATTACTGAATATGAATCTAAATTTCAAAATTTACAAGAGGAAATAATGGAACTAAATTGTTCATTACCTGCGGAAGAGCGCGTAGATACGGCTAAGTCAGAGTTGTCGTTTACAGAAATTGTAACACGCATAAGAGGTTTATTTTTATTTTTGAAACGACAAGAAACACCTTTGTTACCTGCGACCAATCCAGAAAGGTCAAATTCCACAGTTGACTCACCCTTATTGCTTCCGAAAATAAACATTCAGACCTTTGCTGGCGAAAGCGCCGAATGGCCTGAATTTTTTCAATTATTCAATTCATTGGTTCATGAAAATAATAACTTAGCACCCATTCAAAAGTTTCAACTTTTGAAATCTTATTTACGGAATGATGCTCTCGCTGTCATAGCAGGGCTGCAATTATCAAATGAAAATTATATGTTAGCTTATGAAGCTTTGAAATCTCGTTTCCAAAATCCTAGGATGTTAGCAACTATGTACTTGAACAATATTTTCCATTTTAAGGCCGCAACCAATAATTCGGTATTTAATCTCAAAGAATTTTTAAATTGTCATCAAATCGCCGTTAACGCAATTAAGGCTTTAAATATCAGAAATTTAGCAGATTTCTTATTATTTTCATTGGCGTTACGTAACGTTGATCCTTATACAAGAAAGGCGTTTGAAAATCATTTAAATTCATCCGAAATACCTGAATATAATACTTTAATCGATTTTATAACGAAACAACTTAAAGCACAAGAGTTTTGTGAACAAAACACATCCAGGTCTATAACCAAATCAGATTCATTTCGGTCGTTGAATAATACTAAAAATAAAAACAGCACATGTTGCTCGCAAATTCTGCATCCGCATCCCAAAATCATATACAGGGTGTCTCAACTAAATTCAGGAAGTTTCGTTGTCCGAAATGCAGTGGCCTTCACCCGCTATTTTGCATGTCCCTCGTATATAGTCATGTCAAGGCAAGCGATATTCGAGTTTTTGATAAATTTCAAACGATGTTTTAATTGCATTGGTCTTCATAATTTCAATGACTGTTAGTCGAAGAATTCATGCAAAATATGTAAATCAAATCATCATCACACGAGTCGTCTTCCAGAAAACAATCATACTCGCGATAGCGGATCTGTTTTCCGAAAAACGTATTAGTTTCAATAATTCAAATAGTACTCCCGATAACCAGGAAGATATCGACTCTACTAAATTAAATTCCTACCATATTAATAAAAAATTCAACTCCATTAGTCAAGTTCTCCTGGGTACCATTGAAGCAAGAATACGAGCAGCTGATAATTCGTTGATTTCCGTTAGAGCTGTGCTTGATCCGGGATCTCAGATTTCAGCTATAGGTACTGACCTGGTTAAGAGGTTAGGTTTAAAGATTGATCCCGTCAATGTTTCAATTTCCGGCATAGGTCAAACGAATGCTAGACCGTTGGGCTTGGTTAACTGTAGATTATACCCTAGATCAAGATCGGATTCTTTTCAACTACAAGCCATAGTTTTGCCACATATAACTAATAATTTACCTTCTGCCCCCTTGTCTCACAAATTACGCAAGCAATTTGAGCATTTGAATTTGGCTGACGAAAGTTTTAATATTTCACAACCCATAGATATGCTATTGGGAGCAGATACTTATTCTTTCGTATTCGATCGTGATGGTCGTATGGCCTCATCGGGATATCCTACTGCCGTGAATACATTTTTTGGTTGGACCATCATTGGTACCGTCAATGACTCCTTTTCTACAACCAAATCGGTTCTACTCGCGCAATCTGATCTCAATGATCAAATTAATAAATTTTGGTCATTAGAAGAAGTTTCAGATGCCATTATTCTGAACCCTGTAGATGATTATGCAGATAAACATTTTTTATCCACTCATTATCGTGACGAAAGCGGTCGTTACATCGTTTCCTTGCCCTTCAATGTTGAGAATCCAACCCCTGATCTTTTGCACAATTCAAATAGATCTTTCAAGGCATTTCTGTCATTGGAAAGACGATTGTTAAGAAATCGGGAAGCCTTTGATTCCTATAAAAAATTCATGGTGGAATATTTAGAATTAAATCACATGTCACCTACCTCTAGTTTCAACAAATACGTTATTCCACATCATGTTGTGCGTAAAGAATCCAGCTCATCGACAAAATTTCGAGTTGTGTTCAACGCATCTGATTCAGACTTATCTGGTCAATCACTAAATGATAGACTTCTGAGTGGCCCTAAGATGCAAAAGGATATAAGAATTATTTTACTCGGCTTTAGAATGTATCCAATAGCTATTTGCTCCGACATCGAAAAGATGTACAGACAGATTCTTTTATGCCCTAGTGATCGTAAATATCAGCACATATACTGGCGTTCATCTCCGGATGAACCCGTAACAGAATTCGAGCTCAATACCGTTACTTATGGTTTGAAACCTTCGGCCTTTTTGGCTATTCGAGTATTGAATCAATTAGTATTCGATGAGGGTAGTATCTATCCGAAAGCATCTCAAGTCGTTCTTAACGACATATATGTCGATGATATTATTACAGGTGCGTTCGATATTCAACAAGCAATTGAATTGCGCAATCAACTTCAGGAATTACTGAAGAAGGGTGGCTTTCCCTTGAAAAAGTGGTCAAGTAACTGTCCTGACATTTTGAATGGATTACCTTCAAATCACATTGAATCGCAATTAGATTTTGACGATGATTCCATGGGAATTAAGATCTTGGGATTGAATTGGATTCCTAGGACTGATTCATTCGGGTTCAATGTAGGTGAATTCAATGAAACGCCAACCAAGAGATCTGTTCTCTCTTACATCGCTCGTATCTTCGATCCTGTGGGATTTTTGGCTCCAATAGTAGTTTCTATGAAAGTCTTGATGCAAAAATTATGGATGGAAAAACTAGGTTGGGATGAATCTTTGCCAACTTCTTCTGCTAACGACTGGTCGAGGATAATTGATAAAGTTCAATTACTTTCGAATATATCTATTCCTCGCTGTATAGTTTCTACACCAGGGTGTTACATCATACTGGCAGGGTTTTGCGATGCATCGGAAAAAGCTTACGCAGCTAGTGTTTATCTCTCGGTCTCTTTTAACGGTGACATCTCATCTCACTTATGGGCTGCTAAGACTAAGGTAGCTCCCCTCAAGACCATGTCCGTTCCTCGCTTAGAACTTTCTGCGGCGGTTCTACTAGCCAAACTGATCAAACTTATACTGAAAAATAGATTTCCTGTTGCAGTTTCCGAAGTACGATTATTTTCTGATTCCCAAATTGTTCTCTCATGGATAGCTACGCCCCCACACCAGCTTAAAACATTCGTCGCAAATCGTGTAGTCGCAATAAACGATTGCTTTCCAAATGGTTCCTGGTATCATATACCGACAGAGTCAAATCCTGCTGACTTGCCATCCCGAGGGCTGACACCTCAACAATTTGTAACTCCTGAAACACATGAATTTTGGATGCATGGCCCAGCATTTCTAACGAAGGCAAGTTCCCTTTGGCCAGCTCCGTTTTCTGATCTTCGTGAGAACAAACACTGTTTACCTGAACTGAAAACTATTCTTAATGTTTCAACTGTAGAACCACCTCCTGCAAATCCATTATCATTTCTAATAGAAAAATTTTCAAGCCTAAACAAGGTAAAGCGAGTATTTGCTTATATTCACAGATTCATTTTCAATTGTCGCTCCCATTTGAGTTCACACTCGCGATTGTCTGGTCCTATTTCTCCAGATGAATTGGAAAGTGCTCTCCATTCCATTTTGTTGCTTACTCAACAGCAGCACTTTTATGACCTGCGTGAAAATTTACTGCGAAAAAAATCTGTCGGTAAGTCTTTAAGGACCTTGAATCCTTATATTGATTTTAAGGGATTGATCAGGGTGGGCGGAAGATTGCAGTTTTCATCATTGCCTCAGGATGCTAAGCATCCAATTTTGCTTCCAAAGAAAATCGGCTTTATCGCGTTTAATTTGTCTCCATTATCATTTGATTGCACTTCATTCTGGTCCCAATACAACCATGAGCTTTATTCGCCAAAATTTTTGGATATTATCCCTGAGAAGTTTAGTAAGGACGTGTATTAGGGGTTGTATTGGCTGTACCAGATTTAGAGGTATGACATTGCAGCCTTTGATGGCCCTTTACCCTCGTCAAGAGTGAATGTTTCACGTGCATTTAGCAAAGTGGGTGTTGACTTCGCGGGTCCCTTCTCATACCGTTCTAATAATGCTCGAAACCGACGACTTTGAAGGCATACCTTGCTCTCTTCGTATGTCTCGCCACCAAAGCAGTCCATTTAGAACTGGTCTCTTTTCTTACCGTTGAGGCTTTTATAGCAACGTTGGATCGATTCGTTGCTAGGAGAGGTCTACCGCAAGAAAATTTGGTCTGACAATGGTCGTAACTTCGTCGGAACTTCGCGGTATTTTGATGAAGTTTCTCATTTTTTGAAGAGAAGCAATGTTGACATATGCGATAACCTGTCAAACAAATCCATCAAGTGGAGATTCATTCCACCATATTCCCCACATTTTGGTGGAATATGGGAAGCCGGTGTGAAATCGGCCAAACGCTTGCTTAATAAAGTCTTAGGTTGTACCTCTTGTTCCTTTGAGGAACTTGCAACCATTTTTGCTCGAGTTGAAGCGGTATTGAACAGTCGTCCAATGTGCCATTGTCCTCAGATCCTTCTGAATCTGTGGATTTTCTCACCCCCGGACATTTTCTGATAGGTTCGCCTCTACTATCTATACCCGAATATAACTATTGCGAATCAAAAACACCGCTCAAACGATGGGAAAAACCACCAAAAATTGTTTCAATATTTTTTGGAAAAAATGGTCAAATGAATACCTTCACACGATCATTCAACGCAATAAATGGCAGACTGAAATCCCATGCCCTTCCATCGGAGATTTAGTCTTCATAAAAGGTGTAAATACAGCACCGGCTACTTGGCCTATGGGGAGAATTGTTGATTTGTTTCCGGGGCCCGATGGTGTCGCTCGGGTTGCGTCGGTGAAAACAGCAACAGGTCTATATACGAGAGCCCTGACCAAGTTGATACCTCTCAACATTTAATTTATGGTTATTATGTATATATTTATAGTATTTTTCTTCTTGGTAATATGATACTTATTTTTTTTATTTATTTATTTTTTTTTTTTTTTCCAAATTCTCTATTAAAATTAACTTAATTTTAGGTGGGCGGTTATGTTCACGCCAAGTGAACGTTTTTCCAAACTATTAATTTTATTTTGTATTCTTTCAATATTCATTTCGTTAATTGTCCACATGTTATATTTAATGCATATTGCTGCCTGAAAACGTCCAGCTGTGAAATTTGTCGTCTCCGCTTACCCCTCTCTATCATAAAGAGTTCAATACGTATCTGAGAGTCAAGAAGCGAACTTCGGCTGTAAGTGTCGTAAAATTAGCTACCTTTCTTTGCATCCAATAGTTACCAAATAAAATTATACCGCGATTCAGCCAATCCGGTATTTTCAGTGAAAATAACAGTTCGTTCGGTAAACAAAACTGCATCCATTCAGAACATTATTTTCATTTCCTTCTATTTCATTTTGAATAAGACATTTCATTTCGTTGGCAAGATTTCGCATCCACTGTTGTAAAGTGTGTGAAAATTCAGAGGATAAGTGTAACGTTATAACTGACAGTCACAGCAAGTTCATACTAGGATCTACCACCTCTGGTTCGATTGTTGAGCTCAATCAATTTGTTCTGGACGCGTGAGTAAAACCACAGGATCCATTTCATCTACAAGTTCTCCTTGAAGGTAAGAGATTGTTCTGTTATTTTGTTTCATTTATCCTTTTTTTTCGTACTGTGTTGGGATCCGCCTATATTATAAAGATCAAAAATTACAGTCCACAGCATCCTTAGTTTAAATTACATTATACTCGATCATTTCATACGGTTGAACCACTTCAATTAAATATAATTGAATTTTCCCCAACAAACATCAACAAGAGAACTAGGTGGTAGAGAAGTTTTCAGTCTACTTAATGCGAAATAAGCTTTATTAATTTTTTTGCTTAAGATATCAACGTGGGTTGACCAACTAAGACTTCGATCCATGTGGATCCCAAGGAATTTTGTGCAATCAGCTGGAATAATAGTAGTGCCCGGACAATCAATTTTAAACAGACTTCTTTCACAGTTTCTCAAGCCGAAACACAGACAGGCTGTTTTACCTACATTAAAGATCAAATTGTTACGGCGACACCATGATATGAACTCAGCCATAATATTTTTACAGGCTATCTGGAGTTCATCACAACTTCGGGCCGCGATGACGACAGATATGTCATCGGCAAATAATATAAGTAATAAGCAGGATAAATGAGAGGGTAAGTCATTTATAAACAGCTGGAATAGTAGAAGTCCCATCACAGAGCCCTGAGGAACACCCATATCTATATTATACTCTCTGGAATAAGTTTTATCGTTTCTTACCGACAGAGTTCTGTGTTGAAGAGAGCTAAGCAGCCAGTCGGAAAAAATGCCTCTAAAGCCAAGATTATAACACTTATCTATAATGAACTTGAAGGATAAAGTATCAAAGGCACAGGAAAGATCGAAAAAAATCCCTGACACATGTAAATTTGAATCCAGGCATTCGTAAACTGTTTCCACAAACTTCAGTGCGGCCGTCTGAGTGGAGCAACCAGCTCTAAAACCGTGCTGGGTTTTATTAAGAATGTCGAATTTATTCAAATATGACATCATTCTCTTGAAAATCACTCTCTCAAAAACTTTGGCGAGAACACTGTGAATCGATATCGGTCGATAGTTTGTTATTTCATTTATATTTCCTTTTTTGTGAATCGGTACGACGATAGATTTTTTTAAAGCATAGGGAAATTCTCCCGATGTGACAGACCAATTAATTATATGTGCAAGATGTTCGCTTATTGTTGGAGCAATCTTCTTGAGAAGTCTAGTTGAGATGTTATCTATGCCAACACATTTTTTATTTTTTATAGACATATATATATATATATATATATATATATATATATATATATATATATATATATATATATATATATATATATATATATATATATATATATATATATATATATATATATATATATATATATATATATATATATATATATATATATATATATATATATATATATATATATATATATATATATATATATATATATATATATATATATATATATATATATATATATATATATATATATATATATATATATATATATATATATATATACATTTAGAGAAAAAATTTAATAAAAATGATGATACATCGATTTATAATTTTTTCAACAAGTTATTCTTAGTTATTCACTAAGAATAACTCGTTGACAAAATTATAAATTGATTTATCATCATTTTTATTTAATTTTTCATCATTTTATATAAAAATCAGGAAAGGATAGTGTGTAAAAAAGTTAAATATTAGTCATTTCTATTAATCCACCGAATTCTCTAATACACTTTTAATACGTCGACATGATATTTTGACTTATTGAGAAAAGAATTATCATGATACAAAAAACATTGACCACTTATTCTTTTTTTATTTTTTTTCGAACTCCTTGTAAATTTGAATGGATACAAATATGTAATCCTCAATAATAATTTGTCATTAGTTTTTCCCAAAAGAACACAATAGTACATTTTTTTAGATGACATATTAAAAAATATATAATAATTAATTTTTTTCAGACACCTTTTGTCCGAAACTCGAATACTTGAATCAAATAAAGCAATCTTCTAAGATACAGTGTGTTTCATGTCAAAATGTGAAACCCTTGCCCAAATAATGTTCGAAATGGAATTTTGATGGTGTCCCTAACTATCTAATATAACCAGACCTGACTGCTGATATTGGACTGAATAGCAAGTCATTAGTATCCGGAAAACATTATGTAACATAGTTATCTTTTTTTTGACTTTTTAATTGTTTTTGAAGGAAGTCATGAATTTCATGATGAAACTTTTCAATAAGGTCATTTTTCTAATACAATTGGACAGTTATTGTTAAGAAAAAAACTACATAACAATATAACGCAGGCAAGAATAAATTATATACCTATACAGAGTGTTCGTTAATTGAACCATCAACTTTTTTTGAGATATTGTTGGGATCATTTGCTACCTTTCTTCCCTTGGACACTAAGTCCTAAGACTGAACTCTAGTTACAAATTTTGGTCGAACTGTTCTGTTCTGTACATATATATATATATATATATATATATATATATATATATATATATATATATATATATATATATATATATATATATATATATATATATATATAGATATATATTATATATATATATATATATATATATATATATATATATATATATACCTAAACACTTGAATAAAATAAGACCCTCTTCTGAGGGTTTATGTCAAAATCTAAAAATTATTTTTGCCCGTTACTACAAGACTCTTGGGTATTTTTCTATTGTACTTGTTTATAGGTTTGAGCATATGAAAATACATTAAACTTCATTATGATGTAGTGTCTGCCCCTTAATGCCAAAATGAGTACCTCAGGGGCACATCGAGAGTTTTTCCTTCCTACATTCCACGCAACTGGACCAAATGACATTTCATTATTTTTGATTCTCCAATACTTTTTATGTTCCATGAAACGATTTAATTTTTATCATGAGATTGCATTTAATACATGAATCAAACACTGTAGTTTGCTATTTAATCGGTACGAAGAAATAATAGGTCATTTAAAAACAATTTTCAAATTTTGACATACAACTGTATTTATAGGATGAAATTTAAAGAGATTAACAAATGTTCGATAGTAAGGTATTTTGATGTTGACTCATACTCACAAAAATATGTCCGTGTCAAGGCTCTTCTCCCTTTCAATATAGTCCTACGCCCTTCGACTTGTTCCGTAAATAGACATACGATAACTATTGAAAAAAGGAATGTCAGAAAAAATTATAGAAAATTAAAAAAAAATACTTACCCGTCAGAATTACGGTTATATAAAAAATATTTTTACTAGAATTCATTATTTCACCTTAACTTATAACTTTATTAACTTCGACTTACCAAATGATGAATTATATACTTTATCTTATCAATTGATTTCAAGCCGTATCGTATTATCTGCTGATAGTTGCATGACACATCGGTGTTTCATCATACACTTCCCGACATAATTTGCGAGAATGTCCACAATTTCATTAGTTTTAGTCGTATTGTCCCTAAAAAAAATGAACTGCAGTTTTAACGGTCTCCTTCTGATCGACTGAACTTAATTTCAGTAGGGAAAAGAGACACGTATTGAAAGGAATAAGTCAAATAACCGGTAAAATAAGTAACGTCCCCAGTAGACAAAATGTTTGTATTGTGGAAATCCCGAAGGGCAACCATTCGCATATAACGTCACACTTGTAATTTTAGAGATAGCGATGGTGTGCAAGTGTTTGTAATCGTACTCAATCTACGTACCAATTTTCAAAATGTAAAAGCTGTGCAAGTGCGCAGATTGTCAAAAATGAAGAAAAAATAAAGAAAATACGTAGTACGTATAAATTGGCGGTTGTTTGAAAGAAATTTCATTTCTCTAGGCGGCATTTCCCTAACATAAACTCAATTCAAGTACAAATTCTCAACACTGTAATTCAATTTTGAGGAATTTTTGGGATGTAATAATTCGTCCAAAATCGATTTTGTAACTCTATATGTATCCATATGTCATACCTACATGAATTAATTTACACATCTTTTACCACCAGAAACATTTTAGCTCATGCAATTTCCCGTCACTTTTTTACTGAATTTGCTCATGTTTTGATAGTTTCATTTTGTACGAAAAGTTAATTTTTGGCCGTGAAGTGAAACTTTCAACGTAAACTGAAACATTCATTGTGAAGTGGAACATTGTTTTTATTTTCCACTCAGTTGTGGTTCAGAATTCACCTGGCTGGCATTTGTGTGAACAGAATGCTATTCAGACTTGTTAAGTACCTATTTATTGTATACAACCTATGTTTTTAACTTTCTATATAATGATGAACAAAAACAAAATTTGAATTTACTACGTTTATTATCACAAAAATACTTTAAAAAAAATATAACACTGCGATTGCAATTTCGGTCACTAGACCATCATCGGGCAGATTGAGTTAAGAACTGAATACAGAATTATAGATTTGCGCTCCAAGTGGGAAAGAATAATTGTAGGTATCTAAGTAGACAAGAGGAACACATTTCAAGAAGGGCTTATCGAAATTGGTACAATAAAATGTTCTTAGAAAAATCATTGTTGTTTGAATACACTGAATATATAGGAGAATATATCAAGTCAATCTGGTCGTTCAGCAAGATATCTTTTGAATTATGATTGAGTTTAAAAATTTCTAATAATTTTAAGTAAGTTAGTTTGGTTCCTTTCGGTAATTTGTGCATAATTTGAAAGTTATCTATTTGTGGAAACGGGCATTGGTTTTCACGCCAATGATTTGAAAACGTTGAATCCGTTTTATTTTTCAAAAAAGATTGTTGGTGTTCTTTAAATCTTGTCTTGAACGATCGACCAGTCTGACCTATATTTTTCCTTTACATACATGATAAATCAACTTATAAACTCCTGAACTTTCAAATTTTGAAGTGATATCTTTGGCATTCAATAAAAATCCTGAGAGTTTTGGGGAATCCACTTCAATAAGACCTTCTTGAAATGTGTTCTTCTTGTCTATTCAGGCTCCTGCAATAATTCTTTTCCACTCGTAAGCGCAAATCTATACTTAATTATGTATTCAGTTCTTAACTCAATCTGCCCGATGATGGTCTAGTGACCGAAATAATTGAAATCGCAGTTTTATATTTTTCAAAGTATTTTTGTGATAATAAATGTAGTAAATTCAAATTTTCCTTTTGTTCGTCATGTTTAATTATCACGTACCTAGTAACGACGGATTCCATCAACTATTTTTCTATATAATGTTGCACTATATTGCTGTGTCTATATGGTACTTATTCAATGAAATAATTGAAAATTTTATATTATATTTTATTTATCACAATGTTTATTAAATCTCAGCAATTATCGGCATTTCATTTAAAAAAAGAAGAGCTAGTGTAGTTCAGCATAAACACACAGCTATAGTCTGTCCAGCGACCGTTGGCGTGTACGTCACCAATTGTATATGACGTCGATCGAGAACACTGTTGCCAGACGTAATAAATAATCTTAAATCTAAATAGCTGACCCAATTTTCAACAAAATGAGATATCTTGCATGTTTGACATGGTGGGGATTTTTAGCGGTAAATTCAAATTGACCATTATTCCCTACCAGAAGTGTCTATCTATATGGAATCCATATTCATCGATCGATAAATCAAACTTAATTACAAAATCTTCTAGGTTACTCGGCGACTGTCAAACGTGAAATGCCGATTACCGGCGCGTTGTTCGAGAGGGTCCGACAACATTGCAAATTTTTCAATTAAATGACAACTTAACAAACATTCAACTTATTTTCATTACTCCGAATGTTAGTTTTTCTTGAGAGATACATACGATTTGATATGTTAAGAACAGAATATTTGTCGAAATGGATGATCCGGTCACTATCACCATATAACTACTTTTTCAGAAAATTACTTACGACAGATATGAATTTCGAATTTCATTTATTTGGGTAGGCAGCCTTGCGTCGTTATTTGCGCATGACTGTGACGTACACGCCAACTTAGACTGGACAGACTATATGAGAACATTATGTACTTATTTCATGTTAAAACAATAAATATTTACTATATAATTATGTATACCTACCAATCACGAAAACTTATGGATTGATAAACTTTTTAGATTTTCTGGAGGAAATAACACTAAATTTAACTCTTTAATGAGTTTATTCTATTGAAGAAGATAATAATATAATATATACGTTAAAAGATATTTTCTAAATGTTCTTACAAAGAAAATCTATACTTTAGCAGTACTTTATTATTTTTATGTAGAAATTGGAGCCGGTGCATATCTCACTGTTGTAGGAACTTTATCTAAAATACAGGACTTCATCATAAGATAAACCAATCCTCCAAATAATAATTCGGCAATTCCTATACACAGAACTATCACCCAGGATGGAACGCCCGTGTCTCCTGGAAAATAAATTACATTTCACGCTTTCTGAAGTTCTCACTTAACTTAATAGTACTACTATATAATATTGAATGCATTTTATTTAGTTTACATAATGTATTATCATAATCTTCATAAAGGTAACAGTCTAGCATAAGCTACCTAACCCTAGAAAATATTTTATTCGACTAGTTTCGCTTTTTTCACGATTTTCAGTCGTGACAATACTGTATAAGGCGAAACTAGTCGAAAAAAATATTTTCTAGGGTTTGTGGTTTTTCGACAAGTGTTTAACTTATTACTTTTCATTTAAATATGGACTACCACAGAGTTGATTCATCGTCTATAGATTTGGAGGTTTGTACAGCCCCATAAAAGGGTTGACCCACCAATTGTGGCAAATAATTAAAAATTTCTTAACAAAACCTATTCAACGTTGTGAATACGTAGGTACCTACTATAAGGATTTTTAGATCTTAGGAGGTGCTTGAGACAAGAATTCACTGAGTATCATAGGGAGTAATTGAAGGACAGAATAACTGTGACATTTTCGAACTAATACAATAAGAATCAACGGCATTAGTCTTGAGACATAAGTATAAAAATATGTTTATTAATTTTTCTATAGAAGCATGCACTGAATATCATGGATTCATCACGTGACGAATGCTACGGTGCTGGATTGTATGAGAAAGGAACTTGAAGTTCTGAATATAATTAAAACGAGAAAGCTTGAATATTTTGGTCATATCATGAGGAACAAAAATACCATCTCCTTCAGCTGATACTACAGGGCAAGATCGAGAGCAAACGAGGTCCCGGCCGAAGAGGAACTTCATGGCTCAAAAACCTTAGACAGTGGACAGGAATGACCTCTAGCATCCTATTCAGATCAGCAGTGAACAAAGTTATCTCGACAAACGTGATAGCCAACATCCATAGAGGATAGGCACTAAAAGAAGAAAGAGATAGAAGCAGTTTGTAATTGAACTATGAGGTTCATAATATACATTAAAATATTACAGAAAAGTTTATCATGATCTTTAGATAAAAAAATTTTTTAGATGGAGCTCATTTAGTTGTTTTGTATAAGTTGGTGACAATTTTGTAGACACGTCTATTCCTGGTTATAATTTGCAGCTGAAATTCTAGACTACAGGCCCATGTCAAAAAATGGATGGGTCATATGAACCACCAAGTGACGTATGTAGGACGATATAAGAGCATAAAATAATAAGATTCAGCACTATGCCGTCACTTGAAAGCTGTCCAACTGAGTGGTGGTGAGAATTCAAAAGTGCAGGTAGAGGGAGTACATTTTGGTCATATATTTTTATACGGCATTTTTACCATCGATAGATCCATGAAAAATAATGAGAAAGAGCGCAGTGCCGTAAAAAAATGGTGCGCCAAAAAGTCGGTAAATTTTTTTGATTTTCTGACAATTTCCAGGATAAATTTGGTCATTTCATTCTGTACGGCATGGCATCATTTTCATACTGTTTCAATACAGTTTCTAATCCATTATTTCGCAACGCCGTACAAGGGGAAAAAATCGAGGATTGCAACCCCCTCCCTTTCCGTGGTCCGGGGGGTGATTTGAAACAACATAAAATTAATTTATTTTGAAAGTATTTTATGCATAGATAATATGTTTTTACATGCCGTACATTTTCGTTGGTCCAAAGGTTTGTAGGGGGAAAAAAACTCTAGGAAAAATCCATAGAACGAAATGTAAGGTGAAATTCATGACGATATTTTTTTATACGGCATTTAGATAGTTTATTTGTACTTGCAATAATTGCAAATGCAATAATTTATGAAAAGTTAATGCCGTAGAAATCTGAAAGTTCATATTGATAAAAAAGTAATAAAAATATTAAATAAATATAATTTACATATATATCGTCATTTTCATCAGCCTAATAGATATGGTCTGCATTAAAATGTACGGCATCATTTTTTCCCAATTAATTTATCTTAATACTATTCAAAACAAGGGAAAAATGTAGAAAATTGCTATATTTTATTAATCTATGAATATTTAAACTTTCGCAATAATTTAAAAAATTTCAGTTTTTGTATTTCTCTATAATTTTTTTTAGAACAGTTTCTTTTGAACGGCAATACTATATAATAATTGAATTTCACAATATCATGTTAAAAAAAAAGTTGCCGTACAGAGTCAAATGATTTTACAGTTTTATAAATCAAGTATACCATGAAATTAAGATATTTATTAATATACATTCAAATGAACAATAATTTTTTGACGGCATTATTTTTAATAGTACTTTTGAGTGCTAAATAATGTTTTGGAACCGAAGCCGTACTTTTTCAAATCACCCCCCGGACCACGGAAAGAGAGGGGGTTGCAATCCTCCAATTTTTCCCCTTGTCCCATGATTTTTGTACGGCGTTGCGGAATAATGAATTAGAAGCTGTATTGAAACAGTATGAAATTGATGCCGTACAGAATGAAATGACCAAATTTACCCTAGAAATTGTCAGAAAATCAAAAAAATTTACCGACTTTGTGGCGCACCATTTTTTTACGGCACTGCGCGCTTTCTAATTATTTTTCATGGATCTATCCATGGTACAAATGCCGTACAAAAATATATGACCAAAATATACTCCCTCTACCTGCACTTTTGAATTCTCACCAGCACTCAGTTGGACAGCTTTCAAGTGACGGCATAGTGCTGAATCTTATTATTTTATGCTCTTATATCGTCCTATATACGTCACCTGGTGGTTCATATGACCCATCCATTTTTTGATATGGGCCTGTAGTCTATTCGACTTATCTTTGAGTTATAAGATGTGATAAAAAAAGAACAGATTTGATGAAATGAAATTATTTCACGCATGTTAAATTAAGGTGCCTGCACTGCAATAAAATTGAAGAAAGTTATCGCATTAGGTATATCTTGAGAAATTTTATGGAAATTTTCATATATAGCTTGCTGTGTTATTCCAATCTAAAAACTGAATGACAAAAAATCATTTCGTTATTGCATTGTAACATCAACGAAACTTTGAAGAAACAAGAAATATTTCTTAGTTACAACAATGTTGAGAAAAATAGATGAATATAGGAAGAATATCTTGAAAAAATAAATTCTCGTAAAATTTAATTAATCATTTCATGAAAAAATTGAAAAACTCGTGAGCAGCAGAGCTTCACCACTAAAGACGTATTTTTCGCGAAATGCATCGCGTAGTGATGCGATTCTAACGGATAGAATTATATTTTGAAAAATAACGCTTACAGCAAACCGAGTTAAAAAGTAGAAAATAATTTATTTTACTAGTGCCTTGTGGTTGAGGAAAAAAGTTGAAACCAAGGTAAAAACGCATCTCAACATCAACACAATCCACATATCAAATTTAAATTCTCTATCGTAAAAAAAAATTCGCAAAGTGCATCGGGTACCGAAAGCGAAATAGATCGAGACGCAATTTGAACGGAATAGTCACCACGAAATGCAGCGCTGTTGAGAAAAAAAAATGAATCCAAAAAAGGATTCTAAGTCAACATAATTTTAATGTATGTATCAAACTTCAACCTTCTAACTTAACCTGCTGAAGCTTTGGAGTTCGGCAAATTTTGAAAAACGACGAAAAAACAAGAAAAATGGCGGTGGTTGGAAATATTTCAGCTCATTTTGGCGCTTACATTTTTATCTTGCGAAATTGTCAATAACATCATCAAAGTTTAAAGATTGCAATAAGTTTGGTTCTATCTTGAGTATTGCTAATGAATTTAATATGATATCAGTCATAGTTGAGCGAAGATAATTTTTCACTCTCTTTAGACAGGAAAAGCACTGCTCACCAATGCAATTGCTGACTGCCGTCAATACACACATTCTTAAAGCTATGTTAACGTTTGAATAAATTGTTTCAAGTTCTTCATTTCTTAGAACCTTTAAAATTGCGTTGGTTGCTCGGGGCAGTTTTCTGTCTCGAGCTACCGTTGTTAAGTAAGAACGCAAGTGGATACATTCATCCACAAAATACTTTTCTAAATCACCGAAATACATTGTTAGGCCAAGCTACAGAGATTTTTTCATGTAAAAAGTGTTAGAAGAAAACCAGCTGCGCCATTGTTTGTAAAATAGTTCCATATGATATAGTGATATGTTTTTCACTCAACTTTATTATTTATAACTTTGTTATTAACAATTTTATGCAAAAAATTGCATTTTTTTTAGTTTTTTGCTTATATAAATAAAACTATCAGAGTAAACGTGATGGTGTTAATAGACTAATTGTAGATAATGAAAAGACGAAGAAAATGAGAAGTGGGACGACTCGATCAGACCCTTAGTTTGAGAGGAAAAAACCGGAAAAAACCGGCCAAAATGCAGTTTTTTCAAAAATTCTTAACTCGCTTATTTTTTGAGTTGTAGCGTAGATCCCTCGGCCGTTTTTCGTCATGTTCAGCTTTATTTTTAACATATTTCTCAGCGTTTTTATGGAAAACCAAGATGAACGTTTTGAAATATGAGAATTCTACTTTCAAAATCTTTTTAGTAAATTGAAATCGGACCAAACCTGTCGCATTCAGGTCTGCTGGAAAATTGCATAGTAACATAATCAAATGGCCACAGATCAAAAACTATGCATCGAACAGTTCCTAATCTTCGCACAAATGAAGTTTATATCAATAACTAATACTGGCCGGAGGATCTACGGTGCAACTCAAAAAATAACCGAGTTAAGAATTTTTGAAAAAACTGCATTTTGGCTGGTTTTTTCCGATTTTCTCTTAAACTAAGAGTCTGATCGAGTCGTCCGACCTCTCATTTTCTTCGTCTTTTCATTTCCTACAATTAGTCTGTGGCCGCTATCACGATTACTGTGATAGTTTCAACTTTATAAGCAAAAAACTTTAAAAAACGCGATTTTCTGCATAAAATTGTTAATAACAAAGTTATAAATAATAAAGTCGAGTGAAAAACATATCACTATATCATATGGAACTATTTTACAAACAATGGTGCAGCTGGTTTTCTTCTAACACTTTTTACACAAAATGCTCCCTACAAATCTCTGTAGCTTGGCCTATGTTAGTACTATCGTAACTCGACTCAATTGGTCAAGTTGTTTAAAATTGAAAATTTACTGTGAAAATTACTGTATGATTCTCGTCTCTTTCGAAGATCAGCCACAAGTCAGTCTATAATTACTAAAAATACTGTCACTCTGAATGTGTCCCGACGAGATACTGAAGAAGTAATATCTTCGGCAGGCTCATCTGCTGTGAGCTTTTTCTTCCGAATCCTCTTTTTATCCTTTTCATATTCTCTGGCTAGTGAGAGTTTCAAGGCTTGCTGCTCATAGTTATTAAAATTTTCCCCTTTCTGCAGAAACTATGTGAATTAGAACAAGGTTGCTTGTAGGCGTAAGTTTTAGTCAGCCTCATCCGTTGAATTTATATTTTGCTATAAATTGAAACAGTTTTTATTGTCTAAGTAGGTGGCTTACTTACTGGCGCAATTAATTTTATGCTATATTGTATATTTTTTCTCTATTTTACAATTTCGCCTGCGCGCCCCTTTGTACCCTCGCGCCCCTAGGCACATGCCTAGTTTGCCTTAGCCCTCTCGCTCACCTTGTCCTCAATTGAGGACAACCTACTTTGGATTTTTTCCTATGAAGTGCCGCTTGCTCTTACTTCTCTGTCACATTGTTCTCAGTTGTGGACATCATATACTTCCAAATAAATATATGTGCTGCCATCTACAAGCTGATGGAAAAAAAATTCATTCATTTGAAATATAGGTTTCCGTAGGGTAGCTGTGACAGCAGTGTAGCGCTCTACTGTTTATTTTTTTTTTTTGGTTATATTCGTTAGACCACGTGTTTGAAAACTGTTTGTTCACGTTCACAATAAGTGTAGACTTGTTCCAAAGTAATTGTGTTTGGTGATTTTTGTGCATATTGTAATCAGCGATTTTTGAAAGTGTGGTGTCCTAATTTGAGGACATTGTGAGCTAGCGGTAAACGCAACATCTAGGTAAATATAACAGCACTTTTATTTTATTTCTGCAAAAGTTAAATTTTATACATTTTAGTACTTTGAAAATGTACCATTCATGAAATACCATACCCTGTAATGTTATTTTAATGAAACATATTAATATTTTACCCTCTGAACATATTTCTGAAAATTTTTTGTCTTCCATCAGCTCATGATGTCCTCAATTGGGGACATGTCATAGTGCCCATCAGCTCATGATGTCCTCAATTGGGGACATGTCATAGTGCCCAAACGGAGCATTTTGAAAATCTGAATTTAACATCAAAAATTTTCAAAAAATCATAAGTTGCATCACAGTAAATTTCAGATTTTTCGCTCCAATAGTTTTAATTCGTGACCGAGAGGGTTAAGGACAATCCGCCTCTGAAGCCATTCATATAATATATAACGTTAGGTATACTCAAATACCATCTATTTATTAGATTTTTCTCTACTGAACTAATTGCTATGAATAATTTTCCATAAATTATTCATAATATTGTGCACAATGAAGAATTTAACAGTGTTGACTTGATCTAATAAATATCGAAGAATCGATTGATTAACAACATATAATTATTATAACAATTTAATGAAGTTTTAACTCTTACGAAAATAAGTTCGGTTCATTGTTTTCCGTCCCTTCAGTATCCTCCTCCTGCCTTCTGCGACATCTGAAGCGATGAAGAGAATAACTGAAACCCATTATATATTAATGAGGTAATCATTATGGACAACTGAAAAGACTTACATAGTAAAATGAAAAATATCCTTTTATTGAACATCTCACAGAATGTATAATCACTAACAAGATTGATGCTAGATATTCAACTCAACACGCCTAATTCGAGAAAGAAACTAATTCTTATCTTTTTACGATCTTGATGTTATGAATATCTTTGTTTAGGATTGCATATACATATTTGTCTTGTTAATCATTACGCTGTGTTAAAAACTTGAACTAATTTCCCCATATTAACGCAATTCATGACTCAATATTCTTAGATCTTCCTTGAATCATGAAAATAACAAAGTATTTCGTAGATTTGTTCAATAATTTATGTTTTGTTTGAGTTTATAACATCGTGTATTTTCGTATTTTGAAACTATCTTCCGGAAAATCTTGATTTTTAAATATATATATATATATATATATATATTATTTATTCGAATTGTTGTTGCCTGTGAACTATTTCTAATCTCTTGATAATTATTAGCAATAACAGGCTTGTTGAATCTTAAAAAACTCGATTTTATTAAAAAGTTGACGTTTCGCCACGACATTCGTGGCTTTATCAAAACTTTTGAAAAAATTGAAATTTCTTTGACATTTATTGATTTGAAAAATTTGAATAGAAAAAGACTACTATGTTTCACTTAAATTTTTCGGCTGTGGCCGTTCTTTGTTATTTATTACGTGCTATTCAGTCCAATATTAACATTCAAATCTGTTATTATTAGATGGTAAGGGAAACCACAGAAACCTTTAGCTACGTAATGTTCGAAATAGGTTCAAATTATTTTGAAGAGTCAAAGAATAGGGTACTATTTATCTTTTTTTCAAAAATTTCTCATTGCGGCTGTGGCCGTCTTCAGTTATTAATTACGTGCTATTTAGTCCAATATCAACAGACAGGTCTGTTGATATTAGATGGGAAGGGAACCACAGAAACCTTCACCCACGTAATGTACAAAATAGGTTTAAAATATTTGATTGTTATCTTTAAAAAGACATTACTTGTGATTTTGGAGATCACATGTTCTAAACTATACTTTCTTTTTAGAAAAATTGAAAATTCTAGATGTTTAGATTTTGTTTAAGAAGATGAGTTGTTGTGGTTAGAGTTTGTTTGTTGAATTATTTTGTTTTGATTTATATTGTTTCTTATAAAAATTAAAGAATTAAATCTGCGTATATTGAAATCAAATGTTTGATATCTGTTCTATCATTTACGACTTTATTTGATTTTTTTTTTGAATATGTAATATTTCTTAAATTTCTCTGCGTTTTGGATCTTTTTCTATTTCTAAAATTTTTGTGCTATTAAAGTTGAAAGTTAAAAGCACACAAATATACCAGAACACAAACCACAGCACTAATAAAACATAAAAACAATGAGAATCATACTTTCAACTTTAATAGCACAAAAATTTTAGAAATAGAAAAAGATCAAAAACGCAGAGAAATTTTAGAAATGTAACATATTCAAAAAAATTTAAATAAAGTCGTAAATGATAGAACAGATATCAAACATTTGAGTTCAATATACGCAGATTTAATTCTTTAATTCTTCTAAGAAACAATATAAATCAAAACAAAATAATTCAACAAACAAACTCTAACCATAACAACTCATCTTCTTAAACAAAATCTAAACATCTAGAATTTTCAATTTTTCTAAAAAGAAAGTATGTTTAGAACATGTGATCTCCAAAATCACAAGTAATGTCTTTTTAAAGACAACAATCAAATATTTTAAACCTATTTTGTACATTACGTGGGTGAAGGTTTCTGTGGTTCCCTTCCCATCTAATATCAACAGACCTGTCTGTTGATATTGGACTAAATAGCACGTAATTAATAACTGAAGATGGCCACAGCCGCAATGAGAAATTTTTGAAAAAAAGATAAATAGTACCCTATTCTTTGACTCTTCAGAATAATTTGAACCTATTTCGAACATTACGTGGGTAATTTCAATTTTTTCAAAAGTTTAGATAAAGCCACGAATGTCGTGGCGAAACGTCAACTTTTTAATAAAATCGAGTTTTTTAAGATTCAACAAGCCTGTTATTGCTAATAATTATCAAGAGATTATATAATACATATATATATATATATATATATATATATATATATATATATATATATACATATATATATATATATATATATATATATATGTAGATACATCATATATATATATATATATAGTATATATATATATAATATAATATATTATATATTATATATATAATATATATTATAAGGAGGAGGATAGTCCCCGCCTTGACTAGTGTAGAGGATAACTATTTGTAGCTAGGACTTGCAGGCAATGTTAAAAGGAAACTGCTTTTGGAAGTTTTTTCCCTAAGCTTTCGGAATCGTTTTATTCGCATCGGTCAGGGAGAATCTAAATTGCAATGAGAATGATTACATAGATGTTTGATAATACCGAATATAAGAAACATTGAAAATGGATGCTATTTTGTTAAAAAATTATAAAAGTTGATACATTTTTGAAGTTATAATTAAATTACTTTACTGGACACGAATGACAAATCGGAAAGTCACTGCATTTTTTTTTTTTTTTTTAATTTTCAAATTGAAGTTTGAACATTATTTTTCGTTACGTTTAAATTAATTCGATTTTGTGGTTATTATAATATCAAGTGAAAGTAAAAAAGAATAAATTTCACTCAAAATGGCTTATATCTGTTTTTTTTTTATTTTTATGGGATTTTATTGTCTTGATAAATAAAGGCCATTTCTAAAAAAAGAATCTTTTTGAAGAGATGTGATTCTCCTTGGCCAGAACAGTTGTTGAAAGGTAGTGTCATCTGGTGGTCACGAATGCAATTGACACTGTTTAGCCTAAAGCCACATCTCTGCAGGGTGTAAATCTACTATCACTCTTAATGAGGAAAGTGATTCTGTCTTTAATAATCTTTTTTGTTTGGCCAATATAATTCTTAATCACAATCGAAGACAAGGGATATTAATAACCAAACATTTTTGTTAGTGATAAAATAGGAATTTGTCTTTTTACTTTCGAAATATATTTGGTCCCTCATTGAAATAACCTGTTCTATTTGCAATTTTGATGTTTTCAAAAAGAATTTGAAAAATTCTGGTCAGTTTAGGTGTTATTTCTTTTTTAATATAAGGTAAGGAGGCCATAAAAAAATTGAAAACTTGACTCATATGCTGTAACAAGTTTCATTATGAGAAATCTGTTTATTTTTGTCCTATAATTTCCATTTTCTGATAAGGATGTGCTAAATAAAATTTTCTTTGACTAAAGTATGGTGGGTAAGGAATTTTTGTATGAAAAGTTTCTGGAGTTTATTTCAAATTTTTTGGTTTATGAAAAAGATATATCAGAAATTTTGAGTACTCTGTTCTTTCATTTGGTTTTAACAAATTCACTTTCATCGAAAATTTGGTGATAAGAAAAGAAATTCAAATACCTTCGCTGAACTGCATGCTTTTTCTATAACCCAATCAATCAATTATTATGTTAATCTACCGATCGTAAATAAGTTTTAGTATCAAGAAAAGGTACTGAAAGATCTGAGTCTTCTGTTTTCGAATTGTGAATTGAATGAATGGGTCATAACTAATTGAAAGTAATCTAAAATTTCTTTGTTATACCAATTATTAAGGGCTAAACGCTAATATTATATCATCCCACATATTTTTTTTGATGAAAAATAAATTAAAAGAGAGTAAATGGAATGCACTGTGTCTAGTCAATTCATACGCATAACATAAGCTGCAAGAATAGGTGAGATTTCGAAGATCCCATTGGAGTTCGCCAAAAGTTTTTGTCCTGAAATATTTTTCCATTGAATGCAATGAAATAGTTATTTTCAAAGAGAAATTTTTTATGCAAGGTTGGAAAGGTAATGTTTTTCAAAATGGTGCATATGTCTACCTGATACGGTTCCCAATTTTTATCTATTGCCCTAAGGCAAATATCAAGATAAACCATTTACTGAAAAGAGAGACAACATGCCAAAACTGGCCAAAAACGTAAATTAATCTGGTAACTTTGATTTTATTAAATTTTTTCTGAAAAACTTCAAAGGAAAATACTTTTGATAGAGTAAATATTATCTGAATCATATGCAAATTAGGATAAAATAATCGTTAAAAAATGAAGGCAATTTTGTTCTGGGTAGGAGAACCTATGCAAGCTTTTAAATGGGTCTCAATTGACAAAATTGGGTGTTGTGAATTTTTGGTAAGTGAGTAAAATTGTTGGACAAATAACCATTATAGCCTAGTAAGCTTTTTTTTAACCACATGCCATCTATTTGATTCTTATCATTCCAAGAATTTGTTATCAAATTAATTATATTTACTTTTGGTTTATTTGTGGCTGTTGGATTCATTCTTGAGGCTCAAAATGTAGGAAGTACTGTTATTAATAATATCATTAGATAAATCTAGATATTGTTGTTTTTCCATAATAACAGTAACATTACCTTTATCTGACTGAGTAAGAATCAAATCTGGGTTATCTTTCAAAAAATTTTTTGATTTGTTGTAAAGATTACGAAAAATATCATTTTTTTTTATTAGAATCAACATTGAGTAAATGGTTAGTAATGACATTAGTAGCTCTAGCTATAGTGATGTTTCTTTTATTATTATCATTAAATAAAAACAAGGAACATCAGAAAATTGAGTGAATTGAAAGAAAATGAAAATAAAATTAAATTGAAAACAAATCCAAATTGGATAAAAAATTTATCAAATACAGTAATTCCTGAAGATATTTCACAATTTTTATCATTGGGTCCGAAATTCAGTATCGAACCAGTAATAAAAAAAGACATCCCTATAAAAAACATTTTTACAGAAGTGGACTACATTACTTCTTCCTATTAATGTATAATAATTAAAAGAAAGCATCACTATAGCTCTAGAGGCTAACTAATGTTCATGTACTAACCATTTTACGCATGTTTGATTCTAAATAAAAAAAACATGATATTTTTCGTAATCTTTACAATACATCAAAAAAATTTTTTGAAAGGATACCCAGATTTGATTCTTACCTCCAGTCAGATAAAGGTAAATGTTTTAACTGTTCATTATGGAAAAACAACAATATCTTAGATTTATCTTAATGATATTATTAAAATAACCAGTAACTTCCTACCAATTGAGCTCAAGAATGATGCCAACAGCACAAATACAAGTAAATATAATAATTTTGAATTAAAAATTCGTGAATGATAAAAAAAATCAAATAGATGGCAATTGTTAAAAAAAAGCTTTACTAGCTATCAATGGTATTTCTCCAAAATTTTTACTCCCTTAGCCAAAAAATTCACAACCAATTTTTGTTCAATGAGAAACCCCATAATAGCTTGCATAGGTTTTCTCCTACAGACACAAATTGCTTCATTTTTAACGATTATTTTCTCTAATCTATGCATATGATTTCAGATAATATTTACTCTATCAAAGATTCCCTTTGAATTTTCAGAAAAATTTAATAAAAATCAAACTTAACCAGAATAATTACGTTTTGGCCCAGTTTTGGATGTTGTCCTCCTCTTTTCAGTAATGTTTTATCTTTGGAATATTTGCCTTAGGGGCATAGATAAAAATTGGGAACCGTATCAGTAGACATTGCACCATTGAAAAACATTACCTTTTCCAACCTGATGAAATTTCTCTTTGAAAATAACTATTTTTCATTCAATGGAACAATATTTCAAGACAAACTTTTGGCAACTCCAATGGGAATCTTCAATCTCACCTTATTCTTTGCAGCTTATGTTATGGATGAATTGGCTAAGACCAACAGTGATTCCATTACTCTGCTTTTTAATTTATTTTTCATCAAAAAAATATGTGGATTGATATTAATATTAGCTTTACCTAATAATGGTATAGACAGAAATTTTAGATACTTTCAATAGTTTTATGCACGCATTCATTCCAATTCACAATCGAAACCAGAAGGACTGCAGATCTTTCAGTAACCTTTTCTTGATACAAAACTTAATACGATTCGGCTAGAATAACATAATTATTGATTGATTGGTATAGAAAAGCAAGTTGCCAGTTCAGGAATGGTAATTTGAATTCTTTTCTTTATCCACAAATTTTGCGATGAAAGTTGAATTTTGTTAAAAAACAAATGAAGCACAGAGTACTCAAAATTTCTGAATGATAATCTTTTCATAACAAAAATTTGAAATAAACTTCAAGAACTTTTCATAACAAGGAATTCCTGACCGCACCATCTTGTAGTCAAGAAAATTTTTTATTTAGCACATCCCTTATCAGAAAAATGAAAATTATAGGACAAAATAACATTTCTCATAATGAAACTTGTTACAGATATGAGTCAAGTTTCAATTTTTTATTGCCTCCTTACCTTATATAAAAGAAATAACACCTAAACTGACCAGAATTTTCAATCTTTTGAAAACCCCATCAAAAATTGCAAATAGAACAGTTATTTTCAATGAGAACAAATATATTTCGAAAAGTAAAAAGAACAAAATTCCTATTTTATCAGCTAACAAATGTTGTTTATAATATCCCTTGGTCTTGATTGTGATAAGAATTGAGTATTGGGCCAAACAAAAAGATTATTAAAAAGAGCAGAATCACTGTCTTCATAAGAGTTGATAGTAAGATTACAACCCTGAGAGATGTTGGCCTTTAGCTTAAACATGTCAAATGATTGGTGGACCACCAGATGAACTTACGCCTTTCAACAACTGTTCTGGCAAGAGAATCACATGCTTTAAAAAGCATCTTTTTTTTAGAAAGATGGCCTTTATTTAATCAAAGACAATAAATCCATAAATAAAAAAACAGATATAAGCCATTTTGAGTGAAATTTTATTCTTTTTTACTTTCACTTGATATATTATAAACAAAATCGAATTATTTAAACGTAACGAAATAATGTCAAACTTCAAATTTGAAAATTAAAAAAAAAAAAAAAAAAAATGAGGTGCACTCCGATTTGTTCATTTCGTTCAGTTAATTTAATTATAACTTCAAAAAATGTATCAACTTTTAATAATTTTTTTTTAACAAAATAGCATCATTTTCAAATGTTTCTTATATCGTATTATCAACATCTATGTAATCATTCTCATGATAGATTCTCCCTGACGATGGATAAACGATTCCTCGAAGAGCTTGGAAAAACTTCAAAGAGGTTTCGCTTTTACAATTGCTGCAGTCCCTACAAATAGTTATCCCCTATATATATATATATATATATATATATATATATATATATATATATATATATATATATATGAAAGTTCCGTAGTGGATGTATATATAAATATACACACGTTTAATTGTGTTAACGAGACACTTCTAACTATAATTAACTGAAGTAAAGCCTGGACATTTATTCGAAATTATTTAAATAATACTCCTACCTGAGTAGTTATACGAGTTCACGATGCATCGAAATATTCCCACCTACCTAGACGGTAAATGTTAGAAATGTTAAGATAATCATCAGAATCGATGAAAAATAATATACTGATGTTTCTCCCTTTTTGGAGCTCATCTGTATTATCCATCCATTTACCGATTGTGATAACCAACCCAACATTTCAAACGTTCTTGTGGTTTCCTGTGTGCAACACAATAGCATATAAAAATGACACAGCGCCGCCAGCCAGAAACAAATGAACCATTTATTTCTGACACCAGAACGTGGCTACCTTCTTCGCAACTTAGAGTAAGGTTGCTACATCATATCGATGTAATGCAATTCCTACACACCGCGAGTAGCAATCGCTCCGAATTTTATCCCTCTATAGAGGTAAATGAATGTAGAAAATTCCGTAGTGTCTGTATAAATAAACATACACACATTTAAATCGTGCTAAGCAGACACGCCCTTGACTATATAAACTGAAGTAAAACAGGACAATAATTGTTTGAAATTTACTATCCATCCAGTCAACACATTTTTAGCAGCTTTATTTCCATTGAATAATTTTGAGAGATTCAATTCAGCTTCATAATTATCCAGCCTCAATTTCAATAAATAATAGATGTTTTAAATTTTCTGACATATCTATCGGCGAAGAAACTAAATTTATAATTAATTACTTTCTCCAACAAAACGGTGATTTCAATACAATCGAGGAATTATTGTTTACCATCTACAAAAAACGATTGAATTGATAATGATTCTCAAATTTAAATTTGATAAGAAAACCTACGAAATTACAGTGTGAAACAAAAAATTGAATTCAGTTTTTGTTCGACCTATTTTAAAAGAAATGCTTTTTCTACTCAGACATTGAAGTAAGTTACAATTACATACAGTGAACAAGGAAGATTCTTCAATAATTTAAAAAATGATCAAACAACTGTCCAAGGGAGCTGGTTATATGTATTCCGCGACGAGAATTCTACATTCGCAGTCCAACAGTGAATTATAGAAAATGTCTAGTCACTCCGACTGAATATCTGCATACAGCTGTTTCGATCTTATTAGATCTCATCAGTGCAGCTTATTTGACTCGGAGTGAATTAACAAATTTCTAATTGTTTCCCAATACAAATTACGGTCGGACTACAATGGGAGGAGATCGTATTTTTAGGATACAGCGTCGGGCTGTCAGAGTTTTAGCTCAGAGCTCTGGCTATAGAGAATGCTGTAGAGATGCCTTCAGGTTTTTGGAAATTCTTACTCTTCCGGGCCTTTTTGTATATGAGTGTTTAATTTATGCTCGTGAATATGCAGAAGCAGTTGCATCAAACTGTCATATTCACTCGTACGAGACACGTGGAGGAGATGACATACACATAGATTGAAGAAATCACAGAACGGGATCAACTACCTGAGTTGGAAGTTCTTCAATAGGTTGCCTAAGAGCCCTTTCAGACTTGGATACTGTATCCGAGATACGCGTATCCCAGATACAGAAAATACATGCGTTTATATGTACGTTTTCACACTGCATTCAGCACAGCATACCGTATCGCGATACTAAATTTCTGAATCTCGCTCATTCAGCCGCCGGCGACAGTATCCGAATCCGGGATACCGAATTATCATTGTGACTTATGGACCTGTTCAGACTTGCATACTTTTGCGATTCAAAAAGCACAATAGCATAGGTGTACAATATTTTTATTATTCATTAGTAGAAGTGAAGTGGAATAGAACGGTTTTTCGATTGTACCATGGAGAATAAAGTTTTTGATAACGAGAAATTTATAAGTTTGGTAGAACCGAATTCTTGTATATGGGATACAAGTAATGAAAATCATTTCGACAGAAATATAAAACAAAAATGTTGGGTGGAAATTACCAAACAGATGTGTGAAAATTTTGAAGAAATGACAATTGTTCAACAAAATGAATGTGGTAGGTATATTTATGAAAGTAATTATACAGTGCATTCAAGAAAGAATGCATAAATTCATTAGCTAAATAAATCAAATTATTATATTATTAAAAATTCTCGAAACAAGACGATTATTTGTCGAAAGCTTACTGATTTTCACAAAAATCATCTCAAGATGGATAACAAAAATTAAATGAAATATTTCAATAATATTGTTTATTAGCGATGAATAATGAGTTTATTCGTTAATTTATATTGCTCTTAAGTTTTTACGGATTGCAGTGAAAACCCTTTAGATAAGCGAATTGATGTTTAATTTGTATTAATCAGTGCACTACTAACTAGTAACTGTTCGCAAACTATCAAGTAAATTGTAAGTTACGGAAATAAATTATACATGGTACACTGTAGTAGGGCCCAGAAATATAATATACCACAGCATAGCGTACTCTTCAATGTCCATTTCATAAAAAGCACCGTACAGCACTGATATTGTACTGATAAAATTTATTCACAAAACTATATTCTAACAAAAGTATCTTGACTGTATCTGGCCTAAATTCTGTATCTCGCATACAGTATCTCGGATACAGTATCCTAGTCTGAAAGGGCTCTAATACTATCAGATTGCTTCCAATGAATACATCCAAGGCACGTATAAGGCAGATATTATTGTCGATGAATCTTTACACATGGCAATATTTTTTGGAGTCTGACCAAAATCTGTTTTTCCTCTATTTTTTGTTAACACTGTTTCGTTGATTTGTTTGTGATTGGTATTTATATAGGTACATTATATTGGATATATTTTAAAATTTTTATATTAATGTGTTCTAAATTTCATTCTTTTGTATAAATTGAAGGAAATTCTTTCTTGGACGTGTGCAAAACTGTATAAAGTTGATACATTAATAAAGTTATCTTATCTTATCTTATCTGGATAACAATCCAGAGCGCCGTCCACCAAAGATATTGGAAACTAACAATTCACCGCTTAGATCGAAAATGCAGAATCCCGTCGCGAGAATACAGACTTCCTGACATGAAATGTCTACTCTGCAACTGTGGCATATTTAAATTATTCAAGAAGATTCCTTGTTCACTTTATGTAATATATTGAATCGACCATGGTCAACTTTTATATTTTTCATGATTTGATTTTAAGATACAATTACTAACCAGATTTTCCATTTCGCTGACTCGTTTATGTTATCGATATCATTATCCACAATCTTGGATAATGTATTATTAAGTGTAGCAAATGATTGCAGGGAAAGGCAGTTCTGGAAATTCTTCTTCGTATTCATGGTTCTTTGGAGTCAGTCCAAATATTTCACATTAATTTTAAAACAGTTTTTCTTTCCATTTTTCGAGTTTTTCATATTGAAACAAACTAAGAAGTCAGAAAATTCAATATTCATATAAATATTCAATTATTACTCATCCTCTCAAATACCTACAGAGAATATTGATCAATAATTACTCTGTTATCAATATTTGTTCATATTCTTTGAGATAATGATACAAGTCTTGTAGTTTATCGGCATCATATCAGTTATAGAGTATACAAAATACTGGCGGAATCATTTCGATAAATATTATTATTATAGTGTAGAGTTGAATGTTCGTTTTGAAAGTTGAATTTTAACCGAGAATACCGGAGTGAGAGAAACAAAGTTCCAGAAAAACAAAAATGGCCAGCAATTTGCTGAAGGTTGGTTTTATAGGAGGTGGCAAAATGGCACAAGCTTTAGCCAAAGGTTTTATCTCAGCAGGTAAAATTATTTAATTAGATATAATGTTAGTGAGCATCGTCAAAATGGATGGAGTTATTTATATTTATTTCTTCAAGAAAATTGAAATTACGGAAAAGGGAGAAATTTCTGAGATGATAAAATTTGGTTATATAACTTATGTTTATTGATATTACAAGAATTATTTTCATACGAATCACATTTTTATTTATAGTAAAACTACGTATTTAATATTGCAATATAGTCCTTTTTTAAAATTGGATTTACTATTTATAAATATGGAGTTCTTAGTCGTATTTTCCCAAAAAAATTGCAATGTATCGAAAGGCAACAGTCCGGTGTGGGAGTTGTTTTCATATTTTTATATCCGATGTCTGATCTTGTATACAAATAACTGAGGAAATGACGTTAACGTAACAGTGTTTACTATCTTCTAGCCCAGCGATACTCAAACTGCGGCCCGCCAGGCTTTTGAAAGTAGAAGCTCCAAATTCTATTTATGTTAGAATTGAATTTGTTGGGTTGATTTAGGATACACTATGAGTAACAAAGGTGGTTGTGAGATTGTCAGATTGATTTATATAGAATTGTCAAATATATCGTTTTAAAAAGCAAAAAGTTAATTCTATTAGAATAACAGATATATCAGTTGTAGTCTGCATTATTCACATTTTGGCGACCGTGACAGGACACTGCAATGGAATCAGTTAAGAAAGAAAGGGGGTTCTTACAAAGACAAGTTACTGCCATTTGTGACAAAATAATTTCCTGTATGAAGAAATTAAAAAAGGACAATGCGTTGAAATATACCAATTAGAGTCCGTTCTGAAGAATTTAGAAGATTCGGCTGCGAGACTTGCAAGTGTAGATGAGAATTTGAGGGATTATTTGTTTTCCGACGCACTTGCAGACGATTTGGATCGAGAATATCAAGATATACAAACATACAGAGATAAATATTCCGAATTCCAATCTAAATGTGAGAATCTTCTTCGAGTATTTGATGGCGATATACACAGTAAAGAAGGTAGTGGTAGCAACGAGCGGAATAGAAAATTCAATCTGCCAAAGATTGAGTTGAGAAAATTCGACGGAAAAGAAACAGGAACATACAGTAAGAAAATTCCAAATTGTTTATTTTGTGATAAGTCACATTTAAGCCAGGACTGCATAAAGGCACAGTCATTTTCTCTTGATTAGAAAAAAGAATGTGTTATCCAAAAAAGAGGTTGTTTCGCTTGTTTGAAACAAAATCATGCCACAAAGAATTGTAAAACCTTCGTGAAATGCTTGATATGTTCCAAAAGGCATTACACTATTATGTGTCCTGACTCAATCACCAAAAGGAATGTTTCTGAAAAGAAAGAAAATAAAAAGGTTGAAAGTGACTTGAGTATTGGAGATCCACCAGAAGAGAAGAAAAGAGATGTTCTGGAAGAAGAAACATTGCAAACTTTCTATGACACGATTTCTCAGCATGATGGTAGATATCAAGTTGATTTACCTTGGGCTGAAGGCCATCCCACACTTAATGAAAATGAAATTTTGGCGCAGAATAGATTGAAGTCCAATACGAAAACATTGATTGACCGGAAATTATTCGAAGATTATGAAGGAGTTTTCAATCAATGGGAAGAATTAGGAATAATTGAAGAAATCGAAAGCGATGAGAAAAAGCAGGGAATACACTACATACCTCACCAAGCAGTGATAAAAGAATCTAACACAACGACGAGAATTCGACCGGTCTTCGATGCTTCAGCTAAGGATATATGTGCCACCATATCATATCATTTGGATAGTGCACCGACATTTTCAAAAGAGACTGCAGAAAAATTGAAAGATTCTTTTTATGTGGATAATTGTGTCTCAAGTGTCAGAAATGGAGTAGAATTACAACAGTTTATCGATAATAGTATTTTTCTGATGAGTTCAGCAAAGTTCAATCTGAGAGGATGGGTTCATAATCATAATGAGGCAAGTTCAAGTTCTAAAGTATCGAGTACTCATTCAATTGAAAATATAGTTGGGGTATTAGGTTTATTATGGAATGTTGACGAAGATACACTTTTCTGTGATATTAGCTCATTGAATAAAATAGATAGTTGTCCTATGACAAAGAGAGGGTTATTATCAGTTGCTCGAAAACTATTTGATCCCGGAGGATGGTGGGAAAGGATAGTTAGGATGGTAAAGGAACTGTTGCGAAGAAATCTTGGGAAAGCAACTGTAACCTACGAAGAATTGAAGATTTTGATGCCTTTGAGCCCTTCAATGTTCATTATAGACCTGAAAACGAACGAATTGCCAGAATTTGATGACATATATAGAAACAGCCTGATAAGACGTCACCGATACATACAGAAATTACGAGATAGTTTTCGAAGTCGATTCCGAAAAGAGTATTTAGCGAACTTAGCGAACACTGGTCGGAGGAGACAGGGTAGTTTGACAGTTGGGGACATCGTCTACGATGGCGCCGATTATGTTAAAAGAATAGATTGGTCATTAGCAAGAATTGTGGAAATATATTCGGGTAAAGATGGAAAACCAAGAGTAGCAAGAGTCAAGACTAAGAATGTTGAGATGAATCGACCATTTCAACGACTGTTTCCTTTGGAGATTGGGATTCAGGAAACAAAAGAATTGGAGAGCTCTAATCAAAAGGGAAACAAGACAGAAGAGGAAGTTACTGAAGGAAAGGACACAGAGGAGAAGATGTCGAGCAAGTGCAGCACTGATGATGGTGTCATCACTGTGACGAGAGTTGGAAGAAGCGTCAAGAAACCACAACGTTTTTGGTTTTGATTAGTTACAATTTTTTAATTTTCAATTCACTTCGCAAATTCTAACGGGGGGAGGATGTTAGAATTGAATTTGTTGGGTTGATTTAGGATACACTATGAGTAACAAAGGTGGTTGTGAGATTGTCAGATTGATTTATATAGAATTGTCAAATATATCGTTTTAAAAAGCAAAAAGTTAATTCTATTAGAAGTCGTGAATAACAGAAATATCAGTTGTAGTCTACATTATTCACAATTTACCTATTAACTATTTAAATTTCCGAGGGGATTATAGGCGCAGTTTTTTTCTTTACCTCAAGAAATAATGCTGTTTCTACAGCAAAATGATAAAAATTATCATGAACTGCAAAATAAGAACAGCACCATTTGTTAGCTTTTCTATGCGACATAATTGAGAAACTCACAGCCTTAATCGAAGATTACAAGGTGAAAACATAATAATTTCACAAATGGCAAATAGAAAATTTGCTTCCGGAGAAAAACTTAGTATTTACTACGAAAAAATTCAAAACAAAGTACTTCAAAATTTTTGAACCCTTACAAGTGTTACACAGGACTGTACTGATATTTTCGAAGGAAACTATTCGATAATTTCAAATTATATATCTGCACTATGTGACGAATTCAAAAAGGGATTTCATGACTTAAGAAAAATTGAAAATTGGCTACTGCTTGTAAAAAATACATGGTACTTAGAGCCGATAAGTATTTCACGATTGGCTTCAGTTTTGGATTGTAATTATACAGACTTGTTTGACGAGTTCATTGAAATGTAAAATGATACAAAGTTATTTTTAAAGAGACGAGAGAGAAGGAGGAGTATGCTGAATTTTGGACAAAAGTGCCCAAACAAATTATGAGTGTTATATAATGTGCTCAAATTCTTCTTACGTTGATTTGCATCGACATATCTTTGTGAAAATTACTTATTCCAAAATGAAATAGGAATGCAAAGAACGTATATAGAAACTCTCGATGACGCTAAAATGTTCCCAATATCATAGTTCTCACTATAATATGATAAATAAATAATTAAACGTAATAGGTTTTTTACCAACACCTAAATAACAGATGTTAATAAAAAAATAACGAAAATTCAGTCAAAATGTTGACAAGAAATGTGGAGACACATTATGATCAACCTATCCAAAATTTACCTTCTAGTGCTTTGTGGAGGGTGTATGGAACTTGAGAACTCCCAAACCCACTCCAAATTTACAGCAGGTGGTCAATTTGTACTTGGATACAGTTAACATTACGGTAGTGCTCTTTAGAGATATAAACTATTTTCTAATCGACACAATTTTTATGTAGAGATCTCTTGTTTTGTGGTTTCTGAGGTTTTGCTCACATCCACAGCTCCTCCAAATGCACATAAGGTGTATTTGTATGCAAAAAAGTACAAAAAAATGGGAGAATATGACTTTAATGGCGGATCTCTGATAATGACGTGTTTTTCAAATGATGGAATACACCCAAAACAGGATAATAATAATTGTATTCAGATTTAATTCAATCGCCAATTTAATTTTAGAATTTATGATTAAACTTCGAATAAATTGAATGCTCCCATAAAAAAAATTATTTGGTGGCACCTACAGCTTGATACATTTTCCGCACAGCAATTTGGGCTAGTAAGCTAGTAAATAGAATTTTTTTTGGTTTAACTACTAAATCTCATTGAAATTTGAAACATCCATACCCTGGATTCGAACCCGGTGTCGTATATTGTACCACACCATTAAGCAACCGTATTGACCACAGCGGCTGATTTAATAAAATATGACTGCATTTTTCAGTTATTTTTATTTATCAATAAACATTATTTCTCGTAGGTTTAACGAAAAGTGAAAACATAATCTCTAGTTGCCATCCATTGGATTTACCATCCGCTAAAGCCTTTCAAGAACTTGGAGCTGAATCGATCTTTGAAAACATTCCCGTAGTGGAAAAATCAGATGTTATTATTGTGTCAGTGAAACCTCACATCGTTCCTGTTGCACTTGGAGACATTAAAAAGGCATCTCACATTAGAGCGGACAAGTTGTTTCTTTCTATCGCAATGGGGGTGACTGTTGACCAGTTAGAACAGGTAACTTGTATTAAGTGTGTTATCCAACTATACACTCATTCATTGGCAAATTATTGAAAGCTTCAACAACAGTACACTTAAATAGTATCTATAAATGAGGAAGACACTGTAGTCATCTTGTAATATAGAACAAAGACCTCAGCGATTTTTTTTTGAGAAAAAATTATAAGTAAAATGTATGACAAATATTCACTAATCAAAAAACCAATTGAAATAGTTGACTTGTATTGAAAACAAATAAAAAACAATAATAACTTTATAAAAAAACAAATAACTAACTTTTCACAGGTTGAAATAAAATATATTGAGTAAACGCGTTTCGTCATAACATTGACTTCATCTTGTACTAAATTATGGTATCACAAAACAATCTATTTATACGAAAAATTGAACATAACAGAGGGGTTCCTAGGAAAATAAATAACTATAAGCAATTCATTCGGAGTTATTGGTAGGTACATTGAACAGATTAAGAAGAGGAGAAGGGTTTAGGTACCTCAATCTGATCGTTAACTAGGTTTCCGGAATTTTTATATTTATTGATGTATAAGGATTCCCAACAGTTAGTTTTGTGGAGACTATTTTCTAACTGTAATATCGCTCACCGAATGCAATAGTGACACAACTCAAAAAATGTCGATTTTGAGATAACCTTGGATGTGAACTCAAAATTACACCAACTACATCCAACAATACCGGCATAACTCAAAATGCCAGAATATGCCGCGAGGTGACACAAGTGTCGCTGTTGACCGATGCGTTTACTGTAATATAATGCGGTGCAATACCGGCTCATTTTCAGTGTGCCGCTAGGGAGCAAGTGATATGTATAGACAGTATTTGTGCATCAGTGGCACATTTTGACTTGTGTCAGTATTACATTCGTTTGCGAATTAATTCTGAGTTGCGCCCAAACACGATATTAATGGTATAACTCGAAATTGGTCATAGGTAGCTGTTTTATTATGGAGCCAAAGATTATAGTTAATAGCAGGGGTGCCCAAATACTAGCTAAGGTTGGAATAAGGTAAGTAAATGATACTGTTACAGTGAAAATGAATTTAATTAAGTTATTTTTGTAGATTAGAAAAAAATGAAGGTGGCTCATGGAGAGTTTACAATAATTCTACATCTACTTCTATCTATGAGGAGACACATGGTGCAATTGGTGATGAATCTTTGTTTGATCAACCAGGTGGTTCAGGTTTATTATCAAAACATGATGCAGGTGACGATAGCGTATCATCACAATTTGATGATTCGGATGCGTACAAAGATTATTTGGTGTCCTCAGAATCAACGAGTGATTCGAGTTCAACCACATCTGAAGATGTCGCCAACCAAGCCGAAATGGAAGAAGAAAACATAGTCGAAAAAAATACGAAAAGTAGAAAGAAACGAGCAAATCCGTCACAATGGAAAAGAAATAAGAGCAAGTTCCTGCGAAACTGTGGACAAGAATATACAACAAAGAAAAATATTATAGTTAGTGCGCGACACTTACGTTCTCCTTGTGGAGAAAGTTGCAGACTCAAATGTTCCAATAAATTTACAGAAGATGAACGTTTAAACATATTTGAAAAATATTGGAATTTAGGGGATATCAACAAACAAAGATTTTTTATTATGAATTCCATCCAAGTACTAACGCCGAGATACAGATATCCAGTTTTGAAGGAAGGAACGAATCGTCAAAATAATCATTCATTTTTCTTGGAAAAAGACAACTTGAAAATAAGAGTTTGTAAAACTTTTTTCATGACAACTCTGGACATTTCTGTTCGGTGTATTCGAACCGTTCTCAGCAAGTATAAAAATGGTTTCATTGAAATTGACAGGAGAGGAAAACACTCCAACCACCTCACAGTTCCAGAGGTTATTAAGGCAGGTGTTCGTTTACATATTTCTAGTATACCTGTGATGGAGAGCCACTATACACGTGCTAATTCTTCAAAATCTTATATAGAAGGAGGAAAAACACTAGCACAGTTGCACAGAGATTATAGGTCTGAATGTGAAGCACAAAACAGAACACCTGCAAAATTTTCTACATACAGAAAAATATTCAACTACGAATTCAATCTTGAGTTCTTCAAGCCAAACCTGTGAGGTATACAAAAACCTGATAGGTGAGGAAAAAATGAAACTAGAACTCAAATACAAAACTCATCTTGAAGAAAAGGAATTGAGCAGAATTGAAAAAGATAATGATAAGAAAGTAATTGATAAGATACACATTGTTGCTTGCTTTGATCTACAAGCTGCACTACCAACCCCAAAGGGAGAAATTTCTACATTTTACTATAAAAGTAAATTATCTACTTATAACTTCACTGTATGTAACCTCCAGACGAGAGGATTGGACGAAGTTCATAGTTATCTTTGGCACGAGGGAGAGGGAAAGAAGGGAGCTACTGAAATAGGTTCCTGTTTACTCAAATATTCAGAGGAAGCAGCTGCTTCTGCTGATGATGAAAATCTTGAAATAAATTTCTACTCCGATAATTGTGGTGGACCGGGAAAAAACAAATACATTATAATTGCATATCTTTACGCCGTTACCCACTTTAAACTCAAATCTATTTGTCACAAGTTTTTAGTTGTGGGACACACTCAAAATGAGGGTGATTGTTGTCACTCATTAATTGAGAAAAACATCAAATTGGCTTTGAGAGCGGGACCTATTTATGTACCATCACAATTTGCTGCCATCATTAAAACTGCAAAGAAAACTGGAAAACCTAGAAAAGTTCATGAGTTGGCCCATGATTTCTTCCTTGACATCAAAAAATTTACTGATGAAACTTCTGTCAATTTCAATATCGACGAGGACGGTAAGAAATTTAACTTCAATGATATCTGTGTCATTAAAGTTGAGAAAACAAATCCGGATCAATTTCTGTTCAAGACATCATACAAGCAAGCAAATTTCAACTCCGTTAACATTAACGGAAAAAACACTAGAAAATCATTGAAGCCATTACCGACTATAAAGTTGCAGAAGGCCTATCAAGGCCCCCGAAAAATTACAAAAAAAAAATTTGACGATCTACAATCTATGGTACATTCTGGAACAATACCTACTTGTCATAGACAGTTTTTTGATGGTCTAAATTATGAATGAGTTCACTCTATGATTTAACGTTGAAAAAAATATATTTTTAGTTGTTTGTAGGTACGCAATGAATGTATATCAGTTGACGGTATTTCTCTTATAACCTTTCTTTGGTAATGGGAATATCTTGCCTATTTATTAGTTGATTTTTGCAAAATCAAGAATGGAAAACTTCAAAGTGAACTATTTAAGGGTTATTATTCCAATGACTCCCCATTACGAATATGATTTTTTCATTTTCGTATCTAAAAATCCAATGATTTTTGAGTTGTGCCACTATTTCTCGCAGTGGGCAGGGTAGTATCACCTCGAAAATTGTTTATGCAATAAAGAATTTTTTTCAAATTCAAAACAAACAAAAAATTTTTTTGGGGACTATAATAATAAAATAACCAGTATGGATTGAGTTCAATACAATACCGAAATAAAATTAAAAAAACATGTATCGCAGTTTAAGTTAGGAGATGAAATATATTTCGCCTAATTTATTTCCTCCATTTCCCACAAATAACATTTTTTGAGTTGTGCCACTATTGTATTCGGTGAGCGATATATTATAATTGTGATTAAAGGTATGGTTTTCTTGAATAAGATGACACGCATAATTAGAGTCTAAAATATTTCTGGTTAATATAGCTACGTTTGTATTCGTGTATTCTAGTTTTGGAATTTATGATTGTACGTCCTATATAGAATTTTTCACAATTGTTACAGTTGAGTCTATAAACACCAGTACGTTCATCTCTATGAAGTTTTGATTTGTTGTTTTTAACCCTCTCGCTCACCTTGTCCTCAGTTGAGGAAAACCTACTTTGGATTTTTTCCTATGAAGTACCGCTTGCTCTTACTTCTCTGTCACATTGTCCTCAGTTGTGGACATCATATTCTTCCAAATGAATATAAATGCTGCCATCTACAAGCTGATGAAAAAAATATTCATGCATTTGAAATACAGGTTTCCGTAGGGTAGCTATGACAGCAGTGTAACGCTCTACTGTTTATTTTTTTGTTGGCTATATTCGTTAGACCATGTGTTTGAAAACTGTTTGTTTACGTTCCAAATAAGTGTAGACTTGTTCCAAAGCAATTGCGGTAGGTGATTTTTGTGCATATTGTAATCAGCGATTTTTGAAAGTGTGGCGTACTAGTTTGAGGACATTGTGAACTAGAGGTAAAGGCAACATCTTGGTGAATAAAACAGCACTTTTATTTCAATTCTGCAAAAGTTAAATTTTATACACTTGAGTACTTCGAAAATGGACGCAAAAATTATATAAATATATTTAATAAAATAAACAATGAAACATATTGATATTTTAACATTTTTAAAATATTTCTGAATTTTTTTTCCCTCCATCAGTTCATGATGTCCTCAATTGGGGACATGTCATAGTGCCCAAACGGAGCATTTTCAAAATCTGAATTTAACATCAAAAATTTTCTAAAAATCATAAGTTGCATTACAGTAAATTTCAGATTTTTCGCTCCAATAGTTTTAATTCGTGACCGAGAGGGTTAATCAATTTTCCAATGCTATTGTTGGTTTTATATGAAACTTTGAAATTTTGTGTATGAAGAAACAATTTCAGGTTTTCGTAAGGTTTACCCAGGTATGTTAAATACTGTACTTTTCTAGGATATAGGTAAGTGGGTAAACTTCTGAAATTGCCATTTTGTATTTTTTCTTCTGAATGAGACTGTCTATGTGTCTATCATATTGTGTGAATAACCATTATTTACTGCCATTTGTTTAATTATATTCAATTCCTTTTGAAAATTAGCTTCGGACAACGGAATTTTGAAAAGCCTATGAACCATAGCGTTTACTCAATAAATTTGATTTCAACCTTTGAAAAGTTAGTTTTTTGTTTCTTTATAAGTTATGAATATGAACTTTCACCAAGTAAATGCCAATTCAATTCAAAAAACAAAAATGTTAAAATTGTACCAATTTATCTCAATACTATTCAACTATGACGATAAGGTTGTTCTTTGGGCATAAGATTTCTCAGTGGTATGGGGAGCTATCAATAAATTACGTTACACAATTTAACGATTTTTGGAGCCCCCTAACCTCGCTGTCCCAGGTCACATTTGTTTAACCCTCCGACCCTGTTGTGACATATTCTGCAATTTTGAGTTTGGGAATTGTTAAATTAGAACAGCCATTCCAAAATTATTTGTATGTTTCTATTTAAAATCTTTTTTCATAAAATTAACAACAAATCAAATTTAGAAAATTTACAAAACATAAAAAATCAAGTGAACGAAACAAAATTCAATCATTCTTATCCATGTACGGTGAAATAATGTACTTATACTTCATATAGTTTGAGGCAAAAAATAACTAGATTTTTAAATTTGTTGGATAAATATTAATAGAATTAAGAAAAACACGACCATCCCACAGCGGAAGTCAATAAATGTTAAATTAATGATATGAACAATTGAACATAGATGAAATCACAATTTTTTTAATTATATTTATCTCGATATTGAAATTGGTGTTTGAAAGTAATATAAAATTCACTTTAGAGATGGAAAAAGATAACTCAATTAACTATTTGGATTTGAAAATAACAAAAGTAGATAACAAACATAATTTTTCAATGTTTCGCAAACCATCGCACACTGATAGCGTCATACATAGTACTTCCCTACATCCATTCCAACACAAAATGGCAGCTTTCAATAGTATGGTACATCGTTTAGTAAATATTCCACTTTCAAACGCCAATTTCAATGTCGAGAAAAATATAATTAAACAAATTGCCGTAAATAATAATTATGATCCCATAATAATAGATATTATGATAGATAAAAAGTTGTTCAAAAATGCGATTATCCAGGTGTACCCCCTTACTAAAAATGATATCAAATATAACAGCCCCACATTCATCGGAAATTCAAGTAGAAAACTTAAATCTCTCTTATCTAAGCACAACATTAACATTGCTTATCGTACCGGTAATAATTTAGGAAATCATATAAAAAATAATAAATCCAAAGTTCATAAAGATAATAAATCAGGAGTTTATAAAATTAATTGTGGTGATTGTGATAAGTTTTACATTGGTAGAACTTTCAGAAGTTTTCAAACTAGAATTTCGGAACACAAACGTAGCTTTGTTAATCAGAAGTCGGATTCACATTATGCAAACCATTTAATCCAAGAAAATCACACATTAAATTTCGATTTTAAAATATTAAATACTGAAAGCAAGGGAATTAAACTTAATTTTTTAGAATCATTACAGACAATTAAATACAAGCATTCCGTGCTCCTATTGAATAGCCAAATCGATCAAACTTCAAGCCCCTTTCTCAATCTTTTCAAAATTACCGAACTACGTGACTAGCAGTTCAGAATTGGTTTTCCATATTATAATAATTATTCCTGCTCTATGGGTGTGAAAGCTGGACGTTTAACCAGGAGATGGAAAAACGTACAGATGCATTCGAGATGTACCTGTACCGAAGGGTATTACGGATATCATGGATGGCAAGATGGACAAACATCGAAGTCCTCAACATGATGGGCAAATCTTTAGAACTGATGACAACTGTCAAGGAGAGGAAACTCCAATACATCGGGCACATCATGCGCGGTGAAAAGTAATAAACCCTCCGACTGGTCATCGAGGGAAAGGTCCAGGGGAAACGATCAATAGGACGACGCCAAAACTCATGGCTCAAGGATCTGAGGAGATGGCTTGGACGAACCTCTACAGAGATCTTCAGGGGTGCAGTTTCTCGAGTCATAATAGCTAATTGGACCGCCAACCTCCGCAGGGAGACGGCGCTATAAGAAGAAGAATAATTATTTGTAACCATCTTTCTATTTACCCCTTCTACACATTTTGTCATCACTTTATTTCTTGTTTTCGATATAACAGAGAAACATAGTTTGCCATTAGCATCTGAAGAAGGTGAAGTTCCACCGAAACGTGCGTCATGCGTTATTCCTTTTAATAAATGTGTAAATTGTTATTATTAATCATTGTTTTAATATGAGTTAATATTATGAATGCAGAGTAATATTTGAAAAAAATTGATTTATTGAATTATTTTCGAGAAACGATGATTAGTCTGATTTGTATTTTAATTTCTTTTCAACTTCAAGTGCTTGCCGAAAGAGTCACGTGTGATCAGAGTGATGCCCAACACACCTGCTCTGGTTAGGAGTGGTGCTTCAGTTTTTGTTAGAGGGACGAAGACTACTGAAGAGGACGCAAAAATCACTGAAAAATTGTTGAATTCTGTGGGAATTTGTGAGGAAGTACAAGAAAATTTGATGGATCCCATCACCGCACTAAGCGGATCCGGTCCTGCTTACGTAAGTTTTTTTCAGCTATAAACAACTTTACCCATAATATATGAATAAAATACATTGCGAGTTCGTGTTCTTGGGTACTTTAAAGAATATAAAAATTATGGAAAGTGATGTATTATATAATACTAGAAGCTTCTTTTGAATTGATATGTATTGACGAATTGTTGAATTAACTTTTGGATATTCTTCATACAAACAAAAATTCTGATATTAGACCATAGAGACAACAAATTCGTACAACATCTGAATAATCATTATTTTCTGAATTTTTCGGATATATAGTTGATTTTCAATGAACTTCTTTTATATCTTATCACCCTGTATCCTTATTAAAAATATTTTCATGGTTGTAGCGTGACCGCATACACCGAAAAGTAGCCAAACTTATATTTCCTATGAAACACCCTGTATATTATTAAAATTTTTGTTGTGGTATTGCTTTCCGAATATATTTGTTTCTTACATCCCTTCGCTAATCTTAAGCGGTTTCCGAGAAATTAGTTGAAATACCAAGTTTTTTTCAAAAACTCAAATATTTAAAAAAGTTTTTAGAAGGCAAAAATTATTGATTGAACAACTGTTATTTCATGACTTCATACAAATACCCCAAAATAATCCAATTTGTATACAAACTTGTTTTTATTTCGGAAACGTAAATATTCAAGTATAGGAACATGACATATAGCTTGAAAGGAATTTCATTTGTTTTTCAGAATAAACTATGATATATAGGCTGTTTCATTTGAAAAATTTGACTTCTTCCAATTTTTATAGACCGATAAAATTATGATTTTTGACGGACCCTGTACATACAACCCAAAACATGGAAATAATAAATGGAAAATTGGTAATCCATTTCCAAAATTGTAGCTTCACATGGATACGAATACCACAGTAATAAACCACTAAAGATAGGTACAGGAAGGTCTAATACAAAAATATTTGGAAAGTAACAGCGCAATGAAAAATGGAGTAATATACAGTGATCTCATTCGACATATCAGAGTTTTTGCTACTTTTCTGTATAAGCGGCAACGCTACAGTGCTGAAATTTTTTCAAAATTTAAATCCATAGAGTAAAGCCAACTATTAAGTAACCAAATTTTCAGATGGAGTCATGTTGAAATACGTTCCTTTGTGGGTTCAACTATTTACCTCAACCGCGCTGTACTTCGCTAAGGCTTTTCCATTCGAATCGTATCTAGATCTGCTTCGCTATCAGTGCGCGATGAACTTCGCTTATTAGTGTTATTTAAAAAAAAAAAATATTATTTTTTAGTGAGCGAATTTTTTTCCCATGAAATAAATTATTTTTTCCGAAAACGTCAAAAAATTATGACTTTTTCAACCTCAGTTCTCAATGTTGAAGTTTTATTTCACATACGTCCTTTTGTTTTTACTTTTTTGTACGACAATATCAAGAACGTCGGGCGGCGTACAGTTGGGTTCCGAATCCGACATAATATGAGTAATCTGTGAGAAAAATTTCATATATTTTAATACAACAAGTCATTTCTTAATACTCGGGTACTTACCAAAAACGCACAGTCCTATACTATAATGCGTAGATAAGTGACTTTAAATGTTTCTGACAATTATTTTGTTGAATTGTCAAATTTGTGTTGCCTTGACATCTACAAAAACAGTAAGCAAAGCAATCAAGTTTTACGTTTCTTCACATCCAATCCTTTTTAAAAATATCATCTTAATTCTATCGTTTGAACACCGTTTGCGGAAAAAATCGCATGTTTTATTCGGAGGAAAGCTCTTTTTGTGGCCCGACTAAAATTGTCGGCCTTCTACTCTTAATGAAACAATATACTATTCTAATTATTATTTCCCTCCTTTCGTTAGCTCTCTTCAAAGTTTTCATTAATAATTTCTTACAGATATTCATTCTTATCGAGGCATTAGCAGATGGGGGAGTGAAAATGGGTCTACCTAGAGATCTGGCATACAAATTAGCATCCCAGACAGTTTTTGGATCAGCACAAATGGTACGTGATACCGAAACTCATCCTGGTATTCTGAAGGATAATGTGACATCACCAGCTGGATCTACAGCAGCCGGACTCCACTACTTGGAAGACAAAGGTAAGAACATTTTTCAATGTGTAATACCAAATGCATATTAGGATAGACCGGGTATGGTTTTGAATGTGCTCAGAACACTGCCACTATGGCCATAAAGAAGGATGAATGTATTTAAGATGAAAGCACGATATTTGTCTTTAAACTTATGACAAATTCAGACGCATCGGTGAAAGAGTTTGGTAGAACTTAGTCAATCTATTGAGTGTCTGAGACAGTTACAATCAACCCCATAACCAGAGCGGTTGTAACAGTGATGGGAGCAGTTGTAGCAGTGATGGTAGTAGTTGTAACAGTCATGGTAGCAGTTGTAACCTCTGGCAATGTGATCGTTGAAGATGATTGAGATAAAAAATAAATGTGAATTATAAAAAAGACTTTTGTTTTTGTGAATGAAATTGCTGTTACAATATGTTTTTATATAAGTTTTTCTCGATGAACAAAACTAAATTTGAATTTACTACGTTTATTATCACAAAATATTTAGAAAAATATAACACTGCGATTGCAATTTCGGTCACTAGACCATCATCGGGCAGATTGAGTTAAGAACTGAATACAAAATAATTATAGATTTGCGCTTACGGGTGGGAAAGAATTATTGCAGGTACCTAAATAGACAAGAGGAACATATTTCAAGAAGGGCTAATAGAAGTGGATTTCCCAAATTGGTTCAATAAAATGTTCTTAGAAAAATAGTTATCGTTTGAATACACTAAATATAGGAGAATATATCAAGTCAATCTGGTCGTTCAGCAATATATATTTTGAAATATGGTTGAGTTCAAAAATTTCTAATGATTCTAAGTAAGTTTAGTTCCTTTCGGTAAATTGTGCATAATCTGAAAATTATCTATTTGTGGAAATGGGTGGTAGTTTTCACGGCAATGATTTGGAAACGTTGAATCTGTTTTATTTTTCAAAAAAGATTGTTGGTGTTCTTTAAATCTTGTCTTGAACGATCGACCAGTCTGACCTATATACACTCCTTTACATACAGGACAAATCAACTTATAAACTCCTGAACTTTCAAATGTTGAAGTGATATCTTTGGCATTGAATAAAAATCCTGAGAGTTTTGTCTTAGGTTTGAAAGCAATTTTAATATTACATTTAGGTATGAGTGGTATGACATTAGCAACTTTTTCTGTTAGAGGACCAAAATAGTTTAAAGATGTGAATTTTTCCAGTTTTTCTACTTTTAATTGAGGATATATGCTGTTGTACGCTAGTTGACTACGTTTCTTGTTTATCATTTTATCTATCAAACTTGTATGAAGCAGTATTTGAAGCAATTATTTTTATAGTCGAAATTTCTTTTGCTAAATTTGTTGGTCTGTGGATCATTGAATTAAAAGCTGAATGTTTATGGGAAAGAGGATGATTTGAATCCGATGGAATACATATTTCCGTGAAAGTTGGTTTTCTATATATATCGAAACTGAAAGTATTATTATTATGAAATATAGTTAAATCCAAGAAGTTTATCTGTCGATCCAATTCTTTTTCAATTTTGAACTTTATATTTGGGTGAATGCTATTAATATAATTCAAAAACTGATCTAATTGTCTCGCAGTGCCCTTAAAACAAGCAATTACATCACCAACGTATCTATGCCAAAAACTTATATGTGATGCTTTTGTAGAATTGAATATTATGTTCTCTATATGTGACATGAAAATGTCAAATCGCAGTGTTAAATCGCAAGTGTTAAAATTTCTCAAAATATTTTGTGATAATAAACGTATTAAATTCAAATTTAGTTTTGTTCATCATGTTAAATTATCACGTAGTAACGACAGATTCCATCAACTATTTAATAAGTTTTTCTTCTTGATAATAATTTTCTCACTTGTAAATTATATAGGTAAGTACGCACTACTGGCGGCAAGTGTTGTGTTAATAAAGACAATTATGAGCCAAATTATTTATTTTAACTTTCTGTATGCAAAAAAATGATTTAAAACCATATTTATGAATTACTACGTGAAAACTAGAGGGGGAGGTTCTTGGCATATACTGCGGGTGTACACCGAGGAGGGAGCGGGATAAAAATTGTAAAAAACGAGTCATGTAGTATGGGTACGTTCTTCAATATTCAATAACAAGAAGTTCAATTTAGCAGAAAGTGTTTCGGAACCGCAAACATAAATGTTTTGAAATCACCTCGAGGTGGTTGTGACGCTTTCCCGAGAGTTTTTCATTTTTTTGTAATTTGTTTCGTTGTGTACTCTATAGATTTGCAATAAGTGTATCGATTGATAGACGTGTTAATTTGCGTTTCTACGTTAAGGAAGAAAAACTATAATTTCTGAGGTATTTGCGGTTTCGATATTTTTTTATTTGATCGATTGATCTTTCTTTTTCTTCCTGTCAATTTTTATAGTGACTAATTATTTTTTCAGGATTCAGAGGAGCAGTTATTGGAGCTATTCAAGCAGCTACAGAGAGATGTCGCCAGGTATCTGGTTCCTGAATGAAAAATAATTTAGTGGCGAACTGTCTTTTTCTTATTACAATAGGTATTTTTTCTTTTTTCACGTTTTGTAAAATTTTATCAGAAATTTGCTTCGCAGGGTTGCAAAAATTTAGTATATAATCTTGTATGTATTTGGACTTATATAATATTTTGAAATATTGAAAGATTAACTAGCAATAATTGAAATAATTAACCGTTAAAACTTATTTTAATTATCAATAGTTAGTCGTTTGATATTTCAGTACACATTATTAGGATTCGTATTAGTTAAATCTTCGAAATATGTAAATAAAAATTGATAATATTTTCGAAAAAAGCGAAGAGATTTCTCGAAACGTCGAAATAAAATTGTTTTTACTTTATAACTGTTTTTACGAACCTGAAAAACCGATTGTTGTTGTCCTTCATGGGTTTCCACTCTTTTCTTCAACCGCGCTGCACTTCGCGGAGATTTTTCCGTTCGAATCGCATCTCGACCTGCTTTGTACTTCGCGAATGTTTTTTTTTCGGAATGAATTATTTTTTGATTCATTCTGATATATTTCTTATATTTGATATTGATTGGTCTGGGCCTTTTCAACTGAAAATATGGTAAATGATTAAACAACGTAGCTTTATTGAGTTGATTCTTGATTCAGTATAAGTGGAGGATAGCGATAATGAAGTCAGGTAAGTGCCAGTGCCTGGAAAATTTTTGGAAGACACCTACTATATGGGTATAATATCAGTGTATTATTATGACTTTTAGTATTTGCGCACCTCCACAGTTCATTCAAGTTAAGCTTGTTTACGTCTCTCTAACAGTCATCTCTATGTTCGGTGCATTACTTCAGGAGCTGCCCTCGTATATTGTTTTGCAAAAGATTTTTCGAGTAATTAAAAAATTTAAATGAAATTATTCGCAATTTACAACCTGTCCTGTCCTTGGAGATACGATATTAAAACCTAGAAGTTTACTTTTTTCAATTTACCATGTGGAAATTATTTAATATGATGTCTGATAGCATATTTAATGATGATAACGGCTATCATCCTTCGATTCACAGAAAATACTGTTTTTTCTATACCTAATGATTGTAGTTGGCTATTTTGAAATTATTTTCGAAGTAATACAATTATATCGACTATTTCTAATAAACTAATCACTGAAAATTGTATATTCGATTAGTCCATTACGAATTACATTTAGTAGATAGTATTTAGATTCCCTTCAACATAACATGAAGTAATACCAATGAAGCATCTTCTCTTCCATGGAAAAGTATATTCAAAAATTTATATCGATTATCTTTTTTATACTAAAATAATTAAATCAATAGTTTGACTTAGGTACCTTAAATGGGGTTAACGTGGCTCACTTAAGCCATTTATTTCATTGAATAGACTCATGACTTTTTCGTAAATCTCAAAGAGATATCTATATTTTCGAAGTTCTATTTTTTCATGGATCTATATTTGTCATGAATCTATTTAACCCTTTCCGGCCCACATAATTTTTTTGTGGAAAAAATATTATGTATGGTTTGATAATGGTTTATTAGAGATACTCGAAGAAAATGAAACAAATTTCAAGATAAAAAAAACACAAAGATTATCCTGCAGGATGTGGTCACTCTACATAACCAGTAGGAACATATAACCAAACAATATAACCTATTTTGCGTAATATAACATGAAACAGTTTTTGTCATGTTTCAAACACAATTCTACTTTGCACGCTGAACATTTCTCATAAATCATAGAACTCATCTGCATGAAGATTTTCTGAATATTCAGTTATTGGGTTCCCAACCCTCCCGGATTGCCCGGATGACTCCGGTAATAATGGTCAATCTCCCGACTTCCCGGGGTGACTAATTTCCCCAGTTTTTTTAAAATTATACGCAACCGCGCTCTACTAATCAAACTTCGATTTTTAATGATTATGATTTTGTGGTGAAAAATGTCAAATATTAGAAGCAGAGTATATATAAATTAAAAATAAATAAATGATATTGACATTTTCTTCAATCCTCTCCCTAATAAACTCCTTAAAAAAATCTCCTGGGTTGATCATTTCGAAAATTGGCAAGCCTATTCAGTAAGTAGGTACTCCAAACTTGCTTCCTCAGAACTAAAATAAGATAACACGATTACGTAAGTGCCAAGTGGTCACTTCAGGAGACCCCAACGAAATTAGTAATGTCGAATGAAAGGAAACATTTACGTTCACTATATTCATGAAAATGCATAAGTAAGATATAAGTAAATAACTTTGGAGCCATTTTTCCACCATTCATAAATAAAAATAACAAATTCACACAGTTTCAGCAGATCCTCTGAGTAGTGTCCAACTATAGTAGACCAATGCACTTTATACGCGCTTCGACTTATTTCGGTCTGTCTACAATGAACACGTCAAATTTTGCTATGTTAGACAACCCACAAAACACACTGGTATACTGAAATAGCCAATGAGCAGTTTTACTCATTACTAACAAACTGTGGTCTTCCTAGCTAACCAGTTGCCCTGAAAGGGTTAATAGGCGATGGAGCCTATTACTAGTACTATACTAAAAAAACGCTGGCAGACAGCGTTTGATACAGATAAAAAATGAAACTACTTTATACAAATGGAACTACTTCATTTAACATATCTCCAACTCTATTTTCTTGTGTTGAGGAAAATTTTGCTCGCCTCAGATCCACTCTTACCTTCGATTCAACAATGCTGTCTTGAACATGCCACAAAATTCAAAAATCGTCTTAGTAGTAGGGGAGCCCACGACACTAAACCTAGTTCGATAAGACTACCAGATGATATATTTATAATTAGTCACATCATTAATAGGTAAACACGAAATGGCGATGCTGCAATGCAAAAAACCTGGCTACGTCATAAAAAAAAATAAAATTAAAAAAAAAAAAAATCAGGTTTCTAGTATGATAAGACTCCCAATTTTTATTTGTTCCTCGAAATAGGTAAAGAGTGATAGACTATAACGATAATGCAGTGCTGGCAGCCCCCCTGATTGGCCTAATCAGTGCACTAAGCATGATATACGACACCTCGTATCTAGGTATCTATTATGATTCGATGCTCGCTCAAAAAACCCAAGCTCATCCGAAAGGTCATCAAATTTCTCTTGTAAGAAATTAACCCCTGGCTGGCATTTTCCAAAACAGTGGAGAAAGTGGTTGCTGCAGCCCATTGAAAGTGCCCTCCGCGCGGCTGCATTCGGTTGTTCAATTTATCATTCAAAATTATTTGTTTAAACGCAGGACTTCCCCAAGCCAGGGGGCACGCCCCTAGGGAGGCGTAAAGAATAATTAGGGGAGGCGTTAGGGAGAAGTTCAAGAAAATTTCCTAGAAATGAAGGGATTCGAACCATGAACGATGACTTTTCATCGCTTGACATTAGAAAAATTTTGGATCAGACGATTCCGTTGTTAATCCGAAAGTTGTTTCTTTTGATTTAAAATATTATTTCATTTTCGTCCACTTATTTAATCGAGGCAGGTTTTTTCAGCTCTATAAGTTTCAATAAAACTGAGCAGGTAATCGCCCTTGCCGTCGATAGCGAATTAAACCATAGCCTTAGCAAGACCTGAACCCAGAATCGACACCACTCGCGCATAAGAGCAATGCAAGCTCAAGTATTCATTTTTAGCTAGTGGGTGGGGAGTTTAAAAAGATTTTATTTATTTGTTTTAAAATTACTTTAAATTATAAAAAGTTGTTTAAAAATCAATCCTAATTATAAAATATAATTTTGAATATAAAGAAAGTGAAAAGATAAAAACAAAACTATTCTATGCAAGTAATGATGCATGGTAGGAGCTAACAGATAATTTGAAAAAAAAGTTATGCAGGAATGAAACCCAATCTAAAAAAAGAAGAAATAATAATAAAAAATAACAGGAATAAATTACGGGTGATTTGACGTCGGGAAGTGGGAGGAATGTTGGGCTTTGTAGTTCTGAAACGGTTTATCACGATTCTGCAAAGAAATCCAATGTGCCAATTACAGTGCAATTGGTGACCATAAAAACGAACATTTTCACCCAAGATTCATCAAAAACCCGATTTGTTTTGTGTGAGAGAAAAAATAAAAAACCCAAAAATGTCGGTTATTTAGATTTTCGTAAGAGTACTTATGATGTCATAATGTATTCTTTTCATCATTACCTTAATTGATAATATTGTATCTGTATTTTAACCTATTAAAATACCTAAAATAAATAATTTAATTAATAAATAAAATGTGCGTTCCACCTTATTTTTGGGTTGAAAACTTACCTAAGGGGGGCCAATGACAATATTATTTTTAGCTCGGGGAGGCTTGGCGAAAATGAAGGTTTGGGAAAGCCTTGGTTTAACAATGCACACAATGAAAATGGCTGAAAAATCGATAAAAATCAACATAAAATTTTGCCGAATTTAATTTTTTTAACCCAATCAGACAGCGTAAAATTATCATATGTGAACGTGGGACCTGCGCCTATTCATCCGTAAAAATCGGAAGGAACTGGTCGCTTGCTGACAAAACTAAATTGAAACGCCGAATGCAGCCGCGCGGAGGGCGAGCTTCAATGGCTGCAGCAACCACTTTCTCCACTATTTGGAAATGCAGCAGTGGTGTTTCTTACACAGAAATTGATGACCTTTCGGATGAGCTTGGGTTTTTTGAGGAGATCGATCATCGTATATCATGCTGCTGCCACTCATTAGGCCAATCAGGGGGGCTTGCAGCACTGCATTATCGTATAGTTCTATCACTCTCCTATTTCGAGGAACAAATAAAAATTGGGAGTCTTATCATACTAGAAATCTGATTTTTTTTTAAAAAATTATTTTTTTTATGGCGTAGCCAGGTTTTTTGCATTGCAGCATCGCCATTTCATGTTCCCCTATTCATGACGTGACTAATTATAAATATATCATCTGGTAGTCTTATCGAACTAGGTTTAGTGTCGTGGGCTCTTAGACTAGTGTTCTTTGAATGAATTGCAAAATCTCATAAAGCATCCCACGTAATCGTTTTGTTATTGAAAGTATGCCCAATTTACTATACTTTGAGGAACTTCATACTCCGGGAGAGTAATATTTATTTTACATTCCTTCCGGGAGCCGAGGAATTAATTTTCAGGGCTCAATTCCGGAAACAATAGTCTATACATAGCTAAAAAAAATCCTGCAAAATTTTTAATATTATGTACATTTATACAGTGAGTTTCAAAAAGTATTCACCATATGCGAAACTTATTTATTATCCATATGCCAGAAAATTTAATTCTTGTTAAAAATGAATTGCGGAAACTTCGATTTGAGATGTTAAAATTCTAAATTTTTAACCGGTGTACAGGGGAGAACAAAAATTAGAAATTTGGATCAAATGTAAACTACTGTTATTTTCGACATTATTTAAAAAGTTCATTTAGAAAGTTGTTTATATTCGAAAACAAAATTCAGATTTGAAATCACAGCCATCTACGCAACAAAACAAAAAAATCAATTTTTTATGTATTAAGCCTCATAAAGAGTAGGTACTAGGATGTCATATACACATTAGGAGCTTCACTCATCTTACTATAATTAATTCAATATATCTATCATTTCTTGTCATTAAATCATACTGATAGGGACATATACACAGAGTGAAATATCAAATTTGCACCAAGAAACTAGCCAAAATTTAAACCTTTTTCAACAAACATCTATATACTATTTCGAATAATAAATTGGACTAAATTTCACATTGAAATATAACTATAGTATTATGAGGGAGGCGCCTAAGGTGGTAATGAGATACTAGTACTCTATATGGGGCTTGAACAATAAAAAAATGGATTGTTTTGGTTTTACTGCTTAGGTAGCTGTGATTTCAAATTTGAATATTCTTTTCAAATCTAAACAACTCTTCTAAATGAACTTTTTTGATGATGTCGAAAATAAAAGTACATACTTCACTCTGGATCAAAATTTCTATTTTTGTTCTACCCTGTACATTGTTCAGAAATTCAGAAGTTTCACATCTCAAATCGAAGTTTTTCACAATGCACCAATTTTTGGTGGATAATGAAAACAAAAACTAAATTTGAATTTACTACGTTTATTATCACAGAAATACTTTGAAAAATATAACACTGCGATTGCAATTTCGGTCACTAGACCATCATCGGGCAGATTGAGTTAAGAATTGAATACGTAATTATAGATTTGCGCTTACGGGTGGAAAAGAATTATTGCAGGTACCTAAATAGACAAGAGGAACATATTTCAAGAAGGGCTAATCGAGTGAATTTCCCAAATTGGTACAATACAATGTTCTTAGAAAAGTCGTTATTGTTTAATACACTAATATAGGAGAAGATATCAAGTCAATCTGGTCGTTCAGCCAAGAATATCTTTTTGCTATTATGATTGAGTTTAAAAATTTCTAATGATTCTAAGTAAGTAAGTTTGGTTCCTTTTGGTAATTTGTGCATGATTTGAAAATTATCTATTTGTGGAAATGGGTGGTGGTTTTCACGGCAATGATTTGAAAACGTTGAATCCGTTTTATTTTTCAAAAAAGATCGTTGGTGTTCTTTAAATCTTGTCTTGAACGATCGACCAGTCTGACCTATATATACTCCTTTACATACAGGACAATCAACCTATAAACTCCTGAACTTTCAAATTTTGAAGTGATCTTTGGCATTGAATAAAAATCCTGAGAGTTTTGTCTTAGGTTTGAAAGCATTTTTAATATTACATTTAGGTATGAGTGTATGACATTAGCAACTTCTTCTGTTAGAGGACCAAAATAGTTTAAAGATGTGAATTTTTCCAGTTTTTCTACTTTTAATTGAGGATATATGCTGTTGTAAGTTAGTTGACTACGTTTCTTGTTTATCATTTTATCTATCAAACTTGTATGAAAACCATTATTTGAAGCAATTATTTTTATAGTCGAAATTTCTTTTGCTAAATTTATTACGGATAATGGAATTGAAAACGCTGAATGTTTATGGGAAAGAGGATGATTTGAATCCGACGGAATACATATATCCGTGAAAGTTGGTTTTCTATATATACTTATCGGAACTCAGAGTATTATTATTATGAAAGATAGTTAAATCCAAGAAATTTATCTGTCGATCCAATTTTTTTTTCAATTTTGAACTTTATATTTGGGTGAATGCTATCAATATAATTCAAAAACTGATCTAATTGTCTCGCGGTGGCCTTAAAACAAGCAATTACATAATCAACGTATCTATTCCAAAAACTTATATGTGATGCTTTTGTAGAATTGAATATTATGTTCTCTATATGTGACATGAAAATGTCTGCAATGAGCGGACTTAAGGGGAAACCCATAGCCAGCCCAATAGATTGTTCAAAAATTTTGTTATCAAACTGGAAGTAATTTTGACTAAGACATATTATATCTAATAAGAAAATGATATCATTTATTTTAATAATATCCATAGTGGATTGTTGCAAAATATCTAAGACAAGTGGTAAACACTCATCTGCTGGTATATTGGAGAACATATTATCAACATCGAAGCTAACAAGAAAAGAGTTAGCAGAAGTTTTTCAGTTTCTGTACTAAATCAACAGAGTTCTTAACTGTATATTTTGGAGTGAAATTAGTTAATTTTCTGAATGTGAAATTCAGATCTTTGGCTAATTTATACGTTGGCTATTTATGTGAGAAACTACAGGTCGTATTGGGCTATTTTCTTTGTGGTTTTTTATTAATCCGTAAAGTTTTGGAGTTCTGGGGTTCATATGTATTATTGAAAAATTAAGTTTTGATAGTGTATTTGGGGAAATTTCCTGAAGGGCTTGTCTAACAGTTTATTGAAATTTATTTGTTGGATCGACTGATATTTGTTGGATCGACTGATATTTGTTTTGACAATGAAAAAGTTTTCCATATGGTGCAATCTTTTTGAAACTCATTGTACATATATGAAATATTGCGTAATGTTGAGAATATGGAAGAAATAAATAAGAAATAATATTTTTCAGGAAAAATAATGAAGTTAATGACAGAAAGTACCAACAAATTCCTGGAAGAAAGTGTAAATAGTTTCGTGTGCACTGAATTAATTTACTATGTCAAAATAGTGTATTTATCTGATATAGGTACACAATAAAAGTTTCATGTGAATAATATTCTCTAGGTACTTATTGAAGCACTCATTTCCTATGCATATCCTACGAATCCATTGTCGATAATGGAAATAATTATTGCCCAGTTTCAGGGAATTTGCATAATTGCAATAATTACTCGTTGGACATAAAAGATAAAATAATAGCAGGTTGGCAGGAACTAGAAAAAGCAATCGCTGGGATTGCTAATTGTGGCAAAGGAAAATTTGCATTTGAAATTAGATCACGTGGACTTTTTCGACCAGCTGTGAAGGAAGACATATTATTGAGTGTTTATTATATATTTTGTCGTATAATGGTAATATAAAAAAAAACTCTATCGCAGCGAGCTGCATTAGAAGAGCAGATTTTCATAACGTATCCAGTTTAAAAAATATATTCAATAATTTTTTTTTTCCAAATTCCAAGAAAAGTGCGTCCTGTAATGTGTAAACAATATTTATTTCCTCCAAGGGGGATCAACCCCTCAACCAATTCGTACCAAAACCAATCACAACCAAGGTATCATACGAAACTACGTACTTACAAACTTTCAACCCTATTTCTATAAAATTGCGTCCTTTATCGTGTAAACAAGATTTATTATTTCCTCCGGGGGGTCAACCCTCCCACCAATTCATATAGAAATAAATACCATCCAAGATATCGTACGAAACTACCTACCTACAAAGTTTGAACCCTATGGTACCAAAATTGCGCCTTCTATCGTGTAAACAAGACTTTTTTCCCTGGGGGGTCAACCCCCCAACCAATTCGCATTAAAACCTATTTCGTTCAATATATCATAGGAAACTACCTACTCACAAACTTTCAATCTTATTGCTCGAAAATTACGTTCTTTATCATGTAAATGAGATTTATTTCTTTCCCCAGGGGGTCAACCCCACAACCAATTCGAACCAAAACCAATTCCATCCAAGATATCTTTCGAAAATACCTAACCACAAACTTTTAACCCTATTACTCAAAAATTGTGACCTTTATCATGTGAACAAGATTTATTTCTTCCCCTAAGAGGTCAACCCCCCAACCAATTCGAACAAAAACCAATCCCATTCAAGATATCATACGAAACTACCTATTTACAAACTTTCAACCTTATTTCTTCAAAATTGCGCCATTTATCGTGTAAACAAGAATTATTTCTTCCCCCAGGGGGTCAACCCCCCAACCAATTCGAACCAAAACCAATATCATCCAAGATATCTTTCAAAAATACCTACTTACAAACTTTCAACCCTATTGTTTCAAAATTGCGCCCGTTATCGTGTAAACAACGCTAAAATACATAAGCACATACGTACTAACATATATATATATATATATATATATATATATATATATATATATATATATATATATATATATACAGGGTGATTCACGGTGGATGGCACATTAGACGTTTCTGGTGAACCATACAACGGATCACTTTGAAAATTCAAAGGAGGGCATAGTCGGACATTCTCTATCCAACTAAAATATTTTAGGTAATGCGGTGTTGCCACTTTTATTAGAAAGTAGTAGCAACTTTGATTTTTCAAATAGAACTACCTGTATATTATATTATTTTTAGAATCTCCAACAATTTCCCAACAACTTTTCATGATATTTCCCTATACCTATCTATTGCCGTTTTCGAAATAAAAATTATTTTCATTTTTTTTTCGTCGGAAATCAAGACCTCTAAAACTCTGATCTCGTCGAGCTAAGAAATACAATGATATCGAAATTTCGGTTTAAGTTTGTTGATTCTTAGGGGCTTCCTACACTTCAGCCTAATCTCCGTTATTTCAATACAGGGTGGTCAAAAAATACAGTTATTTCGTTAGCTTGAAAAAGTGACTATAATTTGGTTATTTCAAATGGAATACCCTGTATATTATTGAAAATTCAGAAAGCTGCTAGAATTTACATTTTATCTATGTATATCATACTTATACCTAACTAGTCAAGTTTAGGACTTATGAGGACTTATTTGTGAAAATGTTCCTTGAACATGGTACCTATCCCCTTGGTATTTGCTAAGCATGTCATGATTACTATTTGACAGTAACGTTGTGACTATCTACTAATAATATTAACACTTTCATCACTTCAGAAGTTGGAAATACCTTCAGAAACGATGGAAAAAATTTATTCAAATGAAGTTCTTATGAATTTGTTTATTATTTTTGGACAGTGTGATAAAATTATCAGCAGGACATGTAGAAAGTTCAATGAAATGTATCCGAATCTGCCGCCAATGAACTTCAAGAAATTTATAGGAATTCAGAACAATTTCAATACGTTTGGATCAACTTTAAAAATCTACCAAATATCTTGATAGTGCAAATATTGACATAAATAATTGTAAAAAAGGAAAACAATTATGTGGAATATTTCAAAATATGTTCGAATCGAACTTTTTTTTTAAACATTCCCCAAAAATAAAAATCTAATGTATAAGTATAAATTTCTTGAGGTTCATTGGCGGCAGATTCAGATACATTTCATTGAACTTTCTACATGTCCTGCTGATAATTTTATCAGACTGTCTAAAAATAATAAACAAATTCATAAGAACTTCATTTGAATAAATTTTTTCCATCGTTTCTGAAGGTATTTCCAACTTCTGAAGTGATGAAAGTGTTTATATTATTAGTAGATATTCACAACGTTACTGTCAAATAGTAATCATGACATGCTTAGCAAATACCAAGGGGATAGGTACCATGTTCAAGGAACATTTTCACAAATAAGTCCTCATAAGTCCTAAACTTGACTAGTTAGGTATAAGTATGATATACATAGATAAAATGTAAATTCTAGCAGCTTTCTGAATTTTCAATAATATACAGGGTATTCCATTTGAAATAACCAAATTATAGTCACTTTTTCAAGCTAACGAAATAACTGTATTTTTTGACCACCCTGTATTGAAATAACGGACATAAGGCTGAAGTGTAGGAAGCCCCTAAGTATCAACAAACTTAAACCGAAATTTCGATATCATTGTATTTCTTAGCTCGAAGATATCAGAGTTTTTAGAGGTCTTGATTTCCGACGAAAAAAAAATGAAAATGATTTTTATTTCGAAAACGGCAATAGATAGGTATACGGAAATATCATGAAAAGTTGTTGGGAAATTGTTGGAGATTCTAAAAATAAAATACTATACAGGTAGTTCTATTTGAAAAATCAAAGTTGCTACTACTTTCTAATAGAAGTGGCAACACCGCATTACCGAAAATATTTTAGTTGAGTAGAGAATGTCCGACTATGCCCTCCATTGAATTTTCAAAGTGATCCGTTGTATGGTTCACCAGAAACGTCTAATGTGCCATCCATCGTGAATCACCCTGTATATATATATATATATATATATATATATATATATATATATAATATATATATATATATATATTATATATATATATATATATATATATATAATATATATATATATATATATATATATATATATATATATATATATATAAAGCGCCGGATATTCGGCCCTTAATCGCCTTAAATGCATAGAGATATTATTATATTATTATTATCAGTAGGCTTAATTTTAGTGTTAATTGGCTATATCCAATTTACATTATATATATATATATATAAGTATATATATATGTTCAAAAATTATATATATATATATATATATATATATATATATATATATATATATATATATATATATATATATATATATATATATATATGTGTGGGTCGCGACACCACACTATTCAATGCGAAATAGAAAGACGAAACGAAAATAACTGACTCTTCTATGAGAGAGAGAGAGACAGACAGACAGAGAAACGCGAGCACGGCTTGCGCGCGCAAAAAGTGTCGTTATAACTTTTGGTCTTAATTTTTTCCGTCTAGCCCCCTTTCGCAACGCGCGATAAGGAACTTCGTTCCAATAAAACGACTCCATAATCTTTCACATGATTATGCAACGAAAGAATTATAAGAAAGATATCAATATATGAAGATAGAGAAACTAGTTAACTTTCAGCAGTGTAAATTAATTTTCAAATTAGAAAAAATCCATTTGAAGAATCAGAATCTATTAAAAAGAGTTCAAAGCATTACCAGCCGCGAAACAAGGCAAAACAATTCATATTACCTACATATAACGAAAACAGAGTATCGTAGGAAGAGTCCTATACAGGGTGTTTCTAAATTGATGCGAAAGATTTCAATGGGTGATTCTTTAGCAAAAATTAAGAGGGGTCTTTCATATAACTTTTTGTTCAACACCCTTTTCCCTCCAAGTTACAGCCCTTTGAAATAAGGTGAAAAAAATGGTTTTTATTCAATACATCCACTTTGGGAAAATTTGGAAGGATGAAATTTGGCAAATAACTGCTGCTAATAAAATGGCAGTTTTTGAGTGTTTTTGTTACCCTTAAATGTAATCACAAGGGGCTGAAAAAAACAACCCCTATAATATTTTGCATCAGAACTTTTTAATGCGCCTATATTTTCCTTTTTAAAAATATATTCGAACTTCGACTTCTAATCATAAAGTTGTTAGTTTGATCACAAAAAAATAAAATAGTGCTCAGACTATTTTCCCATAAATTCACAGAGGTTATCATCTATTAAAAAAAACAAGTCAAATGTCAAATAATTTGTTAATTGTTATTAGTAGTACAATTATTGTTCACTCCGCTCTAATTTGCAATATTCTTCAACTAATCAAAAAAATGCCATTCTTTCAATAAAGTTTTATTTAGTTGTGAAAAATGTTTGAAGTCATTATAAAACTGTCTAGAAATAAGAAAAAATCAGGACAATAAAACTATCTGTCATATGACTTCATTTGACAGCAGCTTACTTGTTTTTTTTTAAAATAAATGATAACCTCTCTGTGAATTTATGGGAAGAGTCTGAGCACTATTTTATTTTTTTGTGATCAAACTAACAACTTTATGATAAAAAGTCAAGACATAAAAAAGTTGCAGATTGAGTCTGTCTTTTCAAATATATTTTTTAATAGGCAAGTATATGCGCATTAAAAAGTTCTGATGCAAAATATTATAGGGGTTGTTTTTTTCAGCCCCTTGTGCTAACATTTTAGTGTAACAAAAACACTCAAAAACTGCGATTTTATTAGTAGCACTTATCTGCCAAATTTCATTCCTCTAGTTTTCTCCTAAGTGGATGTATTGAATAAAAACAATTTTTTTTCACCTATTTTCAAAGGGCTGTAACTTGGAGGGAAAAGGGTGTTGAACAAAAAGTTATATGAAAGACCCCCCTCAATTTTTGCTGAAGAATCACCCATTGAAATCTTTCGCATCAATTCAGAAACACCCTGTATATGTCAGTCTGATAACTTTCAATAGCGACAATAGCATGCCACAATTGCCATACCATATCAGAAATACAATCAAATGTAAATTTCATAATTTGAAAAATTTAATTGTAAGTCAACTATATAAGCAACAAATTGTTGAATATTAGTTGTATTATTAAATGAATAAAATAAAAAAATAATTATTTTTTTCGCGTTTCTCTCAAAATATTTGTCATACTGAATATTTCCACTAATTAATAGGTATTGATTATAGATGAAAACAGAGATAATCCATGCTGTTTGTATATAAAACCGAAACATGAATACTATCTCAATTTTGTAATACAAAGGGAGCATACTGCATACATGATGAATTATGCAATCTCATGGGCATAATATTAATTATTTTTCAACAAAGAAGAAAGGTTTTGACGTTATTTTAATCATTATTATCTGTAGATATACGTCGACCGGGCGGTCTAGGTACATGATGAATTTAAGTTATGCACGACAAAATTATAGCACATTTCCTGAATCCCTCGATGACGACCGACTTAATGTGATGATGGATGGAAAACAGAGCAGTTCGTTTTCCAGAATATCTTCGAATCAGCAAAGCAAAGCACCAAAGTGCAAGCGTGCGTGCGTGCACCGGCTGGGACAGCTGACAGCGCGCCTGCGCGTTCCCCCGGCCCAGTCAGCTGAGTTCATTGTCAAAGTGTATCGAACGGTGTTGTTGCGAGACCGACCAGGCCTTCAAGCTGTGATAGCTCCGGATAGCCGGTGACTCTCCTTGTTCCATAACTACATTTTCCGCTGGTCGTGCATACCTAATTTCCTTCAATTTTTACCTACCAAACAACACCGACATTTTCTGGTAAGTACAAATTCACTTTCGATTCGTTTCTTTCGGTGAGGTTAAGATTCTTTGTCTCTAATCGCGCATGGCATATTCGAAGGAATATTCCATTGACAGTGAATTTTTCTCGAAAAAGCCGGCCGGTTTAAATAGCCCTTTGTTCCTTACACTGCCTCTTAATTTGTAGTTCTCATAGAAGACTTTAACACGATCAAAGCTGTTACCCCTCTGTCTAATCGTATGTTTACGTTACTTAACATTGCGAGGGTCATGTTCTGAATATTCATTCGTATAATTTGTGTTCGGTCACATTCAAATTGGATTATTGATTTTCAAAATCACAAAGGAACAAAACCAGAAAAAGATAATATTTAAAGGTTAATTTGAATTGTCAATTTTTGAGAGATGAAGAATGACGAAAATATTTTTATAAGTTACAAACTGTCTAGCGAGTCCATACTTTTTGAGTAAAGTCCTTTCTTACTTCTCAATCGCCTGTTATAGCTTAAAAATACCAACGTATAACTTTAAATCCAGGACAGGCAGAAAATCAGTCGTCATATATATATATATATATATATATATATATATATATATATATATATATATACAGTGTGTCCACGGCTAGTGTGCCCTAGAGGAAGAGAAAAACTTTTTTATTTTCAGTTTTAGAGAAAAATGTTATTCCTGATGAATGAAAAGTTTTGCTTGTTCAAAAACCCCATAAAATTGAATAAAATTCAAGTTTTGCAAAACCTGCTTCATTTTATATACAATTTTATGGAGAAACCTCATGAATTTATGCACTAAGTTCGGAAATGTAATAATAATCTAGTGAGTGACTGCCAACATCGGTGAATAATTTCATAATTGTCAATCTTTTTCAAAAATGCTTACTCTTCAACAAAGAATATATTTTGTAAAGTGCTATGGAATTGGAGGTGTTTCGTATAAGTACGCAATTCATTTATTTAATGATGATGCATGAGCTGAAATTTTTCAAATCGTCAGAATTTTTAGAAATTAATAGTGAATAGCATATTGGATATTCAACTTCTGTAGGGTGTATGGGACCAAAATTTGTTCTTGAATTGAGTAAATTTTACAATGGTGTAAATTGATGTTTTTTCGTGGTTTTTGAGTAGTGATAGAACGATACCGATATGGATATCGGTATATCGGCATATCGGCAATTGTTGCCGATTATCGGTATCGTATCGGCAAGAAAATTGCCGATATATCGTCAAAAAAAATGTTTGCGCTTTTAACTTTTTTCAGTGCAATAATGACATACTTTATTAAACAAAATAAAAAAAATTAAATATTCTGATATATATACTTAATACTTAAAATTCAATTTTTTGGTATTATGATGCAAAAACACCTACATTTCAGCCCTATCTGCATTTAGTCTATTTCTTTTAGGCTCGTAAATATCACCTAATTCACTAAAAAGTTGTTCACTTGACACATTGGCAGCGGGTGCTGAAAGGTAGACTGAAGCTGCGTTGTACAAACTGGGATATTTCTTTTTTTTTGCCTCCCACCACTCAAAAGGATATTTATCTTTTAATAGAGTTGAAGATGCCAAATATAATATTATTTAATTTTCCCATCCTTGCTTCATGTTTTTTCTAGTACTGGTCTCGGAAGCCGAAGTAGAGGCAATGCTGTCAAAAGTTTCCCAAAATGTATTTTGCTTATTTTGCAAATGGCTTAAGGGAATATTTTCTAAATCTTCATATTCCGATTATTCTGGATCCACTTCAGCTACTGTATATTCATATTGTCTTTTTATTATATTTTTAATACAAGATAAATTTTGTTCTTTAATATCTTTTGGGAAAAAATGCATTTTAAACCTAGGGTCTGAGAATGTGGCAATATACAGATTTTCTCGTTGACATAACATAAGTTGTCTCTCTAAACTTGTTAGAAGTTCGTTCTTTATTGAACCTACACCTGCAGAGTTTGGTCCCTCTTTGGATAAATATTCTGTTAAGGTTACGACTAATGGAATTACTTCAGAAATGCAACATTATTCTTCACTTGCGGTTTTTGTTTTTTCTTCAAATGGCCTCAAAATATTGAGGATGTTTGCCGATACGATATATCGGCACGTAAATATCGGTATCGGCCGATGTATCGTATCGGCAAAAAAAAGTGATATCGTTCTATCACTATTTTTGAGCTTTTGTGCACCTCTACGGCTCCTGTAGATTGATTTAGATATGTTGATAGTAGGGAAGTATCCTCTAGGATTTCATCTTCTCCTGTTCTGGTGTCCATTTTAATGTAGAGCTTACATGTTCTTCCGTGGTCAGATGCGTCAGATTGAGTAAGAGGGTTAACATTTTTTATACGGATTGAGTTGATGTTAGGGAAGTGCCATTTGGTTCTTACCTCCAAAGGTTCCAAACTGGCTAGGCAAAACCTCTATTATGAAGCGTGAAAACTAAGGAAATTGAAGCGAGATGCCTACTTGATATTATGTTCGTACCTATGTATGTATGTGCTTATATATTTTAAACTTGTTTACACGATAAAGGGTGCAATTTTGGAGCAATTGTATGATATATTGGATGGGATTAGTTTTGGCACGAATTGGTTGGCAATAGGGTTAAAAGTTGGTAATCCAAATAGATGGAAAACTGGTTTCAGTTTGTAAAACAAATCTTAACTGAATAAATAGATTTTTAAACTGGATGCGTTATGTGAACCTTTTCATTTTTTGGCCTACTATTCAACGCTGGTTGCGAACGGTCATTGAACTTGTAAATGAGTACGTTATTATGATTAATTAATTTTTGTAACCAATATAACTCATAGACATACAGAACACAGAAGGGCACGGTGGGAATCGAACCCGTCAACTCCGCATCGGAGACGGTAAACTATACCTCTCCCCCACGGATGGTCAAAATTCTTGTATTTGATAGCATAAAGGTTTCATCATTAAATACATCGGAAAACCCTCCAAATCGTTCTTCTGCTGGAAACAGAGTATCGTTCGTAAGTTTACCTTTCGACTCGACATTGCTTCATCGGCAATATCTGTCGGGTTGTATAATTCCCGAATATATCGAATAGGGAGCCAGTGCAACTTGAAAAACAAATATTAAATCTGTCAAATCGTTGAACGGAGTCGAGCTTTCCCGAAATAGCGTAATTATTTGGCTCCGAAATGAGGACATTCAATTTCAGTGGCTTTGATTGCATTTCCCTCCAATTAATGAAATTTCACTTCTCTATCCCTTCGCTTCCAAAATTTCTCCACTCCACCATCACCTAAATTCAGTTTGTGGCGGGTATTTTGTTTCATATAAATATGATGTTTAGGGTAGAAGAAGATAGTCAAGGTAATTTCAGTTAGAATAGGAACTTCTAGCAGGTTCGTATGTACAGGGTGATTCATTAATATGTGTAAATATTTTAACGGGATAATTTTGAGCTCAAAATATGAAGATCTAACCCAATTTGCTTCTACAACTACAATTTGCTTCTTCTATTTCTCCTTACTGATTCACAGGGTGTTTTATTTAGATTATTAAAAATGAATTTTGTTCATTACTTTAATGCTGCTTGATATTTCTTTATGATATTTGGCAGTGAGTTGAAGTAGTTTGGGACACATCAAATAATAGTAAAGAAGACTTTCTCGCTATCACCAGTGGCGTACGGCAGGGCACGGGAAGAGTTCTCGTTTCCTAAATTCTACGCCACTGGCAGAATTGTCATTTTAGTATAATTTTTCGATTCTCTAATATTTTCTCTGTGAATAAGACACTCGTTTTTCGTAACGCTACAGTCACTATTTTTCGAGATATATAACGTTGAACATATGGCTGCACAATTCTTTTGATTTTTATGTACTTTCATGTCTTCTTTACTATTATTTGATGTGTCCCAAACTACTTTAACTTACTGCGAAATATCATAAAGAAATATCAAGTAGCATTAAAGTAATGAACAAAATTCATTTTTAATAATCTAAATAAAACACCCTGTAAATCAGTAAGGAGAAATATTTTGTATCAGCAAATTGGGTTAGATCTTCATATTTTGAGCTCAAAATGTTCCCGTTAAAATATTTACACATATTAATGAATCACCCTGTATGTGTATGCTTATGTATTTTAATAATAATGTTTGTTTTTATTTGTTCAATAACAAATGTTTCGAATAATTACTATAGTATTTCATATCAAAAACAAATATTTCATTTCCCGCATAAGTTCGAAACTTGTACGTGGGCAGTACATATCAAAAAAGTTCGTACAAGAATTGAGTGGGTACAATTACAATGCTCTATTAAATTAATATTCACACATTTGGAACAGGTAGTGTTAAATGAAATTGTTTCTATTTGTGAACGTATACCAGAATGATGTAGGCTTGCTTCGAATCCTTTTTGTTTGGTTGTTTTTGCCTTAGTTTCCCTAATGTTCTTTGGAAGTATATTGTGAAGTAAGGGTGTCAGGTAGGTATGCGATTTCAAACCAATAGTCTTCTTTGGCAAGGTAAAGTGGTTTGGAGACCTCATATCTGTTCCAGTTTTTGTAGGTATGTATTTTACACTTGTTTACACTATAAAGGGTGCAATTTTGGAGCGATAGGGTTGTAAGTAGGTAGTTTTGTATGATATCTTGGATGGGATTGATTTTGGTACGAATCAGTTGAGGGGTTGAGCCACAAAGGAGGAAATAAATCTTGTTTCCACGATAAATTTTGAAGCAATAGGGTTGAAAGTATGTAATCTAAATAGATGGATAACTGGTTTGACTTTGGAAAATGTAGATTTTCAAACGAGATACGTAATTAAATCTGCTTTTCTGATGCAGCTTGCTGTGAGTTTTCTAAATTACTTTGAAGCTGCTTGAAACTATTTATTCATTGTAATGATATATTGGTTAACAAAAATCTTTGTTTTATGCGAAATGTGATGATTTTAGTTTAGAAAAGAATGTGTATTGTATAGGAAATAACGAGGGCCATTGAATTTCATTTCCCACTTTAAAATCATATGGTATTAAATCCAGTGCTTTGAAATGGTTGGAAAGCTACCTGAGTGACAGAAAACAGATTGTGAAAATAAATAACCAATTCTCTACTACGAGGCAGATAAATATACGTGTACCACAAGGTAGTGTCATTGGCCCGCTTTTGTTCATACTATACATGAATGACATAAACTGCTCTGTTAATTGTGAATTTGTGAATCTTTATGCGGATGATACGTTGTTGGCAATTGGTGATGATTGCTTGGAGACAGCTGTTCAGAGAATGAATGATGAATTAATTAATCTTGAAAACTACCTGAAAAGGAATAAGTTGAAACTAAATGTACAAAAAACAAAGGCTATGATCATTTCTACTCATAATAGGAGAAAAAAAATAGATAAGAATAATATAACATTAATGATGGAGAGTGAGAAAATAGAAATTGTGAAACAGTTCAAGTACCTGGGAGTGTATTGATGAAAAATTTAAGTTTCAGCGGAACACTTTACAATGATTCATATAAAAAAATATCAAAGAAGCTATTTTTCTTCTCAAGAATAGCTGCGCAGATATCAATGAAAGCAAGAATGACAGTCTATAATAGTATCATTCACCACATTTTGATTACTGTTCTACAGTACTATTTCTTCTGGACAATAACAGTAAAGCTTCTCTTCAAAAACTTCAAAACCGTGGATGAGATTAATTCTGAAATGTAGTAGATACACACCTATACTTCACATGCAAGAGACTTTGCAATGGCAATCAGTAGCCAAAAGAATTGACATTTTTTGCAATGATCTTCATATTTAAAAATAATCAAAAGAATTATGCCGACTATTTCAATCGGTTTATCAGGTGCAATCATGAGTTCACGATTATTATACTAGAGGAGAGCAAACAACTTCCATATAGACAGATCCAGGGCCGGCCTAAGGGGTGTGCGAAGTATGCAGCCGCACACTCAAGGTTTTGGAGGGGCATCAAACTGACCAATTTTTGTAAAAAAAAAAAAATTTGATATATATATATATAATATATATATATATATATATATATATATATATATATATAGATATATATATATATAGATATATATATATATATATATATATATATATATATATATATATATATATATATATATATATAGATATATATATATATATATATATATGTTCGTATTTATGTGCTTATGTATTTTAGCGTTGTTTACAGCGATAAAACGCAATTCTGAAGCAATAGGGTTGAAAGTTTGTAAATAGGTAGTTTAGTATGATATCTTGGATGTGATTGTTTTTGGTTCAAATTGTTGGGGAGTTGACCCCTTGGGGAAAAAATTCTTGTTTATATGATAACGAGCGCAATTTTGAAGCAATAGGGTTGAATGTTTGAAAATAAGTAGTTCCGTACGATATCTTAGATGAGATTGTTTTTGGTTCGAATTGGTTGGGGGTTGACCCCCCAGGGGGGAAAATAAATCTTATTTACACGATAAAGCTCGCAATTTGTAGCAATAGGATTGAAAATTTATGGGTAGGTAGTTTCGTATGATATATTGAAGGAATAGGTTTCAATGCGAATGGTTGTCGGGTTGACCCCCCAGGGAAATAAATCTTGTTACACGATAGAAGGCGCAATTTTGGTACCATAGGGTTGAATACTTTTTAGGTAGGGTAGTTTCGTACGATATCTTTAATGTTATTTATTTCTATATAAATTGGTTGGAGGGTTGACCCACCCGGAGGAAGGAAATCAAATCTTGTTCACACGGTAAAGGCGCAATTTTTATAGAAATAGAGTACGTAGTTTCGTATAACTTGGATGTGATTGATTTTTGGTAACGAATTGGTTTGGGGGTTGATCCCCCGGGGAGGAAAGAAATATTCTTTACACATTAGCGAGCGCATTTTTCAAAAATTTGGAAATATATTTTTTAAAAACTGGATACGTTATGAAAACCTGCCTATTCTAGTGCAGCTCGCTGCGATAGAGTTTTTTTTTTCGTTTCTATGAAAGCGTACAACACCATATATGAAAGCATCAATCCATCGCTCATTTGTGAAGTTAGTGGTAATTTCATATTACATTTCCAAATATTAAAGATATGAGTTACATAGTAATATGAACGTATTGAAGCTCGTATCCATTTTTTTGGATAATCAATTTTTATTTTACTTTATTCAATTTTTTTATGTGTCGATTGAATAATTAGTTTTTCTTCACATTATTTTCCTCATCTTTATATTTCATTAACATTCAATATGGTTTTTGTTTTAGTTTTGGAATTTTTTTTCATCATGTTTACAATTATTCCAATACACAGTCCTCTTTGTTTTCTGTACTTCAGATTTTACGTACTTGAAAAATTATGGTACCTACCTAACTTCTTCCGAATTTCTTCTCACGTTCCATTCACAAATTTGTCGGGTATATTCTCTTATTTTCACCTAGTGTAGCTACGTTAGTTCTTGTTTGATTATTAGCAGCCTTTGACTTTGCAATCCTGCTTATTAAAATGGGTGCGATTAGCAAAGTTCGACCTGGGACCAAGATAGTTTCATGACTTTATATGATGCTTGGCACCAAAAATTCAATTTCATATATCTATATATATATAATATATAATATATATATATATATATATATATATATATATATATATATGCAAAAAGTGAACAAAAACTGTGTTTTTGGACCTTAAGTTTAAAAAAATTCCATACCCCCTAGACCCCCGGCAGGGGCATGAAATTTGACTCTAGCACACTTGCAATTTTCGCCTTAGGCCGGCCCTGGACAGATCCAATACCAGAAAGGGTATGAACTCATTATTTGTTCGGGGTATAGTTCAGTATAACTCCTTACTAGATGAAGTTAAAGACTGCAATACACTTATAACCTTCAAAAGAAAACTCTCAAAATACCTGTGATATAGTTGTGAAAGTGTTTATATTTTATTTTGAATGTGTACTGTTGGATTTGGTGGTTGTGATGTGGTTTTTGGTTGCGTGTTGCATTTTGTCAATTTTTTTATATTTGTCAATCTTATATTGTTTATTTAAGAAATGTATTGTGAATATTAGGATTTTCCTATTTAATAAACTTACTTACTTACTTACTTACTTACTCGCGAGCTATTGATTCTAATATACTTTTTTCATATTAGAAATGTCAATCGGAGTGATATTTATTTATTGACGTGTTATATACGTTGCCCTCAACTTACCTACCATGTCAAACGAGCTTTAAATAACATATTTTGTTGGGTAACTTTCGCTAACAGCTCAGAACATCTACCAAGATTCAAGTATCGTTGATAGCATCATCTAAAAAAAAAAATTATTTTATTTTATGAAAAAAATCGCAAAATGCAGCACAGGGCCGGTCTAAGGCGAAAATTGGAAGTGTGCTAGACTCAAATTTTATGCCCCTGCCGGGGGGTCTGGAGAGGTTTGGAATTTTTTGAAATTTAAGGTCCTAAAACACAGTTTTTATGCAATTTTGCGCCTTGCAGAACATTAAATTTATGTATGACAATTTGATTCTTTATTGATTGACTTGATATGTTCAGTACTCTTCCTTGTACTGTAACCACTTTTATGTCAAATAAACTAATGAAAGCTTAACTCTAGGTAACGTTGCAATGATTTTTATGCTTATACTGCAATTACTCTAAGAATAAATACCTATCTAATGTATGTATATATATATATATATATATATATATATATATATATATATATATATATATATATATATATATATATATATAAATTATGTATGTGTATATATATATATATATATATATATATATATATATATATATATATATATATATATATATAAAATCTTTTGATAATTATTAGCAATAACAGGCTTGTTGAATCTCAAAAAACTCGATTTTATTAAAAAGTTGACGTTTCGCCACAACAATTCGAATGAATAATTATATATATATATATATATATATATATATATATATATATATATATATATATATATATATATATATGAAATTGAATTTTAAGTACTAAGCATCATATAAAGTCATGAAACGATCTTGGTCCTAGGTCGAACTTTGCTATTTGCACCCATTTTAATAAGCAGGATTGCAAAGTGAAAAGCTGCTCATAATCAAACAATAACTAATGTAGCTACACTAGTGAAAATAAGAGAATACCGAAAAATTTGTGAATGGGAATGTGAGAAGAAATTCGGAGGAAGTTTAGGTAGGTACCATAATTTTCAGAAACTTAAAAATTGAATTATAGAAACAAAGGAAGTACAAAAAAACAAAGAGGACAGTGTATTGGAATAATTGTAAAACATGATGGAAAAAATTCCGAAACTAAAACGAAAACCATATTGAATGTTAATGAAAAGATAAGGAAAATAATGTGAAGAAAAACTAATTATTCCATCGACACATAAAAAAATTGAATAAAGTAAAATAAAATTAATTATCCAAAAAATGGAGACGAGCTTGTTCAATACTTTCTTATTACTATGTAACTCATATCTTTTATATTGGAAATGTAATATGAAATTACCTTTAACTTCACAAATGAGCGATGGATGAATGCTTTCATATATGGTATGTACGCTTCATAGAAACGAAAAAAAAAACTCTATCGCAGCGAGCTGTATTAGAAGAGCAGTTTTTCATAAAGTATCCAGTTTAAAAAATATATTTCCAAATTCAAAAAAAAATGTGTAAACAATATTTACTTACTCCTCGGGGGATCAACCCCCGAACCAATTCGTATCAAAACCAATCACATCCAAGTTGCGCTCTTTATTTATTTATTTATTTATTTATTTATACTCCTACAAACACAATCTATTGTAATTACATGTATGAGTGCTCACCAGCTACACTACTACGTACTACTAAGATTAATTAAAAGAGAAAGAAAGACAAAAAAGACATGACCAAATATAATACATAGAATGATACAATGATATAGAATAATAACATAACTTATATATCAGTACATATTTTACGACATTCAATTTAAAATTACAGCCCTAATCTGCCTCACTGAAGTAGTGAAGAGATCTATATCACATTTCTTTATCATTTCATTACACTCACTCAACATTCTATTCACAGGGGAAACACCTACAGGCACACATTGGAACAGACTTCTTTCCCTGACTCTCAAAATGATCTTTGGAACTCTGAATGACATGCTGTTAATTAGAGAAAATTTCTTATACTTCAAGTTGTTGACAACATCGTATATAAACAACACATCATTCAGGTCTCGTGTGACCTTCAATCTCACCATCTCAAATTCAGCTAACATACTCCTATAAGAAACCATATAGGGATAGGTTTCGTGTGCTCTTAAATATAGATATCTTAGGAATCTCTTTTGTACTCTTTCAATCATGTCAACATGAACAGCGGACCGTGGCGCCCAGACAACTAAAGCATATTCTAAATTAGGTCTTACCAGTGAATTGTACAATGTTATTATCGTTTTGATATCTTTGAAATACCGGGTATTTCTAATTACGAAACCAAGAATCTTGTATGAATGATTCACAATGTTTTCATAATGCTGAATAAAGTTTAGGTTTGTTTGAAAGCATACTCCAAGGTCCCTATAGCTACTCACCCTACTCAACAATGAAGAATCTATCATATAGTCAAACCTCATGACCCGTTTTCTGTTCGTGAAGGACAATACATCGTGTGAACAAGATTGCTATTGCTTCAACGTTATCGTGTAAACAATGCTAAAATACTTAAGCACATACATACGAACATATATATATATATATATATATATATATATATATATATATATATATATATAAATTTATCATTTTTTTTTACAAAAATTGGTCAATTTCATGCCCCTCCAAAAGGCTTGAGTGTGCGGCTGCATACTTCGCACACCCCTTAGGCCGGCCCTGGTGCAGCATATTGATAGAAGCAGGTCGACATGCGATTTGAACGGAATAAAGTCTGTGCATAGCAGCGCGGTTGGGGAAAATAGTTCCTCAATATCAATTCAATCCACGTACCATGCATGACGCTCTATCTCAATCTGCAGTGGTGGTAAGCAAATTTTCAAGAAAAACAAAGTCGTATTCTAATTTTACTTTCATTTTTAGGGTTCCGTACCCAAAGGGTGAAAACAGATCCCTATTACTAAGCTATTACTTCGCTGTCTGTCCGTCCGTCTGTCTGTCACCAGGCTGTATCTCAAGAAACGCGATAGCTAGAAAGTTGAAAATTTCACAAATTATATATTTCTGTTGCCGCTATAACAACAAATACTGAAAACAAAAAAAAATGAATATTTAAGGGGGGCTCCCATACAACAAACGCGATTTTTTGCCGTTTTTTGCTCGGTATCGATAATGGCAACAGCTAGGTTCTTGAAATACTCACAAAATACTCAGTTGTATTTTTACTTTAATAATAAATAATAAAATTAAAATAAAATAAATATTTAAGGGGGGCATAGTCAATGGTACGGAACCTTTCGTGCGCGAGTCCGACTCGCACTTGGGCGGGCTATTCAATTTTTGCCGCCTCTAAATTTTGATATCTTAGTCCACAATCATATCAATTTTCTATCAATAAAATTCCAATTTTATGATTTGTGCTCCATCATCCTCGTTACATCAACTTTTCTGTATTGGTAGTATCATTGAGAACTATAGTGTACGGTGTTAGATCTTGGATTATGTTTACAGCAAAGAATTATTTAAAAACATTGTTTTAAGCAAAAAATGTCTCAATCATGTACCACTTTTAAAGTAAGGTAAGGCATGCCTTAAAGCTATACAATACTTACATAATACTTATGAATAAAGCTTTCATAAAAAATATACATTTGGCGAACGTTGATAAATATTTATTATTACACTCACAGTTTAAAAACAAGACTATAAATATATTCTTTACAAAGTCAGGAGCCGCCACTGCTCTTTATATATAAAAAAAGTGAGATCGAATTCTCGCACATCACTTGGTGAAACATCATAAAGAATAAAGTATAAACTTTAAAATAAAAACACTTGGCTTATGTTTCACAATATAAAAAATATTTAGATACTGTATTTAGCAGTAACGATAAGTCGACATGTTTCGAGTTATGAACTCATTATCAAGACTGACTACAGGAGAGTAGTGCATCCTTTTTTATAGAACAGACAAAAGCAAAGGTGATACCTGAAGATCAATTTGTTCGTTTACAAGGGGTAATTGACTATTATGGGCGGAATTTATTTCGAGAATTTCAAGAAGGTCAAGACGTTTTCCTTTGTTACCTGAATGTAACAATTTGGTTTTGTTGAAATCCAGGAAGTGATTGAATTTTATACAATGTTCAGAGAAGCCGTGGTATTTTTGTTTTGTAAAATTGACTTTTTATGTTCTTCAACACGAATATTTATATTCCTTCCTGTCTGTCCAATATAGAAAGCAGGACATTCGTCGCAAAATATTTTGTAAATACCACTGTTTTCTCCGATGTTAGATTTTTCTTTATTATTGACCAAGAATGACTTCAAGTTTATTTTATTTGTACAAATTGTTTTGACGTTATTTTTCGATAGTCTGTTACAAATTTTGCTACTCAAATTAGGCACATAATTTATTGGGAAGTATTTTTGTTCTTCATTAATAGCTCATTGGGAAAAAACGAATAAAGTATGTGTCGCATTCAATATACCCCACGCAAACTATTAATGAAGAACAAAAATACTTCCCAATAAATTATGTGCCTAATTTGAGTAGCAAAATTTGTAACAGACTATCGAAACATAACGTTAAAACAATTTGTGGTCAATAATAAAGAAAAATCTAACATCGGAGAAAACAGTGGTATTTACAAAATATTTTGCGACGAATGTCCTGCTTTCTATATTGGACAGACAGGAAGGAATATAAATATTCGTGTTGAAGAACATAAAAAGTCAAATTTACAAAACAAAAATACCACTGGCTTCTCTGAACATTGTATAAAATTCAATCACTTCCTGGATTTCAACAAAATCAAATTGTTACATTCAGGTAATAAAGGAAAACGCCTTGACCTTCTTGAAATTCTCGAAATAAGTTCCGCCCATAATAGTCAATTACCCCTTGTAAACGAACAAATTGATTTTCAGGTATCACCTTTGCTTTTGTCTGTTTTATAAATTACGATGCAATACTCTCCTGTAGTCAGTCTTGATAATGAGTTCATAACTCGAAACATGTCGACTTTTCGTTACTGCTAAATACAGTATCTAAATATTTTATATATTGTGAAACATAAGCCAAGTGTTTTTATTTTAAAGTTTATACTTTATAAAAAAAGTAATTTTAATGACATATCGTATGGATTTTTGGAAATCGTGTTCACAGTAGTAAACAAAATAATTCTCGAAAAAATATTTTTTTTTTGATGTACTCATTCTACTGGAGAGAAGCCGTTTAATGAAATATTGCAGCTTAGTATTGTTTTATCTTATTATAATTAATTCATTCCGATTGGCATTTTCTGAAAAAGTTGGCTTTGTGAAAATGTTAACAAATGTACTAATGTAAACATTTAATTTAAATAATTCGTGTACGACATGAGCGCTTAAGGCATGCTCATTTGGATTTTCCAAACTTTTCCTACTACAAATATAATAATTAACTCATGAAATTTATCAATTTTCTAATCAGTAAATTGTCTAACTTCATATTTTGTGGAGGGAATTTTTTTATGGTCAAGTCGCAGTCGTTCAAATATCATTTATTCGATGAATTTAAACCAAAAAACTATATGTATATGAGATATTGAACTAGTTTTTTATTTAATACAAATTAGTCAATTTTAGTCAGTTTTTTTTACGCATAAAGAAATAACTTTCTGAAAATGAATTTGATAATTTGCAAACTAGCTGCAGCAATCATGATCAGACCATCGATATTTCCTATATCAAGATTGAGTTCCGTAAGATCTCATAATTATTAGGTACACGGGGAAAAAATTATAGCAGTTATCAGTGAAGAAAATATGTAAATATAACTAAATTTCGACTATAATATTGAATCGCTATTGCCATATTCTAAAAATTCATGATCATTAATGTATAATTAATAAAGCGTTTAGCAATTGTTTATGTAGAGATATTGAAATATTTATTATTTAGCACTGTATATATTTCAATTTTTGTTAAATATTTTAATTTCTCTCCAACTTTCGAAATTCGTATTTTGTGTGTGCATCATATATTTTTTTTATTTGTAACTCGAAATAAAAAATTTATGAACTAAATTTGCCGCCACTTAAAATTTGCTGCCCTAGGCTCCAGCCTACTGCTGGTAATTCCGCCACTGCTTATTATAACCCTCTTGTTTATTTTAACGGGATAACCTATATGTAGCCTATCTCTACAGTCAATTCTAATTATTGGTGAAAGACATTTGAAATCGGACGAGTAGTTTCGGAGATTACCTCCCACACCAAACGTACAAACTTCAGGACTTTATAATAAAGTGTAGATATTGATTTTGATAATTCAAATAGGTAGAGTATTAGAATTAATCTTCTAGGAAGCCCTATAAATAACCTGACATTTGAATTCTAATAGCTCATGGAACGGATGAAAATACCTCAATCGTTCCTCCTTACTTAATATTTTAAAAATTTGAACTACTCTGTTCAAGTCCTGCTAAAGAACCGGCTCATTTATTGCTTATTTTTATCTTTTCCGTTCTTATATGAACAGATTTGACAGGTATTTTTATTCAGCTCTGATGAGTCCGTTGCTAATTGTGAAAAACCGGTGAACGGCAGAATTCCCTCAGTAAGGTCGTAGGCTCTCCACATTATTGTTCATTTTTACATACAAGTTCTTGACCTCTAAGTCAATTTGGAGGAGCTGTGGAATTGAGAAAAATTTCAAAACTCAAGAAAAAACATTAAATATCTACATGAAAATGGCATGTGTTCGATAAGAAAGTTTATACAGCCAAAATGCACTTTCCTGAATGGCAGGTTTGTTGAGACAAATCCATTAAAAACTGTTGTAGTGCCTCCCTACGCCCTCCAAAGTTACATTTCGGATATTTTGTTCATAATTATTAAATTTTTTTTGCCACAGCTGGTTTTGCAAATTTACCGAATATTTATATATATATATATATATATATATATATATATATATATATATATATATATATATATATACATATATATATATATATATATATACATATATATATATATATATATATATATATATATATATATATATATATATACTATATATATATACATATATATATATATATATATATATATATATATATACACCCATGTAAAATTTGAAGTTGTGAACCGATTGCAACCATGTTTTTTTGAAATTTCAAGTACTAGAATGTCTACCTTGGGACAAAATAAGAAATGTTTAATCCAATTTTCAGGGCATACTATGATATTTTTTCTTAGTCGAAATTAGGGATTTTTTATCATCGACTTTTTTATTGAAAAAATTATTCGCCACTTGATTCAGTGTGTCCCTAAATAGGTATGACCAAAATTTCATCAAAAAATATTTATTCATAACAAAGTTATGAGAACTCAAAATTCGAAAACTCACATTTAAGTCACAAAAACACCCAATATCAACAGATAGCCATAGAAATATTTTTTTAAATGATTTAAAGAATAAAGTGCCATCAGATGAATACTCTACAAACCTCTTTAGCACTTCTAGAGTCATCTCTCGAAAGGCGTTTAATTTCAATTTTCTCTCTTACGCTCAATCATTTCCATGGCAACTAAGATTTAAATTGAAATATCTATTAGGTCTTAGTTTTAGTTGATTTTCGTGAAAACCTGACTGTAATTCCGTTATTTTCCGTGAAAATATTTACGCTATTTTATTGTTGAAATCATAAAAAAAATATTTCCATGGCTATCTGTTGATATTGGGCGTTTTCTTTGTGAGTTTTCGAATTTCGAGTTCTCATAACATTGTTATCAATGAATATTTTTTCATGAAATTTTGGTCATACCTATTTGGGGGCACGCTGAATCCAGTGGCGTGGTAATCTTTTCAATAAAAAAATCCGAATTTCGACTGAGAAAAAATATCGTAGTATGCCCTGAAAATTGGAATAAACATTTCAAATTTTGTCGCAAGGTAGACCTTTTAGTACTTGACATTTCAAAAAAAACGTGGTTGAAATCGGTTTACAACTTTTACAGGGGTGTTTCCATTGAAGATATATATATATATATATATATATATATATATATATATATATATATAATTATTAATATATATATATATATATATATATATATATATATATATACCTATATATATACATATATACAGGGTGATTCACAGTGAATAGCACATTAGACGTTTCTGGTGAACCAAACAACGGATCACTTTGAAAATTCAATGGAGGGCATAGTCGGACATTCTCTACCCAACTAAAATATTTTCTGTAATGCGGTGTTGCCACTTCTATTAGAAAGTAGTAGCAACTTTGATTTTTCAAATGGCACTACCTGTATATTATATTATTTTTAGAATCTCCAACAATTTCCCAACAACTTTTCTTGATATTTCCCTATACCTATCTATTGCCGTTTTCGAAATAAAAATTATTTTCATTTTTTTTCGTCGGAAATCGAGACCTCTAAAAACTCTGATATCTTTGAGCTAAGAAATACAATGTTATCGCAATTTCGGTTTAAGTTTGTTGATACTTGGGGGCTTCCTACACTTGAGCCTAATCTCCGTTATTTCAATACAGGGTGGTCGAAAAATACAGTTATTTCGTTAGCTTGAAAAAGTGACTATAAGTTGGTTATTTCAAATGGAATACCCTGTATATTAATGAAAATTCGGAAAGCTGCTAGAATTTCCATTTTATCTATGTATATCATACCTATACCTAACTAGTCAAGTTTCGGACTTATGAGGACTTATTTGTGAAAATGTTCCTTGAACATGGTATCCTCTTGGTATTTGCTAAGCATGTCATGATTACTAAGTTACGTTGTGACAATCTACTAATAATATCGACACTTTCATCACTTCAGAAGTTGGAAATACCTTCAGAAACGATGGAAAAATTTTATTCAAATGAAGTTCTTATGAATTTGTTTATTATTTTTGGACAGTGTGATAAAATTATCAGCAGGACATGTAGAAAGTTCAATGAAATGTATCCGAATGTTTTGCCAATGAACCTCAAGAAATTTATACGAATTCAGAACAATTTCAATACGTTTGGATCAACTTTAAAAAACTACCAAATAACTTGATAGTGGAAATATTGACATAAATAATTATAAAAAAGGAAAACAATTATGTGGAATATTTCAAAATATGTTCGAATCGAACTATTTTTTAAACATTCCCCAAAAATAAAAATCTAATGTACAAGTATAAATTTCATGAGGTTCATTGGCGGTAGATTCGGATACATTTCATTGAACTTCTACATGTCCTGCTGATAATTTTATCACACTGTCCAAAAATAATAAACAAATTCATAAGAACTTCATTTGAATAAAATTTTTCCATCGTTTCTGAAGATATTTCCAACTTATGAAGTGATGAAAGTGTTGATATTATTAGTAGATAGTCACAACGTTACTGTCAAATAGTAATCATGACATGCTTAGCAAATACCAAGGGGATAGGTACCATGTTCAAGGAACATTTTCACAAATAAGTCCTCATAAGTCCTAAACTTGACTAGTTAGGTATAGGTATGATATACATAGATAAAATGGAAATTCTAGCAGCTTTCCGAATTGTCAATAATATACAGGGTATTCCATTTGAAATAACCAACTTATAGTCACTTTTTCAAGCTAAGGAAGTAACTGTATTTTTTGACCACCCTGTATTGAAATAACGGAGATTAGGCTGAAGTGTAGGAAGCCCCTAAGTATCAACAAACTTAAACCGAAATTTCGATATCATTGTATTTCTTAGCTCAAAGATATCAGAGTTTTTAGAGGTCTTGATTTCCGACGAAAAAAAATGGAAATAATTTTTATTTCGAAAACGGTAAGAGATAGGTATAGGGAAATATCATGAAAAATTTTTGGGAAATTGTTGGAGATTCTAAAAATAATATAATATACAGGTAGTGTCATTTGAAAAATCAAAGTTGCTACTACTTTCTAATAGAAGTGGCAACACCGCATTACCGAAAATATTTTAGTTGGGTAGAGAATGTCCGACTATGCCCTCCTTGGAATTTTCAAAGTGATCCGTTGTATGGTTCACCAGAAACGTCTAATGTGCCATCCGCCGTGAATCACCCTGTATATATATATATATATATATATATATATATATATATATATATATATATATATATATATAATACATTAAGTCAACAAGGAAAATTGTTCATTAATTTAAAAATTATCAAACAATTTTCAGTTTGCTCAGGAATCACATACTCCACAGTTGCAGAGTAGACATCTTCATGTCAGGAAGTATTTCCTTTTCGCGACGAGATTCTGCATTTTCGATCTAAACGGTGAATTGTGGGTTTCCAATATCTTTGGTTGAGGGCGCTATGGGTTGTTATCCAGATAGTATTCAGACCGCGATTTGCATTCGGGAACAATTAGAAATTTGTTAATTCACTCCGAGTTATATAAGATCGAAACAGCTGTATGCAGATTCCGCCTCGCGGAATACATATAACCAACTTCCTTGGAAAGTGGTTTGATAATTTTCATATTATTGAAGAACCTAAAAACATCCTCAGAAATCGCGTTTAAGGTGGTATAAAACGGATTTCAAAACCACTTCCGCGTCTCACTTTTGTTATAGTGCAATAATCTATTATTTTCGTGAAAATACGTCTATACAACGAATAGATATTTTTTCATTAGCAGGTTTTCCTGTTCGTATGTATTTATGTAAGAGTTTATGTATTTTAAACATGTTTACACGATAAAGGGCGCAATTTAGAAGCAATAGGGTTGAAAGTTTGTATGTAGGTAATTTCGTATGATATCGTGGATGGGATTATTTTTGGTTGGGGGGTTGACCTCCCTGAGGTGGAATAAATTTTGTTCACACGATATAAGGCGCAATTTTATAGCAATAGGATTGAAAGTTTGCATCTGCATCTGTCTGCAGATTTTCCCCTCTCCACAAAAAAAGGTAGTTTTGTATGATAACTTGAAAGGAATTGGTTTTGGTTCGAATTCATTTGGGGGGTTGACCCCCGTGGGGAGGAAATGAATCTTATTTACACGATAACATTCGTTATTTTGGGTTAATAGGGTTGACAGTTTGAAGGTAGGTATTTTCAAAATATATCTTGGATGGGACTGGTTTTGGTTCGAATTGGTTTGGGGGTTGACCCCCTGGGGGAAGAAATAAATCTTGTTTACATGATGAAGGGTGTAATTTTGGAGCAATAGGATTGAAAGTTTGTGAGTAGGTAGTCTCGTATGATATATTGGATGAGAAAGGTTTTGGTACGAATTGGTTTGGGGGTTTGACCCCCCAGGTGAAGAAATAAATTATGTTTACATGATAGAAAGCGCAATTTTGGGACCATAGGGTTGAAATTCTGTAGGTAGGTAGTTTCGTATGATATCTTGGATGGTATTCATTTCGCTATGAATTGGTTGGGGGGTTGACCTCATCGAGAAGGAAATAAATCTTGTTCACCCGATATAGGGTCCAATTTTGTAGCTATAGAGTTGAAATTCTGTAAGTACGTAGTTTCGTATGATATCTTGGATGCGATTGATTTTGGTACGAATTGGTTGGGGGGTTAACACCCCGAGGAGTAAATGAACTTTATTTACACGATAGAGCGCCATTTTTTTTGGATTTGGAACAAAAATCATAATTGAATGATTATTCTTTTCGTATGATTTTCAACCAATCAGAACGATCAATTTAGTTGAGTTACCTTGTATAATTTCGAAAATAACTGATTATACATAGAGCAGCCTACCAATCGAAATTTAACAGGACTGTCAAATTTTGACATTTATCAATAACTGTTCAAAAATGAATCGATTCGGAGATTTTTACTTAATATACTCAACAAATAATCGTATCAAATACAATGCGTACTTCAAAATAAATACGGTTATACATCTCAAACTTCCTGCATAATTACAAATCGTGTCAGTTTGACAGAATATTTAAACTGTCAAACTGACACTCTTTGTAATTATCCAGGAAGTTTGAGATGTATAACCTGATTATTTTGAAGTAGGTACTTATAGTATTACGATTACCAATCGAAATTTAACAGGACTGTCAAATTTTGACATTTATCAATAACTGTTCAAAAATGAATCGATTCGGAGATTTTTACTTAATATACTCAACAAATAATCGTATCAAATACAATGCGTACTTCAAAATAAATACGGTTATACATCTCAAACTTCCTGCATAATTACAAATCGTGTCAGTTTGACAGAATATAAGAGTGTCAAACTGACACTCTTTGTAATTATGCAGGAAGTTTGAGATGTATAACCTGATTATTTTGAAGTAGGTACTTATAGTATTACTACTGAATAGATTTTTTAAACTGGATACGTTATGAAAACCTGCTTTTCGAATGCAGCTCGCTGCGATAGTTTTTCAATATTGTTATAGATTTTCATAAAGTACCTAGGTAACGGAAAAAGTTCGAAAATTGTAATGTAGTTAAAGTATTTATCATTCGTACATCTGTTCAATATACGGTTGTGGAGTTGTGTACAGCTTTTATTTTTTTTATAATTTTATCGACATTTCAATGAATCGATTATCATAGATATTGAATAGGACTTCCACTGGATCCTTCAAGCTCACAATTCATTAGTCTAACAAGTGCATAGCATATTTTATTATCTAGAGAACTATGTAATTGACTATAATAAAAATGCACTATAGTACGAAATCAAATCGAGTTAAATAGCTATTAATTATTCAATATTCTTCATTCGTTACTCAATTATCTTTACGACAACCAAGTAAACGTTACCTATCAACGATTCATGGTCGCCATTCAACTCTGCTTCAGTAACGTCCACTTTGGCATTGATATTATTCCGCAAACCGTAAAATTCTGCGAAGCGCACTTCTATATTAACTTTTAGTTTTCAGTTGTGATAACGCTATGATTGAAGTCTATGAATTTTCTTGAATCACCAGCGATAATATGACTCATTGCCGTTAAATAGTTATTTAAACTGCAAGGGAGATAAGTGATACTTACCAACCAGTGTAGGACGTAGTTTGCGTCCGGGCGATAGCGAAGGCTGGCAAGCCCCAGACTGATCAAGAACACTGCCTCCCGAGCTGTGCATTATATTTTTTTCACTTTGAAAACCTGCTTATTAAAATGGGCGCGATTAGCAAAGTTGGACCTAGGACCAAAATAGTTTTTCGTTTCATTCATGACTTTTTATGATGCCTGGCACCAAAAACTCAATTTCATATATCTATATATATATATATATATATATATATATATGAAAAACTTGGTTCTCGGGATGAACCGCGTAAAAGATTTGAAAAATCTCGACGTTTCGGCTCCTTTTGCGAAGCCATCTTCAGGAGAATTAGAAGGAAAAATTATTCAGATACGTGGCCTCAATCTGCCTACTCCACGAATCGAATTAGGAGGAATCGGAAATAATACGATTGCGTGGTCTCAACCTGCCTACTCCACCAACCGTACTACTTCCTGTCAACTCTGAAGTCTCAACCTGCCTACTCTTCAAAGTCAACTGACGGGCCGATCGTCGCGTGGCCGTATTTATAGGGAAGGGGGGCGGGTACTCCATTGACGTAGTTAATGACGTAGTATTGACGTCAATGGGGTATTCACGCACGGTGTCAGTGCGGGATGCACTCCGATTGGGTGTGACACGGCGACCACTGAGAAGCGGCTTCCATGCTGATGGGAGTCTGTGACTGTCATCTCTGGTGTTCAAACAATTTGGACGTTTTTCTATTTCTACAGCTTCACGAAAAATTCGGGATTTGAAAGATCGGACGGGAGCAATAGTTCTTGTATTGGGGAAATCGATAATGTGGCCTGTTTGGGTGTGATGTTGGGAAAGGGCGTTGGTGATATCTGAATGTCTTACTGAAAGTGAATGTTCCTTGGCACGGACCTGAATTCGTCGGTTCGTTTGTCCTATATTAGAACGAGGACAATTGGAACAGGGAATCTCATAAACACCGTGATTTTCGTTGGGAATTTTATCCTTGACGGGTCTGACCAGATGGGAGAGTTTTTGTTGGGTGGTGAATATTGTTTTGATGTTTGTGTTTTTGAGAGATCTTGCGATCTTATCTGTTACTCCTTTGATGTAAGGAAGGAATAATTTAGGTGTAGATTCTTGGTCAGTGGGATTGGAACGTGATAGAGGTGGGGTGATGTTTGTGTGTTTGCGTATGTTCTTGTTGATTTGATATGTGTTGTAACCGTTCTGTAATAATATATGTTTTAGAGTCTTGAGTTCTGATTCACGGTGTTCGTCGTCAGATAGTCGAATGGAGCGGTAGATTAGGGTATTAACTACAGAGTTAAGTTGAGAGGGATGGTGGTGAGACTGTGCGTTCAGATAACGGTTTGTATGGGTGGGTTTACGATAAACTGAATAGGAGAAGCCTTGGGATGGAAATTTTTTGACCATGACATCGAGGAATGGCAGAGACCCATCGTTTTCCACTTCCATTGTGAATTGGATACTTGGATGTATGCCATTCAAATGATTCAAGAAGTGGAGCAACGAGTCTCCGCCATGGGGCCAGATCGCAAAGACATCGTCTACATAACGTAGCATGATGGTTTAAGGTCGAATGACGAGAGAGCTTGGGTTTCGAAATGTTCCATGAAAATGTTGGCTATGACGGGGGAGAGAGGAGATCCCATTGGGGCTCCCTTAATTTGTCTGAAGAAATTGCCTTGAAAGATAAAGTAAGTGTTGGCCATGCAGTGTTTGATCAGGGATAGGTTGTCTGGGGATATTTCATGTTTCGTGTCTAGGATGGTGGAGTAGGCAGGTTGAGACCACGCAATCGTATTATTTCCGATTCCTCCTAATTCGATTCGTGGAGTAGGCAGATTGAGGCCACGTATCTGAATAATTTTTCCTTCTAATTCTCCTGAAGATGGCTTCGCAAAAGGAGCCGAAACGTCGAGATTTTTCAAATCTTTTACGCGGTTCATCCCGAGAACCAAGTTTTTCAAATACTTCCGACCGCGGAAATCTTTCTGGACATATATATATATATATATATATATATATATATATATATATATATATATATATATATATGTTCGTATGTATGTATGTGCTTATGTATTGTGGAAAAATTAATTATTGAGTTTTAAGTAGCTTTCCCCTGAAAATAATTTTGTTTTTGGGATTGTGGAGAACAGATTCTTCAATATCGGTTGTATCAATATCTGGCGATGAAGTATCAGCAGCAACAAAAAAATGTTACATTTCATTAATGAGATTTTTTTTCACTTTTGATGTGGCATAATGCTTAGATTTCTTATTATCAATTGAGGACTCGCCTAGTTCATAAAGGTATACGTTTAGTGCTCGAACAACTACTGAGCTTGAGGTACAGTCTGGGTGTATGTTTTTTCACCGAGTAGCTCTGTATTTTTCAGCTTGATCACGCCTTGTCTACATTTATCACGTATCATGGAGCCATTAGGTATTTGTGGAAATGATTCCAGCGTCCTCACGATATTTCTCTGCTTTTTTATTGAAGAATATATTCTCGAAAATCCCTAAATTTTTTTTTAGGGATTTTTGTTTGGTATGTAGGTAATTGTTGAAAAGTTATTGTTAATGCCTATTCTGTTAAATTCAACTATGCAGGCTAGCTTTTATAATAAAAAATGAGCATCATGTCATTAATTTCTTTCAACAATGAAACGCATCATTATCCTGGATATTTTAATTTTGCCAGGTGAATATTATTTATTTATTTATTTAGCTTATGGCATGCCACACATATAGATAACACAGAATTAAAAATTTAAAATACGAACAAAATAAAATAAAGATGTAAAGTTAACAGTAGTAGGTTAGGTACTGATATTTACACTTTTTCATATCTTATGTTGAATATTTTATTTTGTAGTTTCTTGGAAGTATTTTGATATTTGAATTATCTATTGATATCAGTATTAAATGATATAAAATGCCAATTTTTTTCAAAATATATGATTCTTAAGGGTATATAGGTATTATAATTTGATCAAAACGGCCTATTGAAGAAAAAGAAGTGCCAATTAAACTTTTTTTTAACAAAGAAGCCATTTCCATCCCACTTTTATATTTGGCCAGGTGATTGACAATAGTACTAACTATTTGTAGAATAATTTTGAAAATTTTAAATTATGTACCTACTTTTTGGAAAAATACTGAGTCAAAATATGAATTTGTATTTTGACAAAAACTTTTTTCCTATAACGTATGGCATATCATATATCACTGGAAAGAGCATAACTAGGGCAGCTCCTAGCAGTGGCGTAGATAGCTTTTTGCGATGGGGGGGGATATGACTTTGTGTAAAATTCCATAAATTTTTCGTCTAAAGTTTTATTTTTGTTGATACAAATAATCTTTAGTGTAGCACAAAATAAGCAGAAAATTTTTTTTTTTTGGCTTAACATCGCCTTGACGAATTAAATATTTTTTTCACACTTTCAACTAACGAGAACAGCAGGTGTGGCAGTAAAAAATTTTTTTGATAAGACTTGCCAGTTTTGATGAATTTATCAGCTGCTTTGTCAACCTTCTTATAAATCATGCTTGAAAAACACCGAAAATCTTTTCAATATATTTAGTCTAGTCAAGGAGGCCTCGGTAGCCCAGCAGTGAGGTGTATCGCTTGTAAACAGAGGATTGTGGGTTCGAGTCCCACCTTGCTCTAGGGTGTCCGGAATTTAGTGGTTCAAAAATTAATCTGTGAAAAATGAAAGCTAATTGTCATTCGATTTGGAGAAGCATGTAGATGTTTTTTGAGAAAGTTATAAGCAATATATCTACTGAAAAAAATATGGGATTGGTCTTTTGCCAAGATTCAAAAAGAAGAAGAAATTTCCCAAGAGAAAAACTCAACTTATTAGAGTAAATCCCTGTTGAAAAAATAAAAAATTTCAATTCTTCAGTTTTTTATTTACAATTTACGTAGTTTTGCAAGATCAAAATGAAATTTTAGTTATAAATTTAATAGACCGTTCTTTATTATCGGAAGCTACATGGAAATGGTTGTTTTTAATTTTCATCTCCTATTGTTTAAAAAATTGTTATAAATGAATGCGTTGTTTATGAGAGAATCAGAAAAAAAAGTTATGATTAGAGTGTTCAATTTTTCAACTGAGTAAATTGTTAATAAAAAACTAAAAAATCAAATATTTTAACGGGGATCTATTCTGAGGTCTTCCGAAACTAGCTCCAACAAAGGAAAAAAAAATATCAGATTTATAGTTAAACAGTTACCACAACAAAAAACTATTGCATAACTTATGCGCGAAAAATAGCGATAAAAATTTGTTATCGCTGGATTATTGTTCATTTACCTATCCAGTAAGAACCTGACATTTTTCATTCCTTAATTTTCATATTTAATATAGTTAAATAATGTTTATTGTTGAAGAGTCCCAAATGGGCGTGACTTTCGCAAGCCAGATTACCTGTTTTTGGCCGTTTTTTACCCCTCTGACAAAATTATAAATATTTATCATACAGTTCCGGGAGTCAGAAATTTCTTATAGGACATTTCCTCCTCTTTTTGTATCTTTATTGAGATCAATATCAATTAGTTTTTGAGATATTTGAAAAAACAAACTGTTTTCTTTTTCTTTCAGTGAATTGTTTATCACTTTTACAATTTTCGCGAATGGAACTTAATATTTTTGAAAAAGTATTTACATGCTATTTGCTCATATTCTTCCGAGACTGATGAAAAAAGTTGAACACGAAAGCACTTGTAAACTAGACTGTATTGTCATGATTAATAAATCTTTCTCCCAGATCCATGATGTAGAAGTCCAGAAATAGATTATACGTCATCGCAAGAAAATTTTTACTAACTCGACAATTTTTATTAACTTCAAAATATTATGGAGTAATTAAATTGACAATCAAAGCCAAAATTTAGTCCTATTTTTCAAAGAGCTCATATTTTTATACCTTCTCTACATAAAAAAATATTCGAAATATTAAATATTGATTGAAAATCTTCTATGAGCAGAAGTCACGCTCTTCGAATGTTAACAGGAATTTAATCGGTCACTAGGGCCAAAAAACGTGTTTGAAAGAGCTTAAATAGCTGAAATGAAAAATTTTATGTACGAAGGAAGAAGTCAACAAAAACCTCATCGCACTTCTTTTCTTTCTAAATTTTATACTACCTATACTATTGAACAAAACTGCTTTAGATATAATACTACACCATTAAACAAAAGCTGGAGCACTTTTGTTCAATAGTAAGTATAGTATACATTTTAGAAAGAGAAGTGCGTGGAGATTTTGGTTGACTTCTTCCTTTCGAAATGAAAATTTTCCATTAGAGTCATTTGAACTTTTCAAACACTTTTCTGTTCATAGTGACCGATTAAACCTACTAATTCAACATTGAATAAAATATGCTCAAAACTACTAGTTACTTTATAATGTTAAAATTATGTCTATTCCTGATTGGTCTGCCTGTTCGAAGCGAGGAAATTATACAATACTCAATAGCACAGCCGTCACAAAAACATATGTAGGTGATTTTTTTATAATTGCACAAACATAATAGCAGAAGAGGTGCTAGTGCTTAGTAAATTTCATGTGAAAGTACTTAAATGCGTACATAGGTACGACTTTTATTCAGTTCTATTATAATTATCGTAGGCTCATGGGGGGGGGATTGATCCCCCCCTATCTACGCCACTGGCTCCTAGAGCAATTTCAAAAAAGTAACTTTTTGGTTTTTGGCCGGAATTTTGAAAGTTTACGCAGCCTTATTTTGGAAACGGTCTGAAAAAAATTTGAATTTTGGTATTTTTCTTAGTTCCAGCATCCATAATGAGTATTCTTAATTTCACCAAAATCTGAGATGGTGGGGTGAAACTTTAATTAAAAGTATGTTGATTTGACATGGAACTACTCTATGATACCTTGTGATTGGTTTTGGTACGAATTGTTTGGGGAGTTGATCCCCCCGGGGAGGAAATAAATATTGTTTACACATTAGAGGGCCCATTTTTTTTTTAATTTGGAAAAAAATCATAATTTAATGAATATATTTTTTAAACTTATGAACGTTATGTTCTAATGCAGCTCGCTACGATATTTTTTTTAGTATTTAACTTATTTATTAATTTAAAATAATAGAATATTGCACTCTATATCGAAAGTTAATATTGAAATACGGGAGTGGTTTTTATATCCGTTTTACACCTCCTGAACAACCAATTTTTAAATTTTTTCGATGTATGATATATGTCTATATATATATATATGTATATATATATATATATATATATATATATATATATATATATATATATATATATATATATATATAATATCAGGGGCGGCTATTCAAAGGCGGCTAAGGAGGCTAAGCTTCCTCCTCAATAATATTCCGTGTATCACTAATATATTATATTGGATAGTCATCATATTCATATTAATCAAAATCATATTATTTTATGCACCTACCTTCCTCATTATATAATGGTATTTACATTTACTGCATTTCATTCATTTCAAGATTTGTGGCAACGCTGCGGAGGCTCAAAAAGGTATATTCTCAACGTTCATTATGCCTGCCACAGAAAAGCAAACAACGGTGCGAATACTGCCAATGAATACTTCATTGCAATAGAAAAGCAAAACACATGTAAATGGCAACACCGATGGAGCCTGAGTCTCATACAATGTCCACCAATCACAACTATAGAATTTCGGGTAAAATCGAGTGAATTCGTTGGAAAGCATTAATTTAATCGTAGTGTGATCGTAGTGACTAATGGCCGAAAACAGCTTGTTCACTTATATTGCTCGCGTATTGTTTTAAAATGATTTCGGTTACTGAAGTTAATTTCAAAAATTTCAATGGTGACTTAGTGGAATATTTGTTATCCCATAACTTTAGTGCACTAATCTATGAGGATAAAGTTTTGATAAAAACATTGCGACCTACCCCTGAATTAAACAATTTGGTGCAGCGTAACAGACAACAAACCCGCGGTTTTAATACAAGAAATTATGAGAGACATCCTTGCCTAACCGGATCACAGGTAAAAAATAAATTATTTTGTTGGCACTGTTTACTTTTTACTAGGGAAAATGTCTCTGTTTGGGGCCGCTTAGGATTCGAGGATTTAATTCTATAGTTGAAAGTGAGGAATTTTTCACCGATAAAGTAACTTTAAATACCGCACGCGGATTAATATCTTACCTACAAGATAAGGAATTTATATATTTTTCAAAAATTTCAGAATTTCGTGCAGAATTTTATTTTAAAAAACTATTTTCTGTATTTCAAACTACTGATGATACGACTCAATTTAGCCCAAAACGAAAGAAATTCAGTTACGCAGATATGGAGCTTCATTATAAGCAAATATTTTATGAAATTTTGGATACTATTAGGGGTCAAATAGAAATAAGGTTCTCTGATTTGAAAGAACTGCATTTCTTCGACTTACTCAATAAAAATTTGTTTACCGGATTTGCGGCTAATTTTCCAGATAACCTTTTGGAAAATTTATGTCAAAAATACACTTTTTTTGATAAGGTGGCCATAAAAAGTGAACTGTGTGTTGTTTATAATGACATTGAAATCGCGCAGAATCCCGCTAATCTTCAAAAATATATAATAACTTTTTATTTGCTCTCACCAGCTGTTAACAAATTCGTTAAGTAGGTAGGTAGGTACCTATTTTGTAAAAGAAAAAAAAATTGATGAATAGATGAATTGATTAATTGGCTGAGAAGAGTTTTTGTGAATATTGTAAATAGGAGTTGTAGGTCTCAAGGTAGACACTCGAAAGTGAAAACAAATTAATAGCTTATGGTGCTTGTTTTACTTTGATTTTCTTTAAATTATAAGGCGGTCGACCTTGAAATCCTAAAAATTTTCGCCTATGGTGTATTTTCTAACACCTCTTGTAGCCTCCTTAAACCAAAACCTCACGAGCCGCCACTGATATATATATATATATATATATATATATATATGATATATATATATATATATATACATATATATATATAATATATATATATATATATATTTACTATATATATATATATATATATATATATATATATATATATACAATATATATATATATATATAATATATATATTATATATATATATATATATATATATATATATATATATATATATTTCAGGAAAGTATAAGGGTTTCAGACTCTTTTGGATCTCAATTGTACTCTTTTATTGTAGCCAAGCTTTCGCAATCATTTGTTGCTTCTTCAGGGACTCTAAAATTACAAACGAATATTATTTACTATGGTGTTATCGAAACGAAGACAATAAATATTATATAAATTAGTTCCTCACCAATAGTGAGGTTAAATTATTGGTTGTGTGATAAGTCATATATTCTCATACACAAGACAAAATACATTAAACGTTAAAACTGACTGTCTAATTATTTAAAACCTAATTTTCTATCAAAAGGAAACAATATACCAATAGTTTACAGCTGACCATATACTTACTGTCATTGATCACAGAATTTGTTTATTGTTTGTTTGATCTTAGTATCACTCTATTCATCCACTGGACCGTCATTTCCACATTCATCTTTGTTCCTTGATGTAGAATTTAATAGAAGAAAGGAATGAATGCTACTCAATTTCTGTGTATCAGTTTTTTTGTTGATACTGGTATCTTTTTTTTTATATGGATCATCTTCTGGATTATTCGTTTTCTGTAATTGTTTTATTTTTTTAATACTTTTACGTTCTCAAAATCTATTAGATGGTCAAAACTGTGTGCATGTGTAGCTAGGGCCCATCTGTCTCTTAAGATGGTGATGTCACTCTTATGTATTGCTGAACGTGTAACGTGAATTTCCCTAATGAAACAATAAAAATGAATTTTGGATATTTTACAAAAATTAAATGCTCCGACTAGTTCAAATGTTTGGGAAATTTGGTTACACTTTACCTGATTTATTCACATGAGACAATGAAACGAAGTAACTTTACTAAAATCTCTATTAAAGTTATTGGTAAAATTTGGTTCAAAGATTACAAAACGAAATATAATTAAATTGAATAAAGTTAATGAATAAAGTTAATTTTATTGAGCTCTTGTCAGTATACTGATCTGTTTTCCAACGGTCTTCAATCCAGACTCCTACGGTTTTGAGAGACTTTTAACAGTTCCTGGGGTTTTGAAAGTTCCTGGAGTTCTTGAAAGTTCCTGGAGTTCTTGAAAGTTCCTGGAGTTCTTGAAATTCGGACTCCTGACGTTTTTGGAAACTCCTGAGGTTTTTAGAAACTCCTGAGGTTTTGAAATTCAGACTCCTGACGTTTTGAAATTCAGACTCCTGACGTTTTGAAATTCAGACATCTGACGTTTTGAAATTCAGACTTCTGACGTTTTTGGAAACTCCTGACGTTTTTGGAAACTCCTGACGTTTTTGGAAACTTCTGACGTTTTGCGCTTCCTAGCGCAAGGATATTTAACAAAAATTTATCAACTCGGAATAACTATAAGGTGAGAATTTATTTGCCTTTACAATAGAATTCTTACGTCGTATTCACTCGAAGTCCCAAGTCGAAAAAAAAGATGGTTTAGTTAGCGTTGTCCGGCTTTGACCATTTATCCCTCCTACTATTGGAAGTGACGCTAGAAATCATAGAATCTTTTTTACTGACTGATCTCGGCTAGAATTTGGTTTAGCCAGTGGACGGTATTTCATAACGTTACAAACGATTTTTCAAAAGTTGAGATGTGTGTCCTATGTATGTGCCTTCGCAGTCCATACATTTTATCTTATATACTACATTGCTGTTTAGTTTAGTTGAAATTGTAGGGCAAAATAGGGGGCATCCTTAGTTACGTGAGATAATTTTTACGATTTTTCGCTAACGTGAGATGTGAGATTTTGCTCGAACCCCTCGCCCCACCCCGAATCTCACGTGAGGTTTTATAAAATGATATGGCATTATTTTTTTTATGAATAATCGTCACATCGTAGCGTATTTTTTTAAATAGTTAACGAATAATGTTTGAAGAATACTTGTTCATATTTAATAAATGAATAAATTTTTTCCAAACAAATTTTAGTGGAGAAACATTTTTCCTTAATTAACCCAGTTTTTTCGCAATTTTCCACTGTTTCTTGAGAAAAAAAAATTTGATATTTTCCGAGACCACCCACTCCTCCACGTGAGATTGAGTGAGATTTCGCTCGACCAACTCTCCCCCCCTAAACACGTCACATATTTAAAGGATGCCCTCATATATCCAAAGATCTGATTCAGCTGGGAAATGCTTCGTGAATTTTAGGCAACCGACAATGCATATAATGTGTAGTATGATGCCTATCGCTAATGTCGTTTTTAACCTAATAAACATTTCAGGTACAACTTCGAGCAACCGAACTTTCCGATCCATTCACAGAAAAAAAAATAACCTCAACTCGAAATCGGCAGTATTATATAAAGTATTCATCGGTAGGTGTTATTAGTCCTCAAGTGTAAAATCGCTTTATTTCGTCGAAGCAATGTATGTACAAACCGAATTAAGCAAATCGAATAACAATAACAACGGCCTGGACCGAGAGGCGCAGAATAACAGAACTAGCGAAATGTTCCTACAAGACTTGGACCTGGTGTCCCGTTTCTGCGTTCCCATCTGCTCGCGCGACAACGAAGTCCGCGAGATGGCGTTGGATGCCATTTCTAAGACTGTGGAGGGTTGGCTTGATGGAGTAGGCAGCCCTAAGCATTACAAGGCTACTGGGTGAGTATTTGACATTTTCATTATATTACCATTACCCCAATATTTTATAGTGCATTGTATAGTTATTTTAAACGAAATATATATATATATATATATATATATATATATATATATATATATATATATATATATATATATATCAAGGGCGGATCCAGGCAATTGTTTTGGAGGGGGCCATGAATCTGAGGATATATTTGTAGTGTAAAAAAAATTGCACCTCCTTTTTTTCAAAAAATTATACTGTATGATTATACATAATTCAGCCAAACAACAAAATGGTGTGATGAAAATTTTATATAAAATAAAATACTTAATTTAAAAACATTACATGTTAAATAAAACCCTCGAAATAATAATTGATGAAAGTACTAGTAATAATAACTATAAATATTTCAATTGTAAACGATAATTTGATCACATTTGCGTGATTGCAATATGATTGACTATGAGAGTGTGTGGTAGATTGACGATGAGATGATTTGCTTAGTTTGAGGTTGAAGTGATTATGTAGGTAGAGTCAAAATTAAGATTAAAATTTTTTTTTTCATATTTAAAATCCATTTAAAATGGCAAACTAGATTAAATATTTAAAGTATGAAAAATGATCATTTAATACAAATTTCAAGAATAATAACAATGTTATGCCAGGTCAAAAGTATAATTGCAATTACGGTTTTTTACATTTTTTCTCTTCTCCTTTGAGTCTTCTGTGAATCGTAGCACATATTTGGATCCTCGGAATATTTTACATCGAACAACGTTTTGTGAAACTTTCAAAAACGTTTTTACGCGGTCTTGTATCTAAAAAAAGCGAAAATATTAAGGCGAAAAGTTTAAAAAATCGCCATACTGTTTTGGTGTTCCTGGTAATTGTTTTTATTTTAATCATGTTTATATTTATATTTTTATATATACCGGGTGAATTTTTTAAGCTGAATCAGTTGAAAATCTTGAAAAGGAAACATCTCAAGGAAAAATGTTTCTTATGAAAAGATGATGGTTTTGAGAGGGAAGTCCACTTATGCTAAGAACTCCTCCAGTTCCTTCACCTTCGAGGGGAAAGAGGGGTCAACTTTGAAATTTTGAATAGGAACCACTATTTTTTTATTGCAGATTCGTATTCTACGGCAAAAAATACAAAAGTTTTGTACGAACAATTTTTCACGATTCCTCACAGATGGCTCTGTAAACGAATTCGAATTTACCGACTGAATGACCTTAAATTTTAAATTATCCGTTTAATTGATCATTCAAATGAAATTCTGACGTTAACGTCGTTCAGACGGTAAATTCAAATTCGATTACAGGATCTGTGAGGAATCGTGCAAAGTTGTGTGTACAAAACTTTTGTTTTTTTTTGCTGTAGAACACGAATCTCTAATAAAAAACAGGGGTACCCATTTCAAATTTCAAAGTTGACACCTTGCCCCCCCCCCACAATGATGAAGGAAAGGAAAGGGGTTTTAGCATAAGTGGACTTCCCCGCCAAAACTATGAACTTTTCATTCGAAACATTTTTCCATAAGATGTTTCCTTTTAAGTGATTTTTAACCGATTCAACTTAAAGAATTTTAGGTTTGACAAGATTCCTAAGAAAAAATTGAGGCAGTATAGACAGCTTGCATTGACGTGAAATCTCAAATACGATCAGTTCAAATAATAGTATATGTATAAGAAATAATGTACATCTCTATCCAACGGAACGAAGCCGTATGCGTGACTGCATATTTTGTTCAAATAGGGACACAAAAGTGTGAAATATGGTAATAAACTTTATCGTAGTCCTAAGACCACCGGAAAGCAGAGGTATTTTACTGAAATAATTTATATTGATGTAAAGCAGGCATGTAAAACTCGTGTGATATTACGGTCCACATGATCTATTTTGTACGTTGAGGGACGCCTGTTTTCAGATGATTATATTATGTATTATGTATTTAGTTTCGCCGGTGCGTAACCGATTATTGGCTGGCCGCATGTTCAACATGGCTTATGTAACTTATGTTAAACTGGGAAACGTTTGGCAAGTAACGTATTCACTGGTGACAGTTCAGTGCACAGGTTCTTTAAAAATTTTGCTGGTTCTGGTGGACCCCGCCTACATTTCTACCATATTCCTAAAACTAAAGTTCATGCAGGATTGCCAGCACACACAACAAGTAGTATTTTTTATTTATTTATTCATTTTTATTTATTATTCATTTAGGAATACAACTAATATTCAACAATTTGTTGTTACTATAGTTGACTTAAATTTTTAAAATTTACATTTCATTGAATTTCTAACATGCTATTGAAAGTTATCAGACTGGCGTATGTAGGACTCTTCCTGCGACACTCTGTTTTCGTTCTATGTAGGTAATATGAATTGTTTTGCCTTGTTTCACGGTTGGTAATGCTTTGAACTCTTTCTAATATATTCTGACTCTTTAATAGACTCTTGCACCGTATATTATTAAAATAAGTTTAATGATAAACCGAGTTTCATTTGACATTTGTCAAATGTCAAATTGAACTCAGTTTATCATTAAATTTTATCTTAGTTTAATAATATACGGTGCAAGAGCCTATAAATGGTTGTTTTCTAGTTTGAAAATTAATTTTTCCGTCGACCTCTAAATAAAACCTTACTTTAACGTACACGAAATTGATCATTAATGACCCATTTTAATGTGCAATTTCTCCTATTTTAATGTATGATTGTCATGGGCAACCAAACACAGAAGTATTCAGCACGGAATAGTTGAATTATTCTGTGTATGTACTGTTATTCCACAGAGAAAAGGAATTCATAATTCAAATCGAAAAAATTTAACTCTATACAAAATAAAGTAGAAACTGCGGAAAAAATTTTATGCAATAATCGTTCGAAAGTAAATAACACTTCAGCTCCCACCAGTTCCACATATTCCTTATCGGACATTGTAGGTAATGTTAACTATTCAGAATGTCACATGTCTAATATTCCATCTATGAATTTCTCAAATTGTTCCATCGGGAGCATAAATATAAATATATCGAAACATAGAAACATAGAAATTTATTTTGTGTCAAGTGTATCTGTCATGCAAAATAAAAATTTATTTCAATCAAGAATTTATACTCAATTCATGATGAGGTCGACGGAAAAATCTTGTAATAAACTCGTTTATTAATGTAGCGTTAATGGTCTCGAACTATTAACGCGCTCGCTCCGCTCACGCGTTAAAATATCTCAACCATTAATCGCTGTCATTAATAAACTAGTTTATTAAATAACTATAACAATCAAATCATGAAAAACATACTTCTTGACCATGACAATTTCATAAATTATATAAAGTGAACAAGGAAAATTCTTTAATAATTTAAAAATTATCAAACAAATTTCCAAGGGAGCTGGTTATACGTATTCCGCAACGCAAAATCTGCATTCCCAATCCAGCGGTGAATTATAGAAATTGTCAAGTCACCCCGACTCAAAATCTGCATACAGCTGTTTCGATCTTATTAGATCTCATCCGTGCAGCTTATTCGACTCGGAGTGAATTAACAAATTTCTAATTGTTCTCTAATTCAAATCATAGTCAGTAACACTGTCAGGATAACAATCCAGAGCGCCCTCCCACCAAAGATATTGGGAACCAACAATTCACCGCTTAGATCGAAAATGCAGAACTTCGTCGCGCGAACTCGTACCTCCTGATTTGAAGACATCTACTCTACAACAGTGGCGTATATGATTTCAAGGCACACTAACATAGTGATTTAAAACCTTTGGATATACTCACGAGAGCGCGCTCCGAATATTCTAATAGCGTAATACGCAAAATACAACAATCAAATAATGAAAAACATACTTGTTGACCATGGTCAATTTAATAAATTACATAAAGTGAACAAGGAAAATTCTTTAATAATTCTAAAAATTAATACTTACGGTAATATCTTCCGAAATTTTTGATCAGGTTCTTTTCTTCAATTATTACACTTACTAACTAATATAAAATATTAATGACTAGCTTTATGAGACAAAATCAATTTATGGTGATATATTTCTGCGATAGTCAATAGGTCACAAATAATTGATTGCTTCAAAAATTATAAGATCAAACATATTGCAGATTACCAAGCCTTCTTCATCAAATATATTGCAGATTACCAAACCTTCTTCTAATCTTTATACTTTAGGCATTCATGAACATCGAAACAAAAAAGAAAAAAAATTGAGAGGTGTCAAGGAACACCCGGATGGAACGGAGTTCCTTTCGATTAATTAGTGAAGGAATTGTAATAAAATTAAATTTTTTTAAAGTTATAACAATATTTTTTTTATTATTTACAAATATAATGTAATATAAACTTAATCAGTAGGCTCAATTTTAGTAATAATTGGCTTGTGGTAACTGAAGTAGGAAACATATGTTTGGGATTCTATTTTATTCAAATGTCTTGAAAAAACTATATATTACCCGTTACAACCATGGTAGGCGCAGAACCTACCATCGACAGTTGATAAGGCAAACATTTGAAAGATGCGTCGCCGGTACGAGACCGTGCGATCAGCTTAAAGTTATTCAGAGTCACCAAATGGGACGATGACGAGCGGACCCGCCACCAATGAAGTGACATTTGTTTAAAACGAAAATTAAACATACTTTTGTCTAAAACTAAGTTCATAAAGTAATTATTTGTATTATTTTTCAATACGCAATTGGAACATAGTTTCTAATAATTTAACTTTTCAACAATATTCATGCAGAACGAACAGCTTAATGTTGAACTACAATTACAGGTCCCTTAAATCTCCGCCCTGACATCTTACCACAGTGTACTACTATGGAAGATCTCTCAACTATTATTCTTTGACTCTACCATTATAGATAACTAGCTTGCTTTCTATGAGAGAGAGAGACAGACAGAGAAACACACGCACGGCGTGCGCGCAAAAAGTGTCGTTACAACTTTTAGTCTTAATTTTTTCCGCCTAGCCCCTTTCGCAACGCGCGATAAGGAACTTCGTTCCAAAACAAGATCATGATATGCAGCATGAGGTGAAATTTAAGATGAAATATTTCAGTTTATTCACGAAAGATGGACGTTTTCGATTGAATGAAAGTTATTGGTTTCAAATTGAGTTTTCCGTAATTCCTACTGGTATAATTGTTGTCTCTCTAAGAACGGTGACTAACTCGTACTTGTAGTTTGCAGAACCAGAACCTTCGCCGAATACCCGGCGGCGGTGGCGGCGGTACTAGGACGGTGCCTCCTCCAGCCGAATACGTAGACCTGGTTGCTCTTCATCTGCCCATCATCCTCCGTCTAAGTCTAAGCTGTCCCTTTGCTAACGTACGCGACAAATGTCAACATATCTTGGAAATTGTGCAGGTGAGTTATTAGCTGTAAATTTCCCGAAAATAAAAGACTACTGAAGTTTATGAAAATTCAACAGTGAGGGGCGTGGTATGTATATAAATATATATATATATATATATATATATATATATATATATATTTATATATATATATATATATATATATATATATATATATATATATATATATATATATATATATATATATATATTATATAAAGCTAAGAAAAAAACTCGTTGGGTACGCAGCATGCAGGAAGTATACTCTTATAACACTTTTTCCAATATTTCGACAATGTTATTGTCATCATCAAGGAATGCTACAAAATTATTACAAAGTGAAACCAGCGACAATTTGTGGAAAAAAAGAACAAAATAACTTACAGTGTTCCATGAGATTGTATGCAAAGATCTTAAATTAAAATTTAATCTTGACGTTCATAAAAAAGTGCACACATTCAGAACAAAGTCAGTGAGAGTAAAATTAAAATTGCCATTGTCACCAAATTAGAACCATTAAAGGCAGAAACAAAACAGTCACAAATTAAAATTCAAAATATTGTAAAATTATTATTAACCACTCCATTCATACCGGTAATTACATCGTCGGCATGGGAAGTTGAAATGAAATTAAAAAATATATATAACCAAAAAGTGAGGCTAAAGCGAGGAACATAGAATAGGTGAAAAACACGCAAGGACCGAGAACTCTTACTCTTAGAGGCAACAGAGCACAGAAAAGACGCCACATCGCCAGCATGTCATCTCCTACCAAAAGGAAAGACTCCGAATGTTGAAATTATTAAATTAAACAACTGAAAATACATGAAACTCATTTATGGCGAAAAAAGCTAATTAAACTCCAAAATTCAATCAATCAATAGAGGAGTTTGAAAATCTTTCGTTATGAGGATATTGATCCAAGTGCAATAAGAATGAATATATTTCACTTAGATGTTTAATATCAGTTCTTTTTGTTCACACCACGAGGATGACTGAAGAAATGAAAGCCATTTCCAAAAAAAAGTCTCTTATATTTGCTGGACTCTTTAGCTAAGATTTTAGCAGCATCAAAATTGATATTATGACCTTCTTTATGTACATGATCACTAAGTGCACATCTTTCAGGGTGTAATCTACAGTCACTCTTATGTGAACAAATCCTGTCTTTCAATAACCTGTTAGTTTGACCAATATATTCACTCGAGCAATCAGAGCAAGGAATACAGTACACTACATGTGATTGATGTAATAAAGGAGTTTTGTCCTTCAGTTTAGTAAACAGAGAATTTATAGTCAAGACAGTTTTATTAGCGATTTTAATGTTATTAAAAGGTTTAAAAACTCTACAAAGTTTCGGAGTGACACCCAAAATAAACGGTAGAGACGCATAAAAATTATTATTGCGTGGTTAATAATAATTTTACAATATTTTGAATTTTAATTTGTGACTGTTTTGTTTCTGCCTTTAATGGTTCTAATTTGGTGACAATGGCAATTTTAATTTTACTCTCACTGACTTTGTTCTGAATGTGTGCACTTTTTTATGAACGTCAAGATTAATTTTAATTTAAGATCTTTGCATACAATCTCATGGACACTGTAAGTTATTTGTTCTTTTTTCCACAAATTGTCCTGGTTTCACTTTGTAATAATTTTGTAGCATTCCCTGATGATGACAATAAACATTGTCGAATATTGGAAAAAAGTGTTATAAGAGTATACTTCCTGCATGCTGCGTACCCAACGAGTTTTTTCTTAGCTTTATAATATATATATATACTTATATATATATATATATATATATATATATATATATATATATATATATATATATATATATATAGTCTGTCCACTATAAGGACTTACCACCCCTGTAAAATCGTTATTATTTGATCGATTTTGAAAAAATTTTTTGTTGGATAGGTATTCGAAATGTCCATTCAACAAGAGAGTGATTATATTTTTCGGCTGTTATCGTGGCCAACAGCGACCAATTTTATTGACTCATATTTCAGAAAGTACTGTTAGGAATTTTTTTCACAAAAAATAATGATGGATTTTGAATCAGGAACACTTGAAAAATACCTGTACCAATTTTTATCATCATAAAATATAGGGTGTCCAGAAAACGAATTATTATATTTTTTAATGTCATCAAAAAAATGTACTATTATGGTATTTTTTGGGAAAAACTAATGACAAATTATTATTGAGATTTACTTTAAACATAATATCTTTACTAATTTTTATCATTCACATACACAATGTGTCTGAAGTTTTGTTTTTGTTCATCATGTTAAATTATCACGTAGTAACGACGGATTTTATCAGCTGTAATATACATTTACAATTTGTTGGAGCACCTATCCATAAGGCCGTTGGTTTGAGATACTGGTTGAATGAGAATTTTCTGAATGGCTGGATAGGACGAAATAGTCCTCTGTTAGCTGTTGCGATCCCCAGATATTACACCTCTTGATTTCTTTCTTTGTGGTAGGATAAAGAACAAGGTTTATACTACAAGGCCTCAGACCCGAGAAGAGCTTTGTGACCGCATCAGAGAAACCTGTCAAAATTGACTAGACAGTAGTTAACAAACTAGCGTTTTTTGATATTTGTATAAAATGATTTTTACCTCGGTATTCACTAAGAATAAATAACTTGTTAGCAAAATTATAAATTGATTTATCATCATTTTTATGTTATTTTTTCCCTCGGGCTCTCTGTGCAGAGATGAATTATCTTCGATATCATGAACTTCGGTACAGATATGTATAAAGTAATCTTCAATAAGAAACGATAATTGGTTTTTCCCAAAAATAGCACAATATTATATATTTTTGATGACATTAAAAAAAAAAAAATTCGTTTTTCGGACACCCTGTATTTTATGATGATAAAAATTGGTACAGGCATGTTTCAAGTGATCCTGATTCAGAATCCGTCATAATTTTTTGTGAAATATATATATATATATATATATATATATATATATATATATATATATATATATATATATATATAGATAATAATAATAATAATAATAGTCTTTATTCTCATCATCAAATAGAAAACAAGTCCAAATAACCAGGAAAATGATTTATGATCATAACTTAAGATGAAAAAATCATAAATCAAAAAAGGACACCTCAATTCGTGGGTTCGATCGTGTTTGTACTCAAAAAATTCACCGCATATCATAGGGCTCGATGTTTGATGAGATTTATTGAAATACTGTCTTTTTTGAATTGTTTATAGCTTTCAATGATCTGATATTTACCGTGGCAAAGTATTGTAAAGTTTGATAGCACATATACTTGGCGGTTTTTTTCTGATAATGTCAGAGAATGACTTGGGACATGGAAAATATTGAATATTTCTGGTACAATTAACATTTCTATGCATGCCGAAAAAATATTCACTATGTTTAATTAAAAATTGGAGACAGCAATAAATATACAAATCCTGGCACCGTTTAGGATGTTCAATAGTTAAATTTACCGCGACAAGATTCGCGTAAACTTCATTCGTAGAATTATTCTGACGGCTATTTTTTGAGTAGAAAAAATTTTGTTTATGTCCAAGCTGTTTCCCCATATGACAAATTACCGTAACCTAATATGGACTGGAAGTTTGAATGGTACACCTTCTTGAGAACCTCTGAAACCTACTGTTCTTGTTAAAGATTCTTAGCGAAAAATTACAGAGTTAATTCTTTCTGACGTTCTCAATTTGTTTGGTCCACCTCAAATTACAATCCAGAGTGACTCCTAGGAAATTTATGTGTGAATTTATATCTGTAGTTTTTTCCGCATTATGTTTATTCCTGGCCGGTCTTTTTTATTTTTTGTAATGAGTTGTCTTAAAACTACACACTCTGTTTTGTCTGCATTCATGACTAGGTGATTCTTTCCAAGCCAGTCGACACCATTGAAATAGCACTTTCTGTTTTGTAATATCGAGTCTTCCACTTCCTTTGTTTGTTACTTAGAATATTCGTGTCATCAGCATACATGAGGAAAACTTTGGGCATTCCTGAAAGATATTAGGCAAATCGTTAATATAGATTTAAAAGAGAAGTGGCCCCAAAAATACTTCCCTGAGGAACCCCAACTCAAGTTTTCCATCGTTCGATATAATAGTTTCACCGTCAGCATCCGCATAACTACTCTTTTTGACATCGACCATGAAGGTAATTGCGAAAATAAATCCAGTTGTTTATGCCCTGATTCCATAAATTGATAGTTTTTGCAGCAGATTATCATGATTTACACAATCAAATGCTTTGGACAGGTCTATAGAAAGACCTACTGGAGTTCTCCCCTCTCTAATCCTTCGATTATGGACTGCGAAAAATGAATCGTAAATTGCTGTCATTGTATTTTTGTTTTTTAAAAAATCCATGCTGATTTTTTTTTGAGAAAATTACATTATAGAAAAAATTCAAATAGCCTATTTTTTACAAGAGTTCTTCAAAAATTTTCGAGAACGAGGGTAAGCAGACTTTTAGGGCGATAATTTCCCAGGTCTTCAGGATTTTCCTTTTTTTAAAGAAAGGTTTTACTACGAGCCGGCATTTTTCAAGGATTGCGGAAAATATTCCTCTTTGAAAGCTTCATACATAATGAAAGCTAAAGGCTTGGCAATATTATCATGACATAGACTGCCTTAATGACAGCATTGGGATACCGTCATCATCCGAAAGAGCTTTTATTCTTCAATTGCTTCACCGTATTTATCACTTCTTCCTCAGTAATACCTGAAGAGAAAGAAAGATTTGTAATTTCTCCACAAACTTTCCATCGAAATGATGTAGTATTACGTGATATTTTGGAACCTACATTACAAAAATAGTCATTGGAAGCGGTTTTGCTAATTTCGTGGGATCTTTAAAATTATTTGAGGGTAGTCTGGACTTCGGACTTTACCTGTCATTGACAATAAATGAGTTTTTTCCAAACAGTTTTGTTCTTATTTGTAGAGGTTATTATTTTTTGCATCACATAATTTTGTTTCAATTTTTTTATTTCCTCATCGTATTCTAATTTTGTTTTCTTATAGACCAAAACACAATCGGAATCATATTTCGAGAGAATATATAGTAAGTTTAAGTAATTTTTGATGCTCTTCAGTCTTGCGAGAAGGTTCGTACGACTGTTTAGAGAATTTTAGACTTTTGCACGAAAAATAACTGGAAAGCATTGATCAAATATAAATTTATAAATTGAAAAAGAATTTATTCCACAGTGCCTCCAACGTCTCTACCGTCATAGGACCCTATGATGGCGTTCCAATTTTCCTGGTCCTAATCTGTTCAAAAATAATTCTGTGGTTTGCTTGGTTTATAGCACGAATTTGTATTTTTAGGGTTATTTGAAAAAGCAGAGTTAACAAGAATAGAAATTTTTTTGTGCCGTATGATCTGATATATGTGACGGTGAGTAACAGATGCCTCTACGTCATCAAAATTTGTAATAACTATATATATATATATATAACTATATATATATATATATATATATATATATATATATATATATATATATATATAGTACTATATATATATATATATATATATATATATATATAATATATTAACTATATATATATATATATATATATATATATATATATATATATATATATATATATATATATATATATAATAATTTCTTCTGGTTGATGCCATCCTGTAGCCTGACAAAGTTGCACTGAAGATGACAAATATGTCGAAAGCGCTCTGCTAATTTAAATAAAATTGATTTATACACTCTATACAAAGTTTTTTATATTAATAATTCGTTACACACAAGTGTATTCAGCCCACTACATTAATGGTTATAACTTTTTAGAAACACCTTATATAAAAAATGTTTCAGACAAAAAAAAATTTCTGCTTTTGACTGACAGACCAATTCTCTCATTTCCAGGCGGATGCAAAATTTTAATGGGCTTCACTACAAAATGTCGCTGAAATCCGAATTCATGATCGTTATCAAAGGGAGGGCCGTGCCTTCTGAAAGTTTTACATTTGCATGTAATGTCATCTTGTTAACTTCATGATATATCGCCTTATTAGTTCAAACATAAGATAAATGCAATATCTTTTCAACGTTATTGTGAAAATGCTCCTTTTAAGTAATAATAGTTGCATAGTGCAGAATACAAATCGAGGCCTCTAATATTTTCAATGATTTTATCCCAACAGAGAAACAATTATCCGAGTCAGTGGTGTATAAAAATCTGTAGAGATTTAGAGAAACAGATACTGTGAAGGACTTTCCAGTACCCTCAGAATTATGCAACCATTAGCGAGAAAAGGGTAGTTTACTTGCTAGTAGTAAAAGAAATTCCCCATGTGCCAACACGCCAAACACGCCAATTGTTATGGAATCATGATTTATGGGTCTATACACAATATACTTGAAAAGGAACATACTCACTCGTCCATGCAAAGCTGTTCTGTTTCAAGAACTCAACTACGATGTTTATGACGGGCGTAATGAATTTTGCAAATTTGTTATTAATAATGGTAGAAACTTCCTTCACAAGATTGTATTTTTTGATGAGGACACGGTTCGTTTAAATGGTAAAGTGAACAAACACAGTTGTCGATGTTGGTCTATCTGGAATCTTCATTGGATGATAGAATGACCGCCAAGGCCTCCTGACCTAACACTCATATTTTCTTATGGGGACATCTAAGATTCAAGTTGTACAAAATCTTCTTCGAAATATTGCCAAATTAGAACAGCGCATAAGAGAGGAATTGGCTGGAGAAGTACTCCACAACAAATTTGTTGCCGTGAAATAGTTGGTTACAATTTTTTATTTTTTGCAGTTGTTAAATAAAATATTTCATAATTTATTCATAAAGTTGAATGAGTAAGGTATATTGTCCACACCGCTAATATTGTTTAAAAATCTTGTATGGCTTGTGTTATTTCAACTAGCTAGATGATATTGCATGCAAATGTTAAAGCTTTAAGTAAGGAGAACACTGCTTCGTTATGGGTTCCGGGATACGTATTTCAGTCAAAAATCGTGTTTGTTTCAGGAATTTTGTAATGCAACACAACGAAGATTATGAATATCCGCTTGAAAATGAGAGGGTTGATCTCAGATAAGGGCAGAATAAAATATGTAGCCATTTGAGAAACAAAGTTGGTTACCATGGCAACAAAAAAACTGGCTGAACAAAACATCCAAAGCATTCAAAAATGTAGAAAGAAGTATTAAAAATTTTTTGTTCGAAACATTTTTCTGTAAAGGGGGTTTCTATAAAGTTCAAAACATTCCCTACATATTAGGCACCCTGTATATATATATATATATATATATATATATATATATATATATATATATATATATATATATATATATATAATAATAACAATAACCTTTATCGTACGTTTGGCTCATACAGCGTGTACCCGTCAATGTAAATATAATAGAAATGTATTAAAAATATTCAGTTTATGTAAGTACATAAAATTAAATATGCAATGAAAATACACTATAATGTAACATTCATCAGACAAAAGACATAATATGAATACAATCAACAGGACAAGTATTCAGAAACAGAATAGAAAGCTCTATATGGAAATCTTTCACTGCAATCTTGGTTATATGTATATATATACATATATATATATATATATATATATATATATATATATATATATATATATATATATATATATATATATATATATATATATATATATATATATATATATGATGATGATGTGGTGAACAGCTTGTCTGGTCGCCCCGCAGTCATATTCTGCGGTTGGTATTTTGCTCCATTTGTGGAGCGAGTCTGCGCGCACCTTCCGTATCCGGTACGTATTCTGTTGATGGCTGTCCATATTTTTCGGGGCTGTTCGTAGGCATGTGGCTTTTGGTTTATGCATGGTAGATTCTGGCATTGGGCTGGACAGGCATCTCTCCATTCCTGTTCCCAGAGGTCTGTGGGGTTGAAATCAGATGCTCCCAATTCCTCGCAGTTCTCATAGAAGGTCTTCTGGAGCACAGTCTTCTTCTGTCTAGGTCGGCTAGGTCCTGGTGTGTGGGTAGCTGGAGGTTGTCTTGGATTCTGTTAAATTCTCGGACGAGAGCGGATTTGCGTCGGAGGCCAGGCGGTGGTATGTGGCTCAGGACGGGTAGCCATGGGGTGGGGGTTGATTTTAGTGTGCCGCTGATGGTCCTCATTGTTACGTTTAGCTGTACGTCAACTTTGTGCGTGTGTGCGCTGCTAAGCCAAACCGGAGCGCCATATTCCGCGGCTGAGTAGACCAGTCCTATTGTAAGGTGTCGGCAGTACATCCCCATGAGGTTCCGCAAAGCTTGTGTAGGATGTTGTTTCTTGTTCGCAGTTTAGCAGCGGTATTTTCTAGGCGTTTCCAGTAAGTCAGCGTTCTGTCGAGGGTAAATCCGAGGTATTTTGGGAGCGGCTTGTGGTGGAGTAGGTTGTCTTCGAAGTAGACCTGTAGTTCCCTATCAGCGCATCTGTTGTTCAGGTGGAAGCAGGACGTTTCTGTCTTTGTGGGGTTAGGTTTCAGTCTCCACTTGCGAAAGTATGCTCCCAGTGTGTTCAAGTCAGATGTTAGGGTGGCTTCGGTTTCCTCGATCGTTTAGTGCCTTGTAGCTATAACCTAGTCATCTGCATATCCGAATTTACGTATATATATATATATATATATATATATATATATATATATATGTATATATATATATATATATATATATATATATATATATATATATATATATATATATATATCTATATATATATATATATATATATAAATATATTTATATATATATAAATAGATATATATATAAATATATGTTTCGTCATCGCTCTCTACTCATAAATATTCCAAGAACAAATCCTAGAAGTATTTGATTTCTACCGAAATAAATCAAGATAGAATAGCTTGACAAAAAATGTATTTAAAATTACTTGATACCGTTTGGCGATATCGTATCCAATAATCAGTTTCCCATTGGTTAATGTTTAATGAAATTCCTGATAATTAAGTGGCTTTTGTTTCTTCCGATACGAGTTTGAGTATTAAATAACTTCACGCACAGAAGGATTATGCGTCCCGACTTTTTCTTCCATTGTTTCACATTATTACCAAAGTTCTCGCCTCGCTGAAAATATAAAGGAAAACTGAATTAGTTTCTAATTATTTCGTTTATAGGACGCAGATTCTCTTTCAAAATCTTTTTTCTGACTCTTCAATTCTGCCTTTTTCGCGGCCGTTTGCCGCGAAAAAGTATTTAATTTCGGAAGTAATGTAACGTGAACAAATTCCCTTAGGAAATTTAGCACATTGGTCAATCAGGAGGAATCGACAGCCGTTAAAAACGAACAGGGTGCCATTATCATAATATAAATATTTAGTCGTATTTTTTCCCAAAATAATAGAATATTGTGTTGTATCGAAAGCAGTGGCGTAACTACGTCAGAAAAAACTTGTGTTCAGTGGCGGTAAGGAGCCCGGCCCCTTCTGCATATTCTGCGTAAATTCTGCTTTGTTGAGGAATGTAGCCTATGGCAAGATTAAGAATTGTTTCCAAAAGAATTCGAAATTGACAAAAACCCAATTCCCGATGAAAAATTTCATTAGGTTTGTTCCAACCTTGAATCACAAACAGATTTCCAACAGTTTGCAAATCGTTCTCAACGCGCATATCTGTAAAATATTGGTTTCCTGATATATGGTTGGAACATCTGATAATTTACTGGAAGTAGTAATTTAAAAATATTGTGGGAGGTTATAGCCACAAAAATTAATGAAATTCTAAAAATAGGTGGAGGGTGGTTGAACGATCGTACAAAAAAATTGTCGATAGACAGAAAAAACATGAAGCGCAGAAAGTTTTGCGAATATCAGGAGGAAATGGATATCATATTTAAAGGCCTGAGGTTCTGTTGGCAACCGATACGATAGAAGATTTAGTGAAAGAAATAGAACCATCTGTAGAAACAAAACCTAATCCATCATCTTCAATAATGGCTCAGAACCCAGGGAAGAGCATCTCATTAAAAACAAAAAATCCTACCACAAACAGAAATGTTACAATAGAGCAATCACGAAGAGATAGAAAAGAACACAATAGAGATAGATTAATACTTGAAAAAGAGAAGTTGGAGATGCATAAACAAAAACTTATCTTAATGAAGAAAATAAATGAACTTCTGAGAGAAAGAAATGAACTTTTAAAAAAAGAGAACCTGTTCTACTTGTTCAAAAGACTCTATGCAACGTTTTATTAAGGAAATTTCAAATTTTTTTCTTACATTCATGTTTTAAATTTTTTTACTTCAATTTTTGGATTCTTTTTTTAATTAATGTATTAGTGCAATTAATATTTTAGTGCAATGTGAAAAGTAAATATAGTACCTACAATAAAATGTAAGTTTGTTGTATGTTAAATATATACTATCTTTTAGTTTTACCGAACAAGAATACATAACATAAATATGCAGAGAGTATAATGCGAGTTTTTATGTGACAATAGGTTAGGTGAATAAAAATAAGCAAAAGGTCTTAAAGAAATTGTCACCATCTGAAAAATAATAGCCTTAGGCATGCGCCAGATGAACGGTCAGAAGATAATCCGCAAACCGTTCTGATAGTTTCCAAACAGTTTGCAACCTTGTTTTTTTTTTGTTTCAAAAAAAGGGGATGGTGGGGCACAGGCGAATATTTCGCATGTGTCCCACCATCTACCCTCATGGGTTCGTAAACTCTGTACATTACCCAGTAAATATATATAAATGTAACCGCTGAAACTCATGGGACATTCACAACATCCATATCTTACCCGGGATTCGAACCCGGTACCGTCTGTGCCCCAGACAATTTCCCAACCATCTTAACCACAGACGGTTGATTTTGCAACCTTGGATGGAACGCAAAACAAACCGTTTCGTAATCGTTTGTGATTCTGGTCGGCACGTATTTAAGTTACTGCGCAGAATCCTGACTGTAAGAAACTGTTTCTGATGCCGGTTGGAACAAACCTAATATGGTACAATTTTATCTCGCAGACTAAACATAAAAGTTGCATAGAACGGTTTCAGTCTTTCATTCGTTCGAGGAAATTTCTACGTTATCGTCGTCAAACATGTGTTGGGATTGTTCAATTTTAAAATTCAATTTCTCTGTCGTTTTTCCTTCAATCGGAATAACATGGCGTCCGAAATTAAGATCGTAGCGCCTGAACGGCTAATATCGGTACTAGAGCATGGGAGATTAGCTGTTTGTTTACATTGATTGGTAATGGTATTTACGCTCATTTCATTTTGAGTTTTCGAACGTTTAGCTTCGTAATTTGTGTTTTTTTGGACTTCGTATTTTCCAGTGGTTCATTGTGTTTCGATTGAGGACAATATTATCTCTGTTCAACAGTAGATAACCTACCTACATCAAGTTAAAATTTACACTGAGTTTTTATCATTGAACATGAAAATCAATAATAAAATAAAGTAGAGGACGAATAAATTAATTGGTTGAAGGAACTATGTATACCTCATGAAAAGGCTGTATGATAGAACACCTATTTATTTAAAAAATGAAAAAACTTTCAAAAGTTTCAAGAAAACATCTCTGACATGTCTACTTTCATTACGAACTGAAGAATTTTTGAGAATAATGGACAAAACTAAGTACTTACCAGCAAAACTGAAAGAAACAACATGAAATAAAAGAAGAATTAATATGAATACTCTGCTTGAATGGTTTGAACGTAATGAGTTATTATATTTTTTGAATTTTCCTGACGTATAACAGTTATCCTAAAATTACGGTGGACTTCTGAGAGTCTGATTTTTTTGATAGAATCGCTGTTTTCCTGATTATATAATTGAATATTTTAGTTTTTACGTAGCTATAGAGTCAAGATTTATTTCATATTCTTGATGTTATGATAAACTGTTATTTTGGTTGTGCAAATACACATCATTTGTTATTATTATTTTAATAGTATCTCTGGTTGTTACATGAAAGAAAATACAATAATCTAGAATCTCTGGATGATGGCCCAGGTTCAGATTCCGATAAAAGTGGAACATTTTTCGTTGGAATAGCATTGGACTTCAAAAACTCTACGTTTTCGGTTAGCTGAAAATTGCACATCATAGTTGGTATAATTCTATATGGAAAAATCCACAAACTTACTGCAGGGAAAATAATTATTGTCAGTAAACTGTAAAGAACAACTCTCTTATGTTCAGACATTTTTTTTCAATCTTAAAGTTATGAATCCCACACCTTTCTTCTGTCCATCATTTCCTTGTTTCCCAACTTTATTTGGAATGCAACTTTGAATTGTCCAGCTTTCGGAAAGGTATGTAAGCTATATTCGGGTTTTTTGTTGCCCAAGATGAACAATAGAATACACAACAAAAGTGATTCATCTCTTCTGAACGTTTGTAAACGATCCAAAATACAAAACTCAACAACTTCTCATATAAAATACACGTAAACAGATGTAAACAAAACAATCTATCTCCCATGCTCTAGTAATATTCGACACCGGTAGGGGGCGTATCGCTTATTATGTTTCCCAATTAATTACAGTAAGTAAAATTGACACTTTCGTTTTCGAAAAAATATCAATTGCTAGTCTCATAGCTCGAAAAAGGTTATTTTTTTTACGAAGTGTGTTTTCGGTCGCTTTCAAACCGATAAAAAACGGAAAACGTAGAAACAGTTCGAATTCCGATATTTCGGTAATTTGGCCGTTTTAAGTTTTCTTCGTCTTTTTTAAACCACTACAAGTCCGAAAAACACCAATTTCGTAAATATTTGACCTGAAAGAATAGGAAAAAATGTCGTATTCTCAAAATTAATTCACAATTTTCAAAATTAGTCAGGCTTATATTACCAGTTGAAAATTTAGGTAGTTGTTTTATCTTTGTATATATAAACTTAGTATTATCTATTATGTGTTTTTGATTATTCTTTGTAATTTTGGATTGTCTTTTATTAAATATGTTATTTCTCATAATTTCACCCACCTCAATATACATAATATGTTTATAGATTTCTATACGATTGATGGGTCCAAGAGTCATAGTCAAACCTCGTAAGATTTTTATTAATAGTGAAGGCACCATTTAGAAAAAATATTCCTCAATGTATATCTTCATGATCTCATTACCGAAAATTATACAGTCTCTATTATACCTTTGAATTGTCCAGCTAGCATTGAGATTCTTTGTTTGCAATTGAAACACACTGTTATTTCTCTTACAATCTGTGTCGTTTATAGACCAGCTGATATATCTATTCAAGATAATCTTTCATTATTCAATATCCCCACACAGCTATCTTTTGGAGGGTACTCACCTTCAGCAGCTGATTGACCAACCCACTCGATTTAGACAAGGTAATAATCCTTCGACTCTTGACCTTATAGCCGTTTCTAGCCAGGATCTTGTAGGGAATATAGAATATCATCCTCCGATAGGAAAATCAGATCATTCTGTTATTAAGTTTAGTATACAAGCTGTTGTTCCTCCGAATAATCGAAAGATCAGTCAGTATAAGGCATTTACAAACTTTCAGGGATTGAATCAGGATCTTCAAGGTGTGAACTGGGATGTGCTCTCTACAAAACAGCGTTCAAGTAAACTGGGACTTTATTTTTCAACATTTTGAATAAACTAAAAAAAAATACTACCACTAAAATAAGTATCACTTTCCCTCTAAAGCCATGGATAAACAGTGACCTTCAAAGATTAGTAAGAAGGAAAAAGGCACTATGGCAGAGGTATAGAAGCTCTAACTCTCCTGAGGACTTTGCTGTTCACCGAGCTTTTTCTAAACAGCTAACTAAAAACATATATCTGGCAAAAAAAAACTATGAAAAAGATATTGCAGGTAGCAAAAATTCTAAATCTTTATGTAAGTATATTCGCACTAACATGACAGACAAGGTTGGCACGCCGCAAATTCGCACGGCGAACGGCGATATTACCATCAATAATAAGGTTATTGCATCGGCCTTCGCAAATACATTTTCTGGTGCATTTACTCTGGAGCCCGATACTCCTTTACCCGACATCGTACATCAGCCCATGTTAAATGAGCATCTTACTCAAATACACTTTACCGAACAGTTGATAAGTGAGAAACTACAAAACCTTAATGTTAATAAATCTCCTGGGCTTGATAACATCTCCCCAAGGTTACTGAAATATTGTGCAGGAGTTTTTAGTAAACCTCTCTGTTTTATTATGCGGCAATCATTCGGTTCGGCTTCTTTGCCTGCGGTTTGGAAAATTGCATCAGTTAAGCCTATTTTCAAAAAAGGCGATAAATTCGACACTAAAAACTATAGACCTATAAGTCTCACTCCAATTATTGCAAAAGTGATGGAGTCAATAATAGTAGACGGAATGTGGAATTTTTTAACTGACCATAAAGTTATCACGTGGCGACAACATGGCTTCTCTCCAAAAAAATCTGTCATAACAAATCTGTTGTGCTGCCTATCGGATTGGACGGATATACTGGATGCGGGAAAGGCGGTTGACGTCGTGTATTTGGACTTTAAAAAGTGCGTTCGATAAAGTGCCGAAACATCTCTTAATAAAGAAGTTGAATCATGTCGGTATCCGTGGTCAATTGTTGGACTGGATCTTTTCTTTCCTGACTGATCGTGCTTTCACAGTTAAAAGTGGTGATGTTTATAGCGGTATGAATCCAGTGTTAAGCGGTGTGCCACAGGGCTCGGTCCTTGGTCCCCTCCTGTTTGTTATTTTTATATCAGACCTTCCTCTCATGGTAAACTCGGTTTGCTCACTCTACGCGGACGATTCCAAAATTTACAATGATCCAAACGAAAATTATGTGGTGTTGCAGGAGGATTTAGACAGGATATTTCAGTGGGCGGAGGACTGGTTACTACCTTTGAACCTTCTAAAGTGTGCAGTTCTTCATCTTGGGAAAAACAACCCCCGTCATACATATTATATAAACAATGTTGCCATGTCACATACGGACAGATATAATGACCTTGGTGTGATAATTACTTACAGATCCTGATACGGTGGCCAAACTATATAAGTCTTATGTACGCCCAATATTGGAGTTTGGAAATAATGTATGGCATCCTATACTACTGCGAGACCAACATATGTTGGAGAATACCTAGAGACGAGCCACTAGACTTCCATATGGGCGAGCAAGACCAACGTATGAAGAAAGACTACAAACAATGAAGCTTCCTACTCTCTTGCATCGGCATGAGAGAGGTGACCTTATTACAACTTTCACGACACTACACGATGATAACTCTCCAATTAGACACCTATTTCACCTCAATGAGGATCGTCGTCTACGCGGACACCCGTATAAGTTGATGCGGGGAACTTTTAGGAGCTCGTCGAAGATGTTCTTCCTTCCTAACCGAGTATTTCATCGATGGAACTCGTTACCAGCTGACGTTGTTACGGCGCCTACTATAAATACTTTCAAAGCTCGGTTAGATACATATTTTGCTGCACGTGTGCACTAATGTTATATTGTATTTTTTTTTCTTTTTAGAGTTTTGTGGGGTTTTGTTACCCTCTACTCCTAACTTTTCTAATAATAATAATAATAATAATAATAATAATAATGTATGCTTGTTCAAATATTCAATAGTTTTTACTCCAATTTCCAGAACCATAGGGACATAGGATATTTATCCCACAAAATTAGTGGTTTTGCGAAAATAAATATAATTCAAAATTCAATGTTGAAAAAAGCAACATTAATTGAGAGCTTGATTTTCTTCTGAGAACTACTCTAGTTGATGGTACGCTACAAATTGATAAAAAAACATACTTCTTTTTTAAATTACGAATATTTTGTCAAAAAGGCGGAAATCGTTCGGAATTTGTGAGAAAAACAATTTTATTTTTATGAAGATTTATTTGAACAAAAAATTTATTATTAATAGTTATTTAATAAACTAGTTAATTAATAACAGCGATTGATGGTTGAGATATTTTAAACGAGTTTACTACAAGATTTTTCCGTCGACCTCATCATGAATTGAGTATAAATTCTTGATTGAAATAAATTTTTCATTTTGCATAACAGCTACATTTGACACAATATAAATTTCTATGTTCATTTCGATATATTTATATTTATGCTCCCGACATAGATGGAACATTAGACATGTGACATTCTGAATAGTTCACATTACCTACAATATCCGATAAGGAATATGTGGAACTGGTGGAAGCTGAAGTGTTAATTACTTCGAACGATTATTGCACAAAACTTTTTCCGCAGTTTCTACTTTATTTTGTATAGAGTTAAATTTTTCGATTTGAATTTTGAATTCCTTTTCTCTGTGGAATAACAGTACAGACACAGAATAATTCAACTATTCCGTGCTGAATACTTCTGTGTTTGGTTGCCCATGACAATCATACATTAAAATAGGAGAAATTGTACATTAAAATGAGTCATTAATGATCAATTTCTTGTACGTTAAAGTAAGCTTTATTTTAGAGGTCGGCGGACAAAACAATTTAATATCTAACTGTTTCTAGTTACACAATTTGTGATACTCTTGTTCGAGCTTTGGGAAATGGTTATTTCTTTTTTCAAGATCTTAACTTGAGGTTATGTTTAATTTGAAAACGTCAATAAAAAACAGAAAAGCTGATGGGTAAAATTTTGAAAATTATTATCATAAGGAAACATCAAATTCACTATTAGAAATCTTAATTTTAAAAAACCAGCAACATATTTCCATCATGCCAGAGTCAAAATCTACAAGCATGTAGGCAATAACCATTTCCCAAAGCTCGACCATATGACAAAGAGTATTCCTTAAACTAGCCCAACAATTATATTGACTGCAACCTTAAAATTTTACATCTATATTTTTCCCCAACTAATTTAGTCAAGAAAATCGCATTGATAACATTCTACAATATTTCAATAATACCATTGAAAACGTACTATTGAAAATCTGTAATATTGGTTGAATTTGTTCCATTTATGAAAAGATTTTGGAGAGTAAGAGAGATTGTGGGGGTTAGAAATAGGAACTAGACCAAGAAGTGTCCAACTATGCTAAGGGATGTGGAACTTCAACTATAGCTCCTTGGGCTTCTATGAACTCACGATTGAATACCGCAAACGAGGAAATACTTCGCGTGCGAAAATGAAACAACGAAGAAGAGAAAACAAATATTGACTGAGAAAACTTTATTTCATACTTAAAATATATTTCGATTTAACTATTCCTTTGATGAAACTGATCTATATTTCTGATCTATACGCATAGCTGTCTGTTCCCGCATCAGCGTCTGCCTTATACATCTATTCATGATATTGACCTAAACCCACAAACTTTCGGAATTGAATCGTTTGAAACTCGCAAGACTGTTGCAATATTCTGATAAAGAAGCGAATAATACGAAACATCGAATGGGCCTTATGAATAAAAATGAGCATATTATAGTTTAAACTCAAACATTTGGAGCAAATATTCCACGTGATATGAATAAAAACCATAAGCAGATACTCCGCTTGAGTAGGTACTCTTATGTACAATTTGGTGTGAGTATATTCTCATTTTTGATATGAATAAAAATGTGTTTATGCTCTTTAGAACGAGAATCTACTCCATAATTTTGGAGTGATTAGACTTCAGTTTGACCGCGGCAGAGCTATGGCTGAGTTCGTGCTTAATTTGCGTTCAAAAAAATATTATAAACCTAGAAGATGTACAGGCTGTCCCATTTTCGATGTCCTTACGGGGTAACTCCCTTATTTTTGAAGATAGAGATTTGCGGTTTTCGCGAACGTTGGCTACTTTTTTGTGAATCTCACGATACCGTAAACAAAATTTTCATAGCTTGCTTCGTTTTTGAGATACAGGGCGAAGTTGAAAATATTGCATTTTGGCCCCCCTCCTGTTTCACAGCTGTTTTCAACTTATAGAAAAAGTAAAAACTGTTTTTTATACACTTTTTTACGTAGAATCCAGTGGCGTAGTCAGATTTTTCGAATGAGCTGTCATTGTTTAGATATAACCCAATGTTATAATTTTTTGAATGGAACACTCTGTATATTTTTCCATATTGAAAACATAAATGTTTCGCGCTTTTCAAAAATATATAATACTTATATAAAATTTTAAGTATTAGCCCTGTATTTAGATAATTTTCTTTTTTTTATGTCAAGTCAAGACAAATATCACTTTGATAGATCGTTCGACGCAGTAAACAAATATATCACTTCCATTTATATAGGTAAGAATGAAAAGTTTTCCTTAAAAAATATTGTTTAATATACGTTATTAAACAATTTGACAAAACAATAAATTTAAACTAATGAAACACTATTTATCAACTATATACGCTCTGGACCTAATTAGTAGGTGGCTATGAAAAAAAAGCAAGTGCAGAATATTTATAGTTCCTGTCAAATTGTACACATTTTTCTTACAATGGCGAATGATAATCCATTATATCAAAAGTACGAAAAATTAGATATGGTTGGGATATATTACCGAGTTGGTTTAAATCCAAATCAAGCGATGGACCTCTATTTTGAAAGTTATTTACCATTACTCAGTTACTGGGTGTCAGTTAGATAATAAGATAGAAATTTTAAGTTTCCTTTTTCGGATCTTTTGAAAAGTCTATAGTTATAGAAAAGAAAATGCCGAAAATGATGAAATTAGTGTCCTCGCAAAGGTAGAAGAGAACAAACATACTTGCAGAGAAATTGAAGATTCGATTGGCATTCCAAGGGTTTCGAAGATATTAAAATATATATATATATATATATATATATATATATATATATACCCCCTACATATCCCAAGCTATACAGTATCTGCACCCAAGTGAAACTGAGAAGAGTATTGAGTTTTGTAGGTGGTATATTGTCCGATTTTGGAGGAAGATTAGTCTACCGTATTTTCGACGGTAACTTGAATCATCAAAGATATTTGAAAATTTTCGATGATTTTCTTTCTGAACTACTTGACGAAATTCCGTTGGCTCAATATAGACAATATTTATCCTAATGAAAGATTGTAAAACCAGTGTATTGATAAAAATGACCCCATTAACTGGCAACCAAGGTCCCCTGACTTATCTATATTCGATTTCTTTATATGGGGCTACATAAAAAATAAAATAAACCACACGCGGCACGAAAATCGAGATGCTGTGATGAATGCCACGAGAGAAGTTTTCGAAGTAATTTGAACAATATTTACAAAACATTTTCAACAGAAAAATAATAGAACTTTGTTTTGTAGCAGTGTTACATACAAGTTTCTATTTTTGACTACTTTTCATTCTTACCTATATAAATGGAAGTGATATATTTGTTTACTCCGTCGAACGATCTATCAAAGTGATATTTGTCTTGACTTGACATTAAAAAAAAAGAAAATTATCTAAATACAGGGCTAATACTTAAAATTTTATATAAGTTTTATATATTTTTAAAAAGCGCAAAACATTCATGTTTTGAATATAGAAAAATATATAGTGTGTTCCATTAAAAAAATTATAACATTGGGTTATATCTAAACAATGACAGCTCATTCCAAAAATTTACTTTTTCCATAAGTTGAAAGACAGCTGTGATACAGGAGGGGGACCAAAATGCAATATTTTCAACTTCGCCCTGTATCTCAAAAACGAAGCAAGCTATGAAAAGTTTGTTCACGGTATCGTGAGATTAACAAAAAAGTAGCCAACGTTCGCGAAAACTGCAAGTCTCTATCTTTGAAAATAAGCGAGTTACCCAGTAAGGACATCGAAAATGGGACAGCCTGTACATGTAATCGTGACTTTAAAGCATTGTATAGATTTAGTGAAGAAAATGTCGAGTGGCTATCATATATCTTTTTGGGTGTAGAATCGAAAGAAACAAAAGCTTATGCTATATGTAAAACTGATAAAATGAAAATATTTTTGAGATGTGTGGGTGACCCGGGGTTTCAAACAGGAGTAGGGGAAGATATTGGTGTTCACCAAACTTCTGTTTCTAAAGTTGTGACGCAAGTTGCTGACCAGATGATAGAAAAATGTGGACATTGAATAAAATTCCCTCGCACTCCGGTGGATGTAATAGAAGCCAAAGAAAGATGGAAAACAAAGTACACTCAACAATGAGTCGTGAGTGTGATCAATTGCGCCTACATAAAAAATAAGAAACCACTTCTTCATCGTGATTAATATATTAACCGCAAAGGATATTAAGCATCGATGTTCAAGCCACTATCGAACAGGCTCCGACAACTTTGGAAATTAAGCAGCGAGTATCTACTCTTTTTTGTTCAACTCTTTTCAGCAGTCTCGGAAAAAAATGAGCAAGGTGTCATTCGATTCGAAATAGAATGTAGATATTTTTTGAAAAAAATAAAGTTCCGCTCGTGGAAATTGTAAAAGAACTCACAAGTTACACAAAATTTCATTTCGTAACGTATTGCATACAAGATTTTTTCTAATTTTGAAGAAAGTAATAAAAAATAAAAATTAATATAATAAAATTTGGAAAACATAAATTTAGTTTGTTGCTGTTACTTCATGTTAGTTGTCAGTTTGACATTTTGTAAAAAAGTCTAGAAGGAAGGTTTTTAGCGAGATTGATATATTTTTTTCGTAATCCCATACTGTTATTTTGATTTAACGGTATTCAGATGACAATTGAAAAGTCAGTGCCGCCGGCCGTTATAATTTTATAACGGCCGGCGGCCGTTAACAAATCACTTGTTCGAATATTTATTTCAAAACATCATTCTGCTTACAATAACAACATTGAAATCTTGGTCCACATCGAGTTGGGAGAATAAACCTCTGATTTTCATTTCGCATAGGCTAATAATACATCTTCATTAACCACCTTTACATTCTTGCTTTTACGCCCCATTTCGAAATTTTTTTGATATCGCTCTTGAGTTATTTTCGGCAATTAATCAACACTCGCTGCACTGCACATGATTTTCCCAATATTTCTAAAGGGATTTGATTTTGTTCCTCAATTTCATCCATGGTCGTCGTTAAAGCGAACTTGAGAACACAAAAAACTGACGTTGTTTATAAAACTGTCAAACTGTTCCATGACAACAGAGTGCACGACGTTGGGATTTTTCTTTAGAATTGCGAGGTACCTACGGGGTTTTTTCTTTCTTCGAAATCAAAATATAATCTTTCAACGGGATTACGAAAAATTTTTAACGACACACGGCCGATACGCAAATAATGGATTCGGTTAGTTATAATCCTCGGCTGCGCCTCGGATAACAATATCCAACCTCATCCGTTATTTGCTACATATCGGCCTTGTTACATTAATAACTATAGTTTCATTTTTTTTAAATGAGTGATTCAAGTTCTGAAGAGCTACCAAGCGATATTGAAGAGGCAGCAGGCAATGCTCTATTATCAGTAATTCCCAAAAAGTCAAAGGCAGTTTATGATTTGGCATACGAAAATTTTGTTACGTGGTGTGATGAGAAGAAAAAATTAAACATGTTAATGAGAAAGTTTTACTTGCATATTTTGAGGGTAAGAAAGATCTAAAAGTTTCCACATTATGGACACTTTACTCAATGTTAAGGTCTGAACTAAATCTGAAAAGGAATATTGATATTAAAAAATATACAAATTTGGTAGCATATATCAAAAGGCAAGCGGACGGGTACAGTGCTAAAAAGTCAAAAGTTTTTATTAAAGAAGATTTTGCCAAATTTTTAGTGGAAGCTGATGACAAAGAATACTTAATGTCTAAGGTTGCAATGATAATTGGAATGGCAGGAGCATGCAGAAAAGCAGAATTAACATTTCTTCCAGTTGAAAATGTTATAGACGAAGGAAGCCATTTTCGTGTTGATATCCCACCTTCAAAAACAAAAGTTATACGGCAGTTTGCAATTACCACTGGAGACATTGAAAATACGAATCTTGTTGAAATATTAAGAAAATATATTAAGTTGCGTCCCCAGGTTCTTAAATACAACAGATTTTTTGTAAAATATGCGAATGGAAAATGTAGCAGAAATCCTGTGGGAATAAACACATTTAGCAGTCTGCCAAAAGTTATTGCACAATTTCTTGGTCTTTCAAATCCTGTTCTATATACTGGCCACTGCTTCAGAAGAAGCTCTGCCACTTTCCTAGCAGACAGTGGGGCTGATATTTTAAAATTAAAGAGGCATGGAGGTTGGAAACCTACCTCTGTTGCGGAGGGATAATGTTGAAAATTCCATGAATAATAAAAAACTTATAGCGCAAGAAATATTTGTTGAAACATCTAATGCAATGTACGCCGCTTGCCAAATAACAGCAAGTTCGAGCAATGAAAAAAATATGTCGTCGGGAATTAATTTGAATAATTGCAATAATTGTGTTATCAATATTTATAATAATTAATTAATTTATAATTTATGTTTTTAACTTGTATTATAACAGTTTAATAAATAGAATAATTCTTTTTGTCACTAATTTTGAAATACATTTTTCGTCACCAATTGCATAAAATTTTACTTTATGCAACTAGTTACAAAAAGTAAGACGTTTCATAATGTCAATCAGTTTTAAAAAGTGTCACTTTATATGTCAAAATAAAAAAAAAATTTATCGCGATTTTTCAATTAGTTATACAATAGTTAATAATAATTTTTTGCTGCTTGAATAAGAACATTGCAAGTGTGATAACTGTTGAACTGTAAATCTGAGATTTTTTTTCTTTCTTGGAGCTAGTTTTGAAAGGCTTCTTTCTGAATAGATCACCGTTAAAAAAATTTGAAAAATTTTTTTTTTCAGTGTTTTATTGATAATTTACGTAGTTGCAAAATTAAAAAATTTATTAATCATAAAATTTTTCTTTCAATTCCCGTATGAACGTTGCATTTGTTTATGAGAGTTTTATATACAATACGATTATAAAAAACGGTTCTATGAAATGGATAAAAATAAAATTTTTTAAAATTTTTCAACTACGTACATTTTTAATAAAAAAACAGACAAATTAAAATTTTTCAATTTTTTCAACAGGGATCTATTCTGAAGCCTTTCAAAAATAGCTTCAAGAAAGGAAGAAACTCGCAGGCTTATAGTTGAGCAGTTATAACACTTACAATTTTCATGTTCAAACCCAAAAAAATTTATAATTATCAATTGCATAACTAATTGAAAAATCTTGATACAAATTTTTTGCCACCGAATTATTGTTTATTCGTCTATCCATAAGTAGGGATGAAACGATACCATTGAGGTATCGATACTTTTACTCGATACTGTATCGGTCGTCAAGTATCGATACTTACTCAGTATCGATTGAAAAGTATCGATACTTACTCGTATCGAATCATTTTTGGAAAATTTAAAGTAAAAACCGTAAAAAGTATTAGTAGTCTTTATTGAAAATTACAAAATTATAATACTAATGGTTTATTCATATAAATTATATATATACATATATATATATATATATATATATATAATATATATATATATATATATATATATATATATATGTATATATATATATATATATATATATATATATACATATATATCACAATTAAATTCTTATAAAAAATCAAAATTAAAATGAGTAAAGAATAATAATAATAAAAAATTTAATGTTACGAAAAAAAGTCTGTTTTAGTACTGCTTCCCAGAAATAACAATTTTTCCAAATTTTTGCCTGTTAAGCGATTTCTAGAAGCAGTGACTGTTGCGCCAGCATTCGAAAACAACCTTTCGGAAGGTACCGAGGTACCTACCACGTTTAAATATACTCGAGCTAAACTAAGTTTAATGATAAACCGAGTTTAATTTGATATTTTCGCTTGTCAAATGTCAAATTAAACTCCGTTTATCATTAAACTTTGTTTAATAATATACGGTGCAACTGTCATATAATCATAGAGATTCTATCTCAATGCATATAATGCTGTTTAAAGTACAGAACATGCAAGCTAGTGAGTTGTCTACTTATAACAACGGAACACCATAGAGCATAGCGCAGATCTTCTAATGATTATGTAGTCAATTGCACGTTGCACATAGTTCACGGTATATACAATATGTCGTAAGAAGTACTGTAACTTAACATTTAAGATATGAAATTTTTTATCAATGTTAAAATGAAATAGTGACAATAGGATACTTATATGAGTACTTTTGACCGATACCTACTCGATACTTAATTTCAAAGTATCGATACTGAAAGTACTCAGTATCGGAGGAAAGTATCGAGTATGTACTTGTATTTACTCGTATCGTTTCATCCCTATCCATAAGCGCCTCAGTTTTTTAGTATATAAATTTTTGTATTTAATATGGTTTAATAATGTTCAATGTTCAAGTGTCCACAATGGGCTTGACTTGCGCATGCCAGATTACCCGTTTGCGGTCGTAATTTAACCCTTCTGAGAAAATAATAAATACTGATCCTACTGTTTCGGGAGTCGAGACATTATTATAGGAAATTTCCCCCTCTTTTTGAGTATTTTTCTAGATATCTCAATTGGTTTCTGAGTTATTTGCAGAAAACCAAACCCCTCTTTTTATGTTTCAGTAAATTGTTTATAACTTCTACAATTTTTACGAGCGGAACTGAAATTTTTTCAACAAATATCTACATTCTATTCCGAATCGAATATTACCTTGTTCATATTCTTCCGAGACTGTTGAAACAAGTTGAACAAAAAAGCACTTATTTTTTATTCATATAAAGTGAAGTACGAACTCTTACTTTATGCTCATGCTCATGAGAACATACTCGGAGTTTATACTCACGTTTTATTCATACCACCCAATGAGAGCCGCCCCGCGTGTTCGACTCCAGCCCATGGCGAATAAATTTCTAATAAACGAAGGGGCGCGAACAAGAATGAATTATGGGCGGATTCCCGACCCTGGGGAATCATTATTATTTCATTAGGTGTGTCATTGATGAAGTTCACGTGCGAGAGGATTTGGCACTAGCTGCGGGCCACCGGTTTTAATTTGGAAGCCGTACCCGCTTGTCGACGCCTACGGCGATGACACGACCGATGCATCCGATGCCCCCTTAAATTATCAACGTTTTTTCGTTGATATGTTGAGTTTTCTGATGACAGGTTAATTAGGAGAAATCGCTACACTTCGATTTCCTATGGTCAGTATCCAGTGGCGGCTCGTGAGTTTGTCTTCAAGGGGGGCGCTAAAATAATATTGGGACATACATGTTTGTGTTTCAATTCAAATATTGAAATATCGATACTTCCAACATCCAGGTAGATCTGTTTTTGGTTTTAGGCTAAATCTTTAGCCATTAGAGTATATTTAAGGGATTTATCAATTTATCTAAATCAATAATTTTCTTGATGTACCTTTCCACTCACCTACTTATCTTTTGAAGCTTAAATACATTATTATTCTTTCTTTGTCCACTATGAACTTCTCTATCACCTTTTCATTAAAATTAGGAATTATTTGAACCATAGCACTTTCAATCGATAACATGTCCAAAGCACTAGGAGGATCTTCACACATAGTATTCAATGAGTTTTAACTTCGAAAAACATCTCTCTGGTTCTGCAGTTGTCATTGAATGTCTCTTGAAGTTTGCACCACTTTTTCTTTCTAACTATCCAACTTTCGTAGATGGGTTACAGCTCTAGTGGCTTGAGGAGGATATCCATCTTATTGGAACGAAATTTCTGCTATTTCCAATTCTGTAATGGCCGGAAAAATCCTTCCTGTCAACAACTACTGGTACCGATTTCGATTCATGTTTCCATCTATGAAAAAAGTTCCTATGACATGCTCTGCAAAGATTGTACTCGTAGCACAGGTGTTCACTTTTTGAGGACTGTATTCTTGTACACAACTACACAAGCATATTATTTTGAGCCCAATATCTGCAGTTTTGTGAAATCACCTCACCATGCACTGTGGCACAGGTGTTCACCTGTGTTCACCCCATCAGGGAAGCATTAATTTTATATGGAAATATTTCAAAAAACTCAATTCAGGGCCACCACCTTCTTGGCGATTCTGGTACTTGTAAAATCGAAAATTTTTTTGCATAGAATTCGCAACATCGGACTTTGTGAAATGAAATGGGCGGCAGCTACTGATCTTGGATTTATACTGCTGTTCTCGCAAACACTAGTTATCTCATCTTTTCTCCTATTTTCATTGATTTTGTATGGTGCTCTAACTCCGGATTTCTGATGGGATGTTTGCAAACAGCCAGTGTTCTTAAATTTTCCTGCTATCTTTGATATTGTTCTCAAGGACGGAACCGGCCTCTCAGGATATTCAACACTAAAATGATCTATCACTTGCCTTAAACTGAAGCCACGGCACACGGCAGTAACAATGCTAAGATGGCTCCACAAAAGGAGCCGAAACGTCGAGATTTTTCTAATCTTTTACGCGGAGAGCGAATAAATTTTATGCATGCTAATGAAAAAGGATTTTATAGTGCTTGAAATAAGCTTTAAAATGAGCACTGTTAAAAGTCTTTTGCACGTAAAATGAGTGAGCTGTAATGAAAAAAAGAGGAACATCTAATGGTTTTTTTTTAAATCAATGGGTTTTATAAGTTCCATTTCCACCAAAATTAAAATTAATCGTATTTCGTCTAGAATTAACTTTAATATAAAGAATTTGATGGATTCTAGCAGTTTGGCTGCTTTGGAACACATATTTTTCGAAAAAATCACGATTTAAGAAAGAAAAAATTTCGAATTAAAAAAAACCACTTTCTTTTCATAATATCTCAAGAATAATGAAAGATACGTAAAAAAAGTGTAATAATTAAAAATGTAGGGTTTTGTTTTTCCCCTGTCACACGAAAATTGACCGAGATATGATTGTTTAAAGAGCGCGCGGTAGAATCACAGTCTCTCTCGAGCCCTTTGACCCTTCACCGTTTCAAAATAAAAGGTTTTTCACTACATATCGTAATGAAAAAAGTTGTAGCTCTTTTAATGATCTTTAAATTGGTTATAAGTTGTGATAGCTTCAAAATTGAAGGAGTGATAGCCCAAAAACTAATCGTATTTATTTCTACTTAGTAAACTAAACGTAAACTGAAAAATCCGAATTTTCAATTGCCAATAACTTGAAAAGTATTGGGTTTCTGAAAAAACTTTATAGAACATTTTTTGCTTAAAATTAGGTCTTCTATCGATATCCGAGGTTAAAAAATATGCACCACCGAAAAGGGGTGGCAACCACCCCCAGGGTGAAAACGGAGTTCGGGTCAGTATCACTTTTGAAGTTAAGGGTAAGATAAGCCTAATTCCAAAATTTCATTTAAATCGGTTCATAGTAAAAAATTTCGGAGGTAAAAACCTATTTTACGCTTCAATGACTGCACTAAAACAAATTTTTATATTCAATATTAACTGCCAATCGTGTCCCTGAAAATAATAGGAAAAAATTGAACATTGCTACCAGCGTTGGGCCGTTGGCTGCATGCGTGATGATATATATATATATATATATATATATATATATATATATATATAATATATATATATATATATATATATATATATATATAAAATATATATATATATATATATATATATATATATATATATATATATATATATATATATATATATATATATATATATATATATATATATATATATATATATATATATATATATATATATATATATATATATATATATATATATATATATATATATATATATATATATATATATATATATAGGGTAAGTCAGTTTTTTGTAGCAGGAGTTTATCTTGTGAAAGACATTTTTTTATGATGAAAATATAAATATATATGCTTAAGAGCTTCGTTTCTGATATACAGGGTGCCAAAGTTTTATATTTTTCTGTTAACCTATTGCATAGCTCTCATCGCGGGCTTTGAGCGCGGCGACCGAATCAAGAAATTACGTAACGAAAATAAAACCTAACACTCCCCACTCCGCCTACCATGTAGCTCGGCCGAGCGTTCGATTAACGTGTATGTATATAGTACGAAGCTCGCACGGATCGAGACGAGCTGCTCCGAAATCGGACGACACTTATCTTGGCTGGCGATTTCAACATCAACTTCGCTGATAAAAAATCAGAGCGGTTTACAACTTTTCTTTCGGAAAAATTGAATCTGAAAATGAACAATGATCCACAAGAATCCACAACAAAATATGGGACCACCATTGACGCGGTACTCTCCAGATATTTAGAGGATATTAAGTCTCGAACTTATGTTTCTTATTTCAGTTACCATAAACCTATAGTTTCAATGATAAAAATTCCTGAATAACCTACATGTATTGTAAGATAATAAAAATATTTTAAATGATATTAACTTCTCATTTATTCGATAAAAGAAAAAAATTTGTTTTCTTATCGGTCACCACGCTCAAAAAGTGTAACTTGAATCAATATCAAAGAAAAAACTTGAATTAATATCAAAGAAAAAGAAAAAAAATACGGCATAAATAAAAAATAAATAAATAATACTAATTGCATCAGTTGATAAAAAATGCTATGCAATAGCTTTACCGCTGCAGTCCCCGAGTGCCACACGTTTTTTTTTCTTCTGAGTTTCCTCCTATAATTTTCAAAATAATTGAATGAAATTTGGCACCTATTTCACTTCAATAACTCAATATTTGGGGCTATTAAGCATTTTATAATACCTACAGGGTTGTACATTTTTGGGTGTCGTACTCAATTCAACCCTCTCGAACTTTCATGCGTGCCGCCTCTACTTCCAATGAAACATCAATTTAAATTCTCTTTTTAATTTGGATACTTTTTGCTCTCTTGTATCTTTTTTTATCTCTCACTTGTCTTAAACTGAAGCCACGGCAGTAACAATGCTAAGATGGCCTCACAAAAGGAGCCGAAACGTCGAGATTTTTCTAATCTTTTACGCGGAGAGCGAATAAATTTTATGCGCGCCAATGAAAAAGGATTTTATAGTGCTTGAAATAAGCTTTTTTTCGAAAACTGTATGGATGTCGAGATAAATGCCAAAAATAATTGACTTGTAATGAGACTTTATTTCTTGACCCCACTTTATTATTGATAGCCCCAAATATTGAGTTATTGAAGTGAAATAGGTGTGCCAAATTTTATTCAATTATTTTGAAAATTATAGGAGGAAACTTGGAAAAAAACAAAAAGGGATTTTCATCATAAAAAAATATCTTCGAACATGTCGAAGTCCTGATACAAAAAACTGACTCACGCTATATATATATATATTTATATATATATATATATATATATATCTATATATATATAAATTAGATATTTTTATATATATATATATATATATATATATATATATATATATATATATATATATATATATATATAACAATCTAAAATTTAGGGAAACCCGGACAATAATACACGTATTATATTTACTCTTTATTCATAGCCTAGCTTTCGAAACACTGCGTTTCTTCTTCAGGGCAATCAGTCAGGTATTCTCATTTTTTTAACATATTAATTCAAAAGGAAACAGTTTACTTACCAATGTGAGGTTACAAATCTGCTCGGTAAAAACCAGCAAAACAAAAACAAAAAACAGTGGTCATTACAAATATATATACAATTAATCTTGGACCAACTCATACATAATGACTAATATTAGGTACATAAAATCGTTAATAAACACCAATCTTAAAATTCCTAAAGAAATTTTTACATCAACCTGTCAAATGTCAAATAAATCCGTTTGAAGTTTTACAATTTGGTCTGTCACTCATCTACCGGTCCATCAAAGTATGGCGTGTTTGAATACGTCAGTAGGTATGAGTATATAGGGCTCAGATTTTGTACATCTGTTTTTTTATTAATCCTTTTTTCTTGGCCTTTTTTATATGTATCATTTCTGAAACACACGTTTTTTATAAGTTTTCTCTGTGTCTAATATTTTTACATCATTGAAATTTATGCAGTTTGATTGTCCACTGGCATGTATTGCAAGGGCATACCTTTGGTTATTTTTTTTTACATCACTTTTGGTGCCAATCTACTTTTACTCCACTGTGAAGTGTCTCGCACTATATATATATATATATATATATATATATATATATATATATATATATATATATATATATATATATATATATATATATATATATATATATATATATATATATATATATACATATAAATATATATATATATATATATATATATATATATACAGGTTGTCCTAATTGATATGGGTCACTATTGCTATCTCGGTAACTATAATAACTACAAGGTTGAAATAATTATTTTTAAGAAATGGAATAAAAAATACAGGTCCGTATTTGAAAAAAGTAATTTTTTCGTTCACTAATTTTTTGTGAAAATTATACTCTTGGAGATATTCGATCAAATAGTTTTGAGCAATTTTTCGAAAAACCCCAGTAGCTCGAGATAGAATTTTATTTTTCAAAGATGAAACTAGATTTTCAATGTTCTTCAAAAACTGCACATTTTGTCTAATTTGAGCAACCGTTCTTATAATTACCGAAATAGCAATAGTGGCCCATGGCAATTAGGACACCCTGTATATATATATAGGTTGTATGTGTTGATTGTTTTTACCAATATAATGAAAAGTAAAGGAAACTGATTATTGAAACGATTTAACATTATTTTTCATGGTGCAATAATTTATCTTATTTCTACATTTCAGAGCCGTGGTTTGCCTATACCCTATCCTGTGATATCTGGACCTAGCGCTTATATTGATGCTGAAGAGGTGAGTCTACATTCACATTGTGTAGTAATCACACGTTTCAGTTATGTGATTTAAATGGAATTGTTTGATACAATCTTCCACGACTGAACGAAAAGTGGTATACTAGTCTCTGAGGTGACAGCAGTTGTTTATGCAAAATTTGATATTAACATACGCCACAGTCGCAGAGTAGACATTTCATGTCAGGAAGTTTGTATAATCTGGCGAAAAGTACTTGCCGCCAGTGAACTTGCCACCATGTGTAACTTAAAGGATTCTTGTTACTTTTTGACGACCAGCAGCAAATAAAGTTGAGGTGACGGCTAGTTTTGTGACAGGTATAGTCCGATTTCAATTTACAAAAAAGATTTTGAAAGTAGAATTCTCATAGTCCAAAACGTTCATCTTGGTTTTTCATGAAAACGCTGAGAAATATGTTAAAAATAAAGCTGAACATGACGAAAAGGGGCCGAGCGCGTGAGAATAGTTGAAGAGTGGGGGTAGAGCAGCAGGCAAGGATAAGCACGACATTAGAAAGCGTCGGCATTTCGAACATGACGGTTATTTCTCGGCCGTTTTTCGTCATGTTCGGCTTTATTTTTAACATATTTCTCAGCGTTTTCATGAAAACCCAAGATGAACGTTTTGAACTATGAGAATTGTACTTTCAAAATCTTTTTTGTAAATTGAAATCAGACCATACCTGTCGCATTCAGGTCTGCTGGAAAATTGCATAGTAAAATATTCAAATGGCCACAGATCAAAAACTATGCATCGGACAGTTCCTGCTCTTAGCACAAATAAACGTTATATTGATAAATAATACTAACCGGAGGATCTACGCTACAACTCGAAAAATAACCGAGTTATGAACTTTTGAAAACTGCATTTTGGCCGATTTTTTCCAATTCTCCCTTAGACTAAGGGTCTGATCGAGTCGTCCGACCTCTCATTTTTTTCGTCTTCTCATTTTCTACAATAAGTCTATTGACACCATCACGATTACTCTGATAGTTTCAATTTTATAAGCAAAAAACTAAAAAAAGCGATTTTTTGCATAAAATTGTTAATAACAAAGACATAAATAATAAAGTCGAGTGAAAAACATATCACTATATCATGTGAAACTATTTTACAAACAATGGCGGAGCTGGTTTCTTTCTAACACTTTTTACATGAAAAAATCTCTGTAGCTTGGCCTATTTATATAAATTAGTAATTAATTATAGGCAAATTGTATAATCATTCCGATAATAATCCTTTACGTAGGTGCATAGAAATAATGGAAGTTTAGTAAAAGGCAATCTATTTTCGATCGTTCGAAAAAGTGCAGCCAGAAATATTCGAAATTTAATTGCCGAGAAACAGTAACATCTGTTGTCTCCCAAGCCAACGGATTGGTAGAGTTAATTTTCTTCGACCTCGAGTTATTTTCGTCTATCACCGATGAGAAAATCGAAAAATAAGGTACGTTAAGGTTACGGGTGTATGCGTGAAAGGTTATTTTTTTTTTCGTGATTATGAGTCATTACCAATGAAACATCGATAGGAAAAATCGCTCTGAAAGTTACAAGCAAATATAAGTTACCCCACGAAATGAAATTTCTCGCATACGGTTTACTTACTCTGCGAAAGTTCATACATTAGATCATTAGAATATTTATTTTTTTTCGTATTATTAGTGTATATGTGATAAGTTCTTTTTCGTGATTATGATTCATTATGAATGAAACATCGATCTGCGAATAGTATATTTTATATCGAGTGCTTTTTAGGGTTCCGTACCTCGAAAGGAAAAAACGGAACCCCTATAGGATCACTTTGTTGTCCGTCCGTTCGTCTGTCTGTCGATACCCTTTATCTCAGGAACGCGAGGAGGTATCAAGCTGGAATTTATATCAAATCTCAGGTCTACTGTCCCTTGGAGCTGTGAAAAAATCAAACTTCTAAGCCAACGCAATCAAAAGATACAGTCGTTTATGCCGCAAATTTTCGACACTCGCAAAGGGAATCAAAACCTACAGGGTACTTCCCGTGAACTCAGAATCTTGAAATTTGGACGAGGCAATCTATTATTATAGCACAGATAAACAAGAATTGCGAAAACCGTGCATTTTTAGTTACATCATATAATGAAATTTTTTTTGTACGGAACGCACGGGGCGCTAGTCCGACTCGCACTTGGTCGTGCAAAAAAGTCTTCACGCAAGATTCGTACACTGTACTTTTTCTGTGAACGTGAAAATAAATATGAAGAAAAACGCGAATGAGTTTGACGTTTCTAAACGTGAAATTTTCATCTGTGCGTAAAAGTGTATTATATATATATATATATATATATATATATATATATATATATATATATAAATATTTATATATATATATATATAGTTATATATATATATTTATATATTTATTCGAATTGTTGTTGCCTGTGAACTATTTCTAATCTTTTGATAATTATTAGCAATAACAGGCTAGTTGAATCTTAAAAAACTCGATTTTATTGAAAAGTTGACGTTTCGCCACGACATTCGTGGCTTTATCAAAACTTTTGAGAAAAAATTGAAATTTCTTTGACATTTATTGATTTGAAAAATTTTAGTGAAACAGTAATCTGTTTCTATAGAAATTTTTCAAATCAATAAATGTCAAAGAAATTTCATTTTTTTCTCAAAAGTTTTGATAAAGCCACGAATGTCGTGGCGAAACGTCAACTTTTCAATAAAATCGAGTTTTTTAAGATTCAACTAGCCTGTTATTGCTACTAATTATCAAAAGATTATATATATAATATATATATATATATATATATATATATATATATATATATATATATATATATATATATATATATATATGAAAAACTTGGTTCACGGAATGAACCGCGTAAAAGATTTGAAAAATCTCGACGTTTCGGCTCCTTTTGCGAAGCCATCTTCAGGAGAATTAGAAGGGAAATAATTCAGACTCGTGGCCTCAATCTGCCTACTCCACGAATCGAATTTAGGAGGAATCGGAAACAATACGATTGCGTGGTCTCAACCTGCCTACTCCACTAACCGTATTGCTTCCTGTCAACTCTGAAGTCTCAATCTGCCTACTCTTCAGAGTCAACTGACGGGCCGATCGTCGCGTGGCCGTATTTATAGGGGAGGGGGGTGGGTACTCACGCTCATCAGTGCGGGATGCACTCTGATTGGGCGTTACATGGCGACCACTGAGATATATATATATATATATATATATATATATATATATATATATATATATATATATATATATATATATATATATATATATATATATATATAGGCCAGGAGCTAGGAGGTTTTAAACGGATATAGGAACTACTCGCTCACCTCTCTGTTGACATTCGATATAGTGCAATCGTGTATTATTTTAATGGACATTTCTACTAAAAATTTGAGTTGGAGACTAAGGGTATCCTCACAACGCGCCTGGATGGTAGCCTGGCTGGTCGCAGGTAGCCTAGCTGGTAGAGTTAAAAACCGCTAGATACTCGCACGTGCTTCGGTAGATGGTAGCTGGTCATGCGGAAATCAACCCGCCAAGTGTGCAGATTACTGCATATGTGTGGTTAAAATGGATGATTCGAGTAGTGACAGTGATGATTTTTATTTATTAGAAAACAATGCTACAAAGTGGTTTTTACAACAGAAAGTTGAGAAAAGGTTTACGGTACATCCTATTAATAAAAACAGACAAGAATTGGGGGAATATCATCATTTATTCAAAGAGCTGTGTGTTTATCCCGATCCTTTCTTCTCGTATTTGAGAATGAAGCGGAAAACTTTTTAGTTAGATTCAAGTCACTCTTTTCCAGGCATATATAATATAAACATTTCACATACACCGTCGAAAATGCGGTAGGCTAATCTTCCTCCAAAAACGAGATACATTAAAGCTTTAATGTATCTTGTTTCGTTTTAGGAGGAAGATTAGCCTACCGCATTTTCAACGGTAACTTGAATCACCAAATATATTTGGAAATTTTGGATGATTTTCTTTCTGAACTACTTGACGAAATTCCGTTGGTTCAATATAGAAAAGGTTTATCCTAATGAAAGATTCCAAAACCAGTGGATTGGTAATAATGGTTCCATAAACTGGCAACCAAGGTCCCCTGACTTATCTTAGATTTCTTCATATGGGGCTATATAAAAAATTAAATAAACCATACGCAGCACGAAAATCGAGATGTTCTGATGAATGCCCCGAGAGAAGCTTTCGAACACTTAGATATAAGACTTGTTTTAACTGTGGTCGATTGGTGCTATCTTCAGAAGATGTCGTCTGTGCCTTCAACAGAATGGGCAGTAATTTGAACAATATTCACAAAACATTTTCAACAGAAAAATAGTAGTTTGTTTTGTAGCAGTGTTACATATAAGTTTCTATTTTTGTTATAATAATTATTAAATTCATCTCTGTTTAGTAACTTATATTGAATAATATTTGTTTAGTGAATAATTTTCATTCTAACCTATATAAATGGAAGTGATATTTTTGTTTATTGCGCCGAACAATCTATCAAAGTGATATTTGTCTTGCCATAAAAAAAAAGAAAATTATCTGAATACAGGGTTAATACTCAGAATTTTATATAAGTATTATATATTTTTGAAAAGCGCAAAACATTTGTGTTTTGAATATGGAAAAATATACAAAGTGTTCGATTTAAAAAATTGAAAGATTGGGTTATATCTAAACAATGACAGCTCATTTCGAAAATCTGACTACGCCACTGGATTCTACGTAAAAAATTGTATAAAAGACAGTTTTTACTTCTCCTTTGAGTTAAAAGACAGCTGTGATACAGGAGGGGGACCAAAATGCAATATTTTCAACTCCGCCCTGTATCTCAAAAACGAAGCAAGCTATGATAATTTTGTTTACGGTATCGTAAGATTCACAAAAAAGTAGCCAACGTTCGCGAAAACCGCAAATCTCTCTCTTAAAAAAATAAGCGAGTCACCTCGTAAGGTCATCGAAAATGGGACAGCCTGTACAATGCAAAAATATTCATTAGCTTGAAAATGTAGTAGTACTACGAACCTGCTGTCGCAAACAATTTAATAAAAATAGTGATATAAAAAACAAAGGAAAGTGTTTCTCATTTATATTTAAAAAATGTATTATCACAAAGTAACGGACAAATTCATCCAATATCTAGTATTTCAGTTCTGAATACGAAAATGATCTAAAATTTCTAATTAAGATCATCATTCATTTCTGCGGCAACACCATCCCATATCCATTTCGCACGCCGGTCGCTGGTAGAATGTAAAATGTTGTTCTTCCAGCGACCAGCGAGGTAGCCCGCTAGCATACAATCGACCGGACCTTTGCGCACGTACGGTACCCCATAAGAAACTACGAAGAATATGCTTGCAGACAGGCGACCAGCTAGACTACCAGCTACTATCCAGGCTCGTTGTGCGGATACCAACAGTAGTGAAACGCATTCATTTCGGAGAATGAATCAGCTCTAATCCCGAACGTCCAGCTGACCGGCAGCGGAACGACGACGACGTCGGCGCGATATTTCCCTATTGTTTGCATCTCGCGGCAGACCGGTTGTCGCTGGGCGTCGGATCAAGGACGCTCACGACTGTCGATGCATTTTCGCACGTATGTACTTTCCAAGGGTAAATGATGGAAATGCGTGCACTGAAAAATTGCCGCAATATCGTTTGATGAAGTATTAATAGCGCATTACGCGAAGCGGATGGAAAACCTAAAATACCTTTTCATTCTTTAGGGATTATTAGCGATTATTACTCGCTACAGATCATAATTATTTGTTCACTATTCACTTTGCCTCAGGAAGATTAGAACTCCTTCTAGATACGACTGAAATTAGATAAATAAAATTCAAAAGTCAGTGAATTGGAAACTGATAATAAATTGAATAGGTATATAAAAACACTTGCCTAAAAACCGCAAACTATTAACCTAAATGTTCGAGTAGTTTCGCCTTTTACAGAATTGTCAAGAACAAACTGAAAACATATAACATAGAAACTAAAACTTGAATGTTCGAAAACTTTCAATGTTTCCTATGTTAGACGTATTCAGTTTGTTCTTGATAATGCTGTAAAAGACGAAACTAGTCGAACATTGAAGTTTTATAGTTTTTGGTTTTCAGACGAGTGTTTTATTTACTTATATAATTTAATTGAATTGGCATTTACTTAGCGAAAGTTCATATTCATAACTTTATAAAGAAATAAAAACTAACGTTTCATAGGTCGAAATAAAAATCTATTGAGTAAACGTGTTTCGTCAGAGGCTTCGGCGTATCGTTTATTCGCTCAGTGTGTGAGTCCCAGTTTAATTCCTAGTCAATCACGAAACCCAGGTACCTATATGTTTTAACTTTTTGTATCTTCTTATTGTTTAACTCTACTACAATTTCATTTGTTTTCTTGGTTTTGGCCTTAAATCTCATGTATACAGTTTTTTCCTCGTTCAGTACTAGTTTGTTTGTGCACAACCATTCGTGGAGCATAAATTAATACTGCAAGGCATAAAGTAATACTGCAAAGCATAAATTAATACTGCAAGGTAATGCAGTCTGCCATCGCGGCGCATGCCGTTGCAGTCTGTCGCTGCCGTTTGCCGTCTACCGCGTACTGCGGAATCGCACCTCAAGAGACAAACACAAGACGATAACAGAACACCCAGCATATTAGTATCGTATAAACACACATACGAACAAACGAATCGCTATTTCTCATCAGAGAGTTAATCTACATCCCCTTTCGCACTTACCATGGGCGCGCCCAACAACTGTATCGGTAGTTCTACGTCTTCTATCCGTCCCTCTAGCTACGAACAAGAAAATTACTTACTAGGAATATTCTTGAACAAATCCCAGGTTTAAAGTAAGGACTTGGCAACAGCGAAAATGAAATCCAAGAAAGAATCAATAAGGGTAGAACAGTAACCAGAACACTAAACTCTCTTCTATGGAATAAAAAAATTAAAAGAGACACAAAGAAGCGCATTTATAGCAGCTTAGTCCAAAATGTAACCCTCTATGGTTCGGAACTGTGGGATGTTACAAAAGCCAACAAAAGTAAACTTATGGCAACTGAAATGGATTTCCTAAGAAGAAGTTGCGGACGATCGAAACTCGAAAGAGTCAGGAATGACGACATCCGAATGCAGATGCAAATGGAAAGAAATATACACGAAGACATAGAAAAGAGACAGCTAACTTGGTTTGGGCATGTAAAGCGAATGAACGCTGACAGGTGGCCCAGAAAGGTACTAGAATGGACGCCACCGGAAAGGAGAAAGAGGGGACGGCCAAGAAGGAGCTGGCGGGATGACATAAATCAAGCTATGACCACCAGAAACTTAGAGGAAGATGAGGTTTTTGACAGAAAAGGATGGAAATTGGGGACGGAGAAGCGGCAACAGCTGTAGAAATCCGTTATATATATATTTACTTGGCAAAACGCCACCTCGAAGAATTCAATTGAAAGATATACAACGCCCCAGTCGAAAAACATTTACGAATGTCATACATCCTCTTGGTCTTGTTGGTATCGTCTCTCGCTTCGATACCATATTATGTCATTATTGGCCTGACGCATGTGATGCAATAAAAAATACAGGTCCATATTTGAAAATGAAAAGTTGAGGGTGGCCCGCAATGTGTACGATACACTGTATATACATTTGATTCAGATATTTGGAGAGGATACAAAAAGTTGCTATGGAAAAGTTGGAAAATTTAAAAAAAATCTTCGTAAAATAAAATGATATAGGTAAAAGAAGAATGTCGAAATTTTCCTCCAGAAATGAAAAAGATAGGTCAGTTTTTTTCATGCATATAAATAACCTCTGAAAAACGCTACTCTGCCCCCATTTAACCAAACCTCTATCTCTTACCATTATCGAAATCCCCATGCATAGACTCGAATTTGAATAGCCCTGTATATATATATATATATATATATATATATATATATATATATATATATATATATATATATATATATATATACACTCACCGGCACGAAAACTGGAGCAGTGGAATATTTTCAAACAAACTTCAAATTTTAATGCTTTGTGATGTTTCATCATTATAATATCATACACACAAAGAAAACAACATGTTTCATGTATTTTCCAACAACAATTAAACATATAATTGAAAAAAATAAGTGTTTTGTAACAATTTAAGAAACTAGGACGAAAACGCACAAACTGGTGTTGTGTAAAAATTACCTTAAATTAATCAAAACTGAAACGACTTGCTAGCAAAAACTGGGGAGCCGCATTCTTAATAACGGGTGTTGCCCCCACGTGCTCGAATTACTGCCTCTATCCTCCTTGGCATGCCTAAAATCAAGTGACGAATGTCCACTTGTGGAATAAGTTCCCATTCCTCTAGAAGAGCTTGTCGCAACTGATTTAAAGTTAAAGGAGCAGGAACATGACTTCGGATCCTTCGCCCAAGCATATCCCAAACATGTTCTATGGGATTAACATCCGGAATTACCGCAGGCCACTCCATAACAGGAATATTCATCTCGTTTAAGTACTGTTGAGTTATTATCGCGGTTTGAGGTCGGGCATTATCATGCATCAGAAGAAAGTCATTTCCAATAAAGCCAACATAAGGGACGACAAAATCTTGGAGAACGTCCTCAATGTACCTGGCAGCAGTTAAGGATCCTCTCGGAAGGATGTACAATTCTGTGTGTGCTTCTAGAGAAATTCCGGCCCACAACATAACTGAGCCCCCTTGGTATCCTGTCCTAGAACTGAAGGTACATTCTGCAAAACGCTCGTGTGGCCTTCGCCATACTCTCTCACGACCATCTGGAGACCGCAGGCTAAATCTGCGGTGAACAAAACGCGCCCCCATTCATTTTCACCTCAGTGCTGATGATTTCTGGCAAACTGAAGTCGCGTAACACGATAACGCCTAAGACGTTCTGGGCCTGTTGCAGGTCTACAACTGATAAGATTGGCTTCTCTCATTCGTCGTCTAACTGTTCGTTCGCTTACGTTGGTTTGCCGGACGTGCTGAAGTCGATTTCTGATTTCAACAGCTGTAGCATGACGAATTCGCAGACTTTGTAAGATGATAAAACGATCATCTCGAGCGCTAGTTCTGCGTCGGGGACCAGTTCCAGGTCGTCTGGTGTAACCTTCAGTTTCCAGAAAACGTGTGAAGATACGGTGAACAGTGCTATTGGAAACATGATACTCTCGGGCAACATATCGCTCACTTCTTCCGTCTTGAAGGAACGCAACAATAGCAGCCGCTGTGTCGGGATTAACATCCATATTTTTTTATGCAGAACAACTTTCAAACATTTTTCGATCTGTCAGATTCCTCACAACAATGACAACAACAGCATTGTTGAGATGGGTTAATGGCCAACTATGCACACTGCAGTAGTCAGATCTATGGAATTTATGATTTTTACTCAAAAACACTTTTTGTCTTCAATTAAAGGTTTAATTGTTGTTAGAAAATACGTGAAACATGTTATTTTGTTTGTGTATAAGATATTATAATAATAAAACATCACAAAGCATTCAAATTTGAAGTTTATTTAAAAATATTCAACTGCTCCGGTTTTCGTGCCAGTGAGTATATATATATATATATATATATATATATATATATATATATATATATATATATATATATATATATATATATATATATATATATATATATATATATATATAAGACATTAAAAAAACACACACCTGAACGTTGACATTCGATACGCCGCAATAGTCTATTATTTTCGGGGAAAATACGACTAACGATGAGAGAAAATTAGGATATTAAAACAATGGTTAAAAATAACAATTTACACATTTATTAAATGAAATAATGCATGACGCACGTTCGCCTTCTTCATTGCTAATGGCAAACTAACTATGTTTCTCCGTTATATCGAAAACAAGAAATAAAGGGACGACAAATTGTGTAGAAAGGGTAAATAGGAGGATGGTTACAAATAATTAGAAGAATAGGAAAAACCAATTCTGGAATGCTAGTCAGGTAGTTCGATAATTTTGAAAAGATTCAGAAGGGAGCTTGAATTATGATCGATTTGGATATTCAATAGGAGACCGGAATGCTTGTATTTAATTATCTGTAATGATTCTAAAAAATTAAGTTTAATTCCCTTCCTTTCAGCATTTAATATTTTAAAATCGAAATTGAATGTGTGATCTTCTTGAATTGAATGGTTTGCATAATGTGAATCCGACTTTTGACCCTTTGACTGCCACGTGTGACAGTGTGAAGAAAATCAAAGAAACAAATACAAAACGAAGAAATATTCTAGGCACAAGTGTGACGCTGATTCTGAGGCAAACAAACAAAGTAGCTCCGAAAAATATAGAAAAAAAGATAAATATCAATCTGACCATATAAAGGAGAAAGTGAAACTTAAACAATATAGAAGATCTAGAAGTAGATCATTAGATAAAATATATAGTGTGAAAAAACGTTAAAGTTCATATGAACCCAGTAGACTAAATTCTTATAAATATTAAACACATATCGGCGCACACGGCTTCTGTACTGAACGCCGTTTGCGCGATATTGACGCACACTTATAAGAAGTATTATTCGCTTGCTGTGTCTGAAGCGCGCACAGTTCTCGTATATTTGTATGGGGTAATAGATAGCCCTGGCGTAGAAGAACTTTCACCAGAAATAGCTTACAGAAATAAAGTATATTTTTTGTTTGGTTCAATTTTTTATTTAGAAATATATCTTACATGCAAAACTTAAAGTTATTAGATATACGTGTGTATATTCAATGTTTTCACCCCTATATATCATACAAAAACAAATATTTATGATATTTTATGTAATTTATAAAAACATTCTTTGCACATATGGGGTTTCTCGGGACATCCTACACATACGTAGCGTACTGTCTTGACCATATTCATAGCATAATTTATCCCTTGCGCCTCAGAAAATCAAGATAAAACACGCAAAGACTCGTCAATCCACTAAATCGTGGTGGGGAAACACCCGAACGGTGCAGAAAGCGTTGCAAGCACATGGCTCAAACCGATTTTTAGTTGCTCTTGCGCCGTGTGAGACATTTTGTCACACAAAAAAAAAATATGCAGCATCACCAAAAAAATTAATAAAAAATTACATTTTCTACCGCAGGTTACCACTAGACACCAATTTGATACAATTTTGACAAAAAAAAAATTGGCGCAGAGGCAGTTATATCTGAACTGCCTTGGCAGTCAAAGGGTTAACAAAGCTACGTTTGTGTTCTGAAATTCTAGTTTAAAAACTTCTGAAAGTTCTACGAATGTAAAACTTATCACAATCACAACAATTAATTTTATAAACTCCTGATTTATTATCTTTATGAACTTTGGATTTATTATTTTTTATATGATCTCCTAAATTATTACCGGTACGATAAGCAATGTTAATGTTGTGCTTAGATAAGAGAGATTTGAGTTTTTTACTTAAATTTCCGATGAAAGTGAGGCCGTTATATTTGATATTATTTTTAGTAAGGGGGTACACCTGGCAAATCGCATTTTTGAACAACTTTTTATCTATCTTATTATCTATTATTATGGGCTCATAATTATTATTTACGGCAATTTGTTTAATTATATTTGTCTCGATGTTAAAACTGGTGTTTGAGAGTGGAATATTTACTAAACGATGTACCATACTATTGAAAGCTGCCATTTTGTGTTCAGAATTGGTTTTTCCTATTCTTCTAATTATTTGTAACCATCCTTCAATTTACTCTTTCTACACAATTTGTCATCTCTTTATTTCTTGTATTCGATATAACGGAGAAACATAGTTAGTTTGGCTTTAACATCTGAAGAAATTAGAAAATTACGCTCACGCTTATTCTCATATTATGAAAGTAACTTCACTTCTTGAGTTCATTACTTGATTAACCTTTATTTTACAATTTTTTGTGTAATTTATCACGACATCTCATTCATCAATACAACACAACGTGTTGTCTCTTCTCATATTTTGGGGAAGCCTCTGTCTAGATATCAAGACGAACAGACAACATTAGTCTGATTAATTTTATTGATGAGGTCATCGATTTCTTGAACTTGTTTCTGTCAGAGAACACCTGGCTAGAATGTGCGAATTCAACCTTCAATTTTGTTTTCACCAGCTTTTCCCTGTACAGAGGCCTTGGCGCAATTATTACGGTCCCGCTAAGGAAATCATATGTTCGAGTTAGATTCTACCTACCTGTTGTTCTCGATGATGTCACCGCCCTACAACGAGGTACCAGGGCAACAATACGCCGATCGCCAGGCAGAACAGGAAGGTCAGAGCCACGACGACGATGCCGTGAGAGTTCCATTCGCCACTGCTCTCCATTTCGATTCTCTCGAATTCTATTATTTTCACTTCTTTTAGGAACTTCACTCTGGGAATAGGTTACGAGCCGTTATAGGCCAGTCAGTTAAAAGACATTGAAAATCGAAAATTCAACAATAATTCCAAAAGTTTTTAAACTTTGGTCAAGTGAATGTGCTACATAGAGAAAAAAAAAATCTCATTTCGCAATCTTTTCTGAAGTCCGGAACATTGTTGAAATTGCAATAACATTGAATTTTGCTGTATCGTTGTGAAAAAATTTCAAAAGTTCTGCAAACTTGGAGTAGTATCATAGTATATTATTCAACGAGCACAAAATGATTGCTATTTTTCACGAGGGTGAAGTTTGCGACACGAGCTGCAAGCGAATGTCGCAAACTTCACCCTCGTGAAAAATAGTAATTTTGTGCGAGTAGAATACTATACTTTGTCCACGACTTCCTCGGAAAAATTAGTAATAATCTGCATTTTCAACAATAAAAATAGTTATCAAAAGCGTTGACATAACATTTTCTATGTTCACTGAAAACTGCATACTCACGTAAACGTCAACTATTTCATACTTGACATCGATTCCATTCCTTTCTTTCACTCTGATAAAAATGAAATAGATAATTTATTAGAGTAAATATTCAATAAGTTGGGCATTATATTGAATATTAGTTCAATAATTTGCCTAAAAGTTATCTTAGTTACATAAAACCTAAAAATCTAATAACAATACTATCCTAACAATGTGAATGATAGTCTCAAGTTTGGACATACGTTTTGACTGTGACGTCATGCAGTGTATAATAAACCATTATTCAATAGTAGTGAATAATAGGTATAATTGTACTTCAGGAAGCACACGTATAATGAATGACTTATAGTACAGTCGTGGACAAAATATATAAATTCGATGGACGATGAATCAACTCTGTGGTAGTTCATATTTATATTAAAAATTAAATAATAAGAAAACAACTTGGCTAAAAACCACAAAATGAAAATAACATTTTATTCGACTAGTTTCGCCTGTTACAGCATTATCAAGACTGAATACATAATTGCAAAGACATCGCTTGCAAATATAAGTATTTCGGTTCGGTACCTGGGGGTGGTAAATGTAATCGATGGGTCCAAGTTATCAGAGATTTAACAGTGGGGAGTGGTTTAAGTCTAACATTGAGAAGAATGTAATTATGGGATTTTTGGATCTTGTTTATTTCCATGGCTTCCAGGAAGTTCATTATAATACCTTTATCACAGTAATGAAGAATTTTTGGTTTGAAAGAGGATGAGATGTTATGTTTTTTTGACTCTTAGATGTTCCCTAAATGCTGATTGTTCGTTTTTTAGATGTTCTTTTAGCCTGGTTTCAAAACATCTCCCGGTCTGACCTATATATGTTGAATTACATTCTTCACAGTCCATTCTATAAATTCCTGTTCTCTTCATTGGATCGACTTTTGACATTTTGTTATTAAAAATCATTCAAAATGTCAAAAGTCGATCCAATGAAGAGAACAGGAATTTATAGAATGGACTGTGAAGAATGTAATTCAACATATATAGGTCAGACCGGGAGATGTTTTGAAACCAGGCTAAAAGAACATCTAGAAAACAGACAATCAGCATTTAGGGAACATCTAGAGTCAAAAAAACATAACATCTCATCCTCTTTCAAACCAAAAATTCTTCATTTTTGTGATAAAGGTATGATAATGAACTTCCTGGAAGCCATTGAAATAAACAAGATCCAAAAATCCCATAATTACATTCTTCTCAATGACCAGTTAGACTTAAACCACTCCCCACTGTTAAATCTCTGATAACTTGGACCCATCGATTACATTTTACCACCCCCAGGTACCGAACCGAAATACTTATATTTTCAAGCGATGTCTTTGCAATTATGTATTCAGTCTTGATAATGCTGTAACAGGCGAAACTAGTTGAATAAAAAGTTATTTTCATTTTGTGGTTTTTAGACAAGTTGTTTTCTTATTATTTAATTTTTAAGACAAAATATATTATTTCATATCACGTAACAAATTTGCAACCAATTTAAGGGTACGGAACATTTTTTTTTAATTCCAAATTAACGTTTTCCGTTGATAAACTCATCAAAAAAAAAATCTAAAAATTCTGGTAAACTTGATAGATACTTCGGAAAAATATACCGAACAGTTGTATAAATTTGCAACCTTTCACGTTGACCGGAACATATTTATTTATAATTTTTTTATTCCGTGGTAACTTTTTCCAACAAGATCACAAAAATTTTGAAACTTGGTTGCAAATTTAGAAAACAGCTATTCTGATGCATTTGCAAATTTGCAACCTTGTACGCGGTCCGGAACATTATGCAATTCGCAAAAATATAACAATCCAAAAATCATATTTTTGCAAATTGCACAAAGTTCCGGACCACGTACAAGGTTGCAAATGCATCAGAAAAAATATTTTCTGAATTTGAAACCAAGTTTCAAAACGTTTTTTTGATCATTTCGAGACCATCTTGTCCGAAAAAATGTCCACGAATTAAAAAAATTACATATAAATAAACTTTTCCGGTCAACGTAAACGGTTGCAAATTTATACAACTGTTCGGTATATTTTTCCGAAGTATCTGCCAAGTTTGCAGAATTTTTTTTGGTCAGTTTATCAAAGAAAAACGTTAATTCTGAATAAAAAAAAATGTTCCGTGCCCTTAAATTGGTTGCAAATTTGATACGTTATATGAAATAATATATTTAATACGGAAAAGGTTGCAAAATTTCATAGTTTGTTTGTATCTCTTTCCCGACCCTACATTAAAGTTTGAAAACTTCTGGAATTATTGTTAATTGATTATCTCAACTGTCTAGCTAGGCGAGCGGCGTACTCCAAAAAAGAGCTCTCGTTAATGAAGAACCCATAACTTTTTGGTAACCGACAAATTTTGGTACCAAAATGTTTGTTGCAAAAATATGCACAACTTTTCTCAGTAAATTTTTTCGATTGGAGGGGGGGGACATTGTGTTGTTTGAGAAAAACTGGTTTCTTTTTCGAAAGTAATACGCGCGCGGATTACGATTCAACTCGCTGTCAATTTTTTCCACTTTTATATATTGAAATGAAACTTTTACGATTTGATCGTGATTTTAAGCACTTTCAAAAAATGTTTAGATTGTTAACCAAAGTGGACCTGTTTTGATGTTACGTAACTATATATAATTATTTAACGAATAATCGGGTTTTTATCTTCGTCGCATAAAAGAGTCGAAGAATGTTTCAAAATGATGCTTAATGATTAATAAGGTTTTAATTAATATAGTTTTAAGAAGTTTTTGGCAAAATTGCAAGAACTTGTGTTGCAAAGAACGAAATCTATAGCACTATCTATCGCCCTATAGCGCGATTATCGTTTGAACGTACACTCGCCATTAATTATCCTCTCACTATCTATCGCTATTAATAAATCAAATTTTTATGTAACTATCTTCTTTAAAAAGTGAATGAATGTTTTAAATAAATTTTACAGACGTTTATTATCATAAATTTTTATTATTGTTTTACATTTTTTTATATATTTTGTATAATAAAGTTATAGAAAAGTAATATATACAAAGATAAAGAAAAATGATATCATTTATTTGTTAACAAAATTCATTGTTTAGCTCTGGGTCATCACAAGCATTTTCATCGCATTGGTTTTTACTCATATTGCAACATGATTCAGAACAAGAGCATATATCACAACAGTCTAATTCAGATGCAAAACATGGGCACACAATGTTTGTACACAGGGTTTATTTCTGCTTTTGCACGAACAAAAATATTTTAGCAGATATTCCAATCTTCGAAATAATTCGGAAGTAATACTTCATCTTGTTGAATCCAACCGCATAGTTCGTTACTTCAAAATATATCATTTCTGATAAAGTAGCTTGATTCCACTCATTAATTTGCCACATAGATCTTAAAATATGTTGTTTTAATGCTGATTCCAACGGGGAAGTTTATCTATAGGAGTATTTTTTTCAATGGCTTAACAAGATCTAAGAGAATGTACACAAAAGCTATCAGCTTTTGATTTTTTTGAGGGGGCATATGCTGAAGCTAGGAAATTACTAACAATCTTTATAGCTTGATGTATCTGTAAATTTGTCAAATTTGAAAAAGTTCGTAAATCATTCTCACTCGTTTTTTGCAAAGCAGCGTACGCTTTTTTCTTTCCAATGGAGAGGAAACTGGAAGTAGTATATCACATCCACTTATAGCGTGAAGAGGCAGAAGTGAATCAGTGATGCTTGAACCAAGTTTGTTAGCCAAAATATGTATTGGTATGTATCTTCGTTGATTTAATAAAGGAGTTACAGTCCCTGTATAAAACCATATTGAATGATGAAGTGTTACTTCCAAATTATTTCGAAGGAAATACCGTGATGGAATATATGCTAAAATATTTTTGTTCATACGAGAGCAGAAATGAACCCTGTACAAACATTATGTGCCCATGTTTTGCACCTGAATTAGACTGTTGTGATATATGCTCTTGTTCTGAATCATGTTGCAATATGAGTAAAAACCAGTGCGATGAAAATGCATGTGATGATCCAGAGCTAAATAATGAATTTTATTTTCAAACGTACGATAATAACGTCATTTCTCGATTGACAGGATCATCGAAAAGTTCTATTTCTCCGCCAAGGCGGAGAAGTGTTGCTATGCAACACTTTTCCGGCCGGCGGCAGGAAAAGATGCAAAGATGAATTGGTAACCACGAACAAAAAATTCTCCAATTCAAACGTCATTTTTATTCGTTAAAGTTACATTGAATGTACAATTGGTCAATGTTGCATTTTGAAAATTAAAACCATGTAATAATGAACTGGTAGGATTCTGTCCCGGATTCTGTTCAAAAGCTGATGCCTCAATAGAGTAATCTGAGTTGCTGGTTCCAGGGAATTCGTTGACGCTCAATATCCTACCAGCAATGTCATTCTTATTTCGCAGAGAATCCTCGATAAAGCCTTCTGCTATACTACTTGACTTCCAACCTCCGTGTCGTTTCAAAGACTCAATGTTGGCTCCTCCATCTATAAGTAGTGTAGCAGAAGTTCGCCTCAATGAATGACCTGTGTATTCGCTTGGATGATTCAATTGCAAAAAAGTGGCAACCTTTCTTGGAACACTTCCTATACCATGTATTCCCATCACAGCTCTGTAGCATTTTCCAGATTGATATTTCAAAAAAAAATCTATTTTCAACGAAATCTTTTGGTCTTAACGCAGTGTATCTCCGATAAATATTTAGATTATTCTCCCCGATAACTGTGAATGTTCGAACTTTTCTCGTTTTACTATCAGGAATATTGACTATTATAATATTTCCCTTTTCCTCGATATCTGTACTTTTCATATTCACCATTTCGTCACATCTGCAGGCACCAGCTATTCCGAATAATAAAACAATCTGAAACAACCACGTGATCAAAAATACAGAATTAAAATTACTTTAAATATGATAGTTACCTTTAATCCTAAATATGAATCATCCGGTGCTTCGAAGAGAAAACGTTCGAACTCTTCCTTAGAAAAAACTCTTGATTTTTTTGGAAGATATCCTTCATTGGACTTTTTCAAAAATATGCGCAACTTCAGATATTTACCAATATCTATTTCATGTTTGATCGCTAGTTGCGACTTTATCATTTAATATCGGGCCCACAAAGTAGATGATTTCCATTTTTTTTTCTCTAGCCATTGAATTGAAATATGCTAGAAGCACATTCTCTTGGTAAACTGTCACATTTTTCGAATTGCGCCAATTCACGAAGTGATCATATGCTGCAGAATATTTGTCAATAGACTTCGACGGTCCAAGGGTAGACTCTGCTTCTTTGGCCAAAACCTCAATTTCTGAAGACATTTTCACTTTAAACCACTTCTCACCAGGTTGCGAATTATAACTATCAATATTATTTAACTTTAAGTATATCTGTCAGAATCAATTTTGTGTGGCAACCGTAACTAGGAAAATGTTCCATAATTCTTAACGATCGTAAGTGGATAGAATTATGTGCGTAAATGTGAATCGATCCAAAAATGGATATTCAGATTTTTATGAATTTCAAAACGTTTGAAAATAAAATAACATATTTCATTCGGAGTAGAAGTGTCACTTTTCATGGCTCGCTTTCAATTACCCGCCTCACTGCGTTCGGCGGGTAAGCTCAAGCTCGCCATGAAAAGTGACACTTCTCCTCCTTATAAAATAATATACTATTGTTAACAAATAAATGATATTATTTTTCTTTACCATATTACTTTTCTATAACTTTATTATACAAAAAATATAAAAAAATGTAAAACAATAATAAAAATTTATGATAATAAACGTCTGTAAAATTTATTTAAAACACTCATTCACTTTTTAAAGAAGATAGTTACATAAAAATTTGATTTATTAATAGCGATAGATAGTGAGAGGATAATTAATGGCGAGTGTACGTTCAAACGATAATCGCGCGCAGTATATTCGAAGTGCTATAGATTTCGTTCTTTGCAACACAAGTTCTTGCAATTTTGCCAAAAACTTCTTAAAACTATATTAATCAAAATCTTATTAATTGTAAGCATCATTTTGAAAATTTCTCCGACTCTTTTATTCGACGAAGATAAAAACCCGATTATTCGTTAAATAATTATACTTATATAGTTACGTAACATCAAAACAGGTCAACTTTGGTTATCAATCTAAACATTCTTTAAAAGTGCTTAATATTACGGTCAAACCGTAAAAGTTTCATTTCAATATATAAAAGTGGAAAAAATTGACAGCGAGTTGAATCGTAATCCGAGCTCATATTACTTTCGAAAAAAAACAAGTTTTTCTCAAAAAACACAATGTTCCCCCACTTCAATCGAAAAATTTTATCAAGAAAAGTTGTGCATATTTTTGCAACAAACATTTTGGTACCAAAATTTGTCGGTTACCAAAAAGTTATGGGCAGGTGTCATAATTTTGGGGGTACGCCGCTCGTCTAAGCCTATTACATTAATCTTGACATAATTCTTGAGATATCACGTAAAATTAGAGACATTTTTGATATTAGGAGTTGATAAGGTCAGTACATGATAAAAACTGACATTTGCAGATTTCCATATTTGTCTATAAAATATAGGATTCAATTTGTACATGAATAAGATGAAAAAAATAGAAATAGGAATATGTATGTATTTGAAAAAACAAAATGAGGATAAATGACTAGATAAACAATAAGAGTAATAAAACTAAGGTTTTTGTTAAGTAAAAAATAAAAAATTCAATGGAAATTGAACGAATCTCAAAAAAGTAATTAAGAATAGTAAAAAAATGATAAGTTCAAATAATAGGGATTGAAAATATGGCTGACAAAATGAATTCTAATCAGTAGATAATTAAACTGAAGTGGAAATTGCACGCATCTTAAAAATTAATTAAACCTCGAAAATTTCATAAATTTATGTTATTTAGCAATGAAATTAACGGTAAATTTGTAAAAGTTTGTATATCTCTAAAGTTTTTAGTTTTTGAAATATTGATTGAATAATTTGATGAAGGTAATTTTATTAAAATTTTTTTTCAATATCTAAATCTAGGTAGCTATGGCGGCAAAAAAAAACCAAAAACAGTTGTTATGATTTATTTTAATTTCATTTTTGAAATGATTTTTCAACACTCTGTATTAATATTTATCAAAATAGTTGAGAATTCTCATGAAATTACTATTTTTCAGATAGAAATATTATTCAAATCAATAAATAAAGCTTTCCTTATAGAAAAAATTGTCATCATTTTAGACTTTAGAACTTTATGGTATTAAAACTTGAATATGTCAAAAACGGTAAGACTTAGGTATAAGACATGATAGTTGAAATATTACATATAATCTAAATCTGTGATAATATATAGGATGATCCATTTTAAATGAGCAAGTGGACACCTACTTCCGGTATAACTGGTAGTGTTATTAACTTATTAACTATTTCAGCCGATCTGCCCCTTGGACCTTGGTATATTGCCAAATTTTCAAAATTCTCCTATGGATAATTTTCTGTAGGTATACAGATCGATTGGGTTCCCGATGGGACATACTGTATATAATTGTTTTAATTTATCCCCAGTTCATAGGTAGATTCAATTTTGATTCTAGAGTATAGGGGAGACCGGGTACAAAAGTAACGGCGGGTCGAAAGTAACAAATGCTCTGTAGGTTTAAAGAATTGTCAAAACATTACTTAGGTGCTGTCAGGTGATAGCCAGTGGCGCCACCTTCAGTTGCATTCAATCGCCGCTCGCGCCACGCACTGTTAGATCGTGTGAGAGGACGCTACGTGATTTCACAGATCAAAAGTAAATTTTTTGACGTTTACTTATTTAATGTTTATGTAGTATTAAAGGGATGATATTAATCTGAATATTTGCATATTGATACTCGATAAGATTGATTTTACAGTGCTTAAATTCGTTTTTGTCTAGCATCTTCCGTTTCGAGGTTATCTTTCATGTTCTAACAAAAATGCTGTAGGGTACAAAAGTAACGCAGTCCTATGGGTACATAAGTAACACGTTACTTTTGTCCCCGTATTGATTTACTCTAAGTAAACTTTTTATGTGTGTGTGTTTATTTCAACAAAATGCCGCGACAACGCATAAGAACCACCGCACGAATAACAACTAACATGGAAGTCTATCGAAAAGCGGCTGAAGAGTATTTTAATGATGGTGAAAAAATTAGAGCCATAGCAAATAAAATTGAATGTCTGCCATGTTACATTGCATAAATATATGAAAAAAATTTAAGCTAGAAATACGAGCGCAGTTGTAGACAAGGACAATAAATTTGACGACGAAGATTGCTTCTACCTCGTTTGTTTAGAAAATTTTAGCAATAGTCGACTGAATGAGCAAAGTTTACATTGTTTCGAATGCAAAATGTGGTCTCATAGGTACTGAATGCGTCAATGAATAATGTGTACCATAATTGCGAGTCTGAATAGAGAAGACTGTCACTGAATTTTCCAATAAATATTTGTTTGATTAAATATGTCATATCATATTCATTACAAACCCCTTTGCCCTGTTACTTTCGACCCACAACGTTTTACTTTCGGCCCGCCAACGTGGTCGAAAGTAACAAATGACAAATTTTTCTAAAGTTTCTGTGATTCATGCAAAATACACAATAATAAGGCGATTTGAGATGCTAATGTATAGAGCATAAACGGAATTTATGTATGGCTATATCAATTTCACCGAAATAATAACACCCAACGAGAAACCAAGGCGAAGTCTCCCCTAATAATATATATTCCGAGCTCTAACTGTTATTGAAATTTTTGTGAAATGAAGACAACTGTAAATTTTGAGAACGATTTTCTCAAAGATTTTGATTATGTAGGATCTATCAATTTTTGCCAGTTCAGTTAAAACTCATGTTATCGATACACGTTCGTGGCAATAAAATGAAGTGAACTAGGACATTTATTTGAAACTAATCAAACAAACCTCCTAGCGGAGCTGGTTATACGAGTTCACGAAACATCGAAATGCCTCCATATACCTTGGATGGTGTATGTTAGAAATATTAAGTTGTTTATCACAATCAATGGAAATGATAGACGGTCTGTTTCGCCCTTATTTGGGGCTCATCAGTATCATCCATCCATCGAAAGTGATAACCAACCAAATATTTCTAACGGCGTTATATTTTCCTTCCAGTGACTATATGGCATATAAATATGACACAGCGCCACCAGTCGGAAACAAATGAACCACATCTTACAGATAGAAGAAAACATTTCGGCAACGAGAACTCGTACGTCCTGACACCCGAAGGTGGTTACTATATTCGCCAAGCAAGAGTAAAGTTGATACATCAATTCGATGTAATTCAACATTCACACGCCGCAAGTAACAAGCGCTCCAATTTTATCCCTTTTACAGGTAGCAAATGAATAGAAAACAGAATTATTCGTGTTATCGATACACGTTCGTGGCAATAAAATGAAGTGAACTAGCTGGTTATACGAGTTCACGAAACATCGAAATGCCTCCATATACCTTGGATGGTGTATGTTAGAAACATTAAGTCGTTTATCACAATCAATGGAAATGATAGACAGTCTGTTTCGCCCTTATTTGGGGCTCATCAGTATCATCCATCCATCGTTACTTGCGGCGTGTGAATGTTGAATTACATCGAATTGATGTATCAACTTTACTCTTGCTTAGCGAATATAGTAACCACCTTCGGGTGTCAGGACGTACGAGTTCTCGTTGCCGAAATGTTTTCTTCTATCTGTAAGATGTGGTTCATTTGTTTCCGACTGGTGGCGCTGTGTCATATTTATATGCCATATAGTCACTGGAGGGAAAATATAACGCCGTTAGAAATATTTGGTTGGTTATCACTTTCGATGGATGGATGATACTGATGAGCCCCAAATAAGGGCGAAACAGACTATCATTTCCATTGATTGTGATAAACAACTTAATGTTTCTAACATACACCATCCAAGGTATATAGAGGCATTTCGATGTTTCGTGAACTCGTATAACCAGCTCCGCTAGGAGGTTTGTTTGATTAGTTTCAAATAAATGTCCTTGTTCACTTCATTTTATATATATATATATATATATATATATATTTATATATATATATATATATATATATATATATATATATATATATATATATGCGCCAAGTTCTGATTAATATTTACGGAAATGAAACTGTTAGTAATGTGGATAATCCCGTAATGAAATAATTTTGGAGACGTATGTACCTACCTAATTCGGCCTCCATCTTCAGTTTTTCTTCGCCAAAATAGAATTCCACCGCCCGTTTCTTCCAATATCCACTGAGGTTCGTGTGCTTCGAATTCCATTTCGCTTCTACTACCCAGCTCGTGATCTGAAGATGTTAAAAAGTGAGAAACTTTGTAACTGAATTTCTAATAACAAAAATCAAAGAATTTACCCTTTCTTTCGAATGGTATACTTAGTACTCAAATCTCATATGATAATATTCGTAATATTATAAAGATCCTTGTTTTTTGTTAATGAAGAAAAATCACCAGAAATAACTCGGGTATAAAAATAGACTCCAGAAAATGCAAAGCCATCCATATTCAAGATTAAACCGGATTTCTAGAAAATATTCTTTTTTCAAATATTTGATCATTAGGCCAACCAATTATATTAATACTCTTTGTTCGCCCTAATGAGAAGAAGTCAACGATGGTATCTTCTTTTATTTGCCAAATTTGATAATGGTTGCGGGTAGATTGTCCATCGAATTTTCATTATTGTGTGTTCGTATCATTGAAGGCAGTTAATGTTTTCATTTCTTTTCACGGGGAAAATAAGTCGTATATAATATCAAAAAGTAATAGAATCATGTCTCAGGGGCCGTTCAGTCGTTTGTGGCACTCTTTGGAAGACAAAGTTATGCAAATCAGAATGAAGAAACGGGTAAGTTACGAAATAATAATATATATTTTTCAACTTGCTGAGATAAAGAAACTGTTTATTTTGGAAACCATAGTTAAGCAATGGCTGAATTGCGAAAATGTTTTTCTTAACCCTTTCGCATCTTGTTTTTTCGAGATAAAAATCTGAAATTAAGAAGACTTACTATTTTATTTTTTCACAATTTTTTGGTGTACTCGAAAAAATTCTATGTCATCCATTTTAGGGGGTGTGATATGTAAAATATACTGTACATTCTGAGTAAACGGTATATATGACTTGTGCAATATATTGCAGATTTTGAATAAGTGGTAGTGTATTTGCGATTTTTTAAAATGAAATACAATTGAAAAACAACATAAGGTAACAACTGATCATTTATTTGTGTGATATATCGAAAAACAATTTTGTTTTTTTGAAATGCATAAATATATATAGCACTTAGTACCTACAAAATTCAAAAATCATGAGGTTTATTAGGTGGATTAAACCTTACTGAAACTGGAATTTGTTTTCATTGTAAAATCCAAAAATGAAATAATGTACAGGGTATTCCATTTAGAAAATACCAACTTTGATACTTTTCGTGTTTTTGGCCACCCTGTACAACATGAAATTATTTTCAAAATATAGTCCTGCTAGGTCCCTACCCATCCTAAAGAAAAAACTTTTATAAAATCAAATACTCTAGCCATTACTCTTCGTGTCGAATAACGTGAATAACCCTGTATATATATATATATATATATATATATATATATATATATATATATATATATAATATATATATATATATATACATATATATATTATATATATATATATATATATAATATATATATAATATATTATATATATATATATATTATATATATATATTATATATATATATATATATATATATATATATATATATATATATATATTTATTTAAGTTTCGCGTCCCATATTTGCATCCCGCCTGGGAAAATCTGCGGGTTCAAGTAGATCCGAAGTAAATTGGCATTCCAATTATACTTTGATGCCCAATTTGGACTTTCTCAAAAACCTTTTCCTGTGTTGTGAGGATACTTATTATGATGCGTAAAAGGCGTTAAAACGATGGATGCTATTTTGATAATTCTTTTCGAAAAATACGAGTATACTGTAGTTCGAGTGATTATGTGCTAGGGTGGCTTGTTTCGATTTGGTTATTACTTTACAAGGCAGTCATAGGAGCGGTTTTAATTTGCGCATCCATAAATCTGACAACGTTGCGGCTGGCAATCCTCTTAGCGAATTAGGTTATTGTTTTGGATATTTACGTTAGGTCTCGGTTTAAATAAATGAAAAGCGAATTTGTGATTTGTGCTAAATCCAACTAATGTATAAGTGCATTTCAAATTCATTGAAAGGGCATATGTTACTTATTGAAATTCTTTGGAACAAGAGAATCTAAAACGTTTTTTCATTTGTATTGATTTCTGTGAATTCATAGTATTGCTTAAAGATTGTAATATTGAAAAATACATCTATCTTTCAGGAGCTATATAAAATTACAGGATGACAGTACTCACATTATTTATGATGAGTTGATTCAGTTTCGTTTCTTCTACATGGAAGTGCAAATTGAGACGGTTCCAATTGATATCATTCCCATAAGAAAAAAGGAAATGATTATTCGGTAGTTTCAGATTATTTGACGAACATTTTTCATAATATGAACACCTTACCTAAAATAATGAATACCATTTCAAAAAAAAGGTTTTATATGCTATATAAAAGCATCTATTTTGGCAGTAGCACCAAAAAAAAAAAAAAAACAAAATTAATACCTCTCCAAAAAATATAGAATTGGCTAGTAAATTTTTTTTTCAGTCTGAAAATCTAAAATCCATAAATCCTTCATTGAAGTGAAAAATATTCATATTAATTATTTAAGTACCTGTCAGTTAGACATGGCGTAATTCGGGCTATTTAGAGTCTAGATTATCAAATAAAAATATTGCAGATTTATGTATGAAACTTATGTCTAATAACTTCTCCCTATTAGAAATTGTTCTGCATTATAAATCACAGTTTGGTTTCGGAGTAAAAATTTTCAGGAAATGATATTTACTTCAAGAGATAGATATAAAAAAATTGTCAATTTCGATCGAAGATTGGCAGAAAAAATGGCATAATAGAGGATTGGAAATTATTGGAGAAATATTTGAAAATTTTTATCATTCAAATTTAATTTTCCCGCCGTCGTCATGAAAGGCTAAATTTTGACTATTTCTAAAATATTCTCATTACTGTATCGTTCTAGTCGACATTTAATATTTGAATCTTAATTTGAATTTCCGAAAACAAGATAACATAAGAGTGCCTTACAATCGCGATTTTAATTTACTTCGAACACGTTACAGATTGCGGTTACTTGCGCACTTCCAGTATTATACTCGGCAATCTTGTTATGTAACGAACTTGTTAACAGATTGCAGCTACTTTGCATCCGATAAACGTGGAAGATTTGATAAATTCAAAATAATTATGGGCTTCTATGGCGGGAATTTGGAGGTTCTCGTCTCTATTTTATGAAGAAGGAAAACGGGGTCGTGGATTTCCAAGTGCTGTTCTTCAATAGGGGACTCATGTTGAGTCCTTCACATTTTTGAATAATCTAAGAAAAAAATTTTCAAACTAGGTTTCGAACATGTATCTGTTTGGTGTAAACCTAAAACTTTCAATCCTATCCCAAATGGGTAATTAAGTTTATGATAAAAATTTGCCAATTAGCTTTAATAACTTATTGCATTGAATTTCTTTTGACACTGGAGATATAAATTAGACTTTAGATGACAATGAAAAAGCTCAA
>JARQZK010004406.1:0-27500 GCA_030704885.1 Cynegetis impunctata
GTTGAAACTTTTATTAGAAACGAATCCAAGAACACATCTTTTAGGTAATTGACCTATATTATATATTATCTAAAGATTTACTCTGTAGTCCTGGTGGTATTGTTAGAACTTTGTCTACAACTTTAGTTATTGGGTATTGTGCGGTTGTTACATCTATTGCTTTATTATGAGACAATAAAACTGTGGGTGATATTTTCACCCTCCGAACCAATAGACTGGCTTTGACGATTTCTATCTTTCCTTTCAGATTTGCGGCCGACATTAAACTAAAACCGTTTCTAGCTCTAACAAATTTGAGACGTAGTTCCACACCACCCATTAAAAATTTTTCTTGATTGAAAAAGGTCTCCATGTACTTTGCCTATTAAGTCAACTTCTTTACTTCCCTCCGTGAAATACTTTCTTTGATGAAAGCCTACATTGTCGGCACCCGTTGATTGCATTTGATGAGGTGTATCGGGGTACCATAATCCCGCAGTAAGATGCGACTCTTCAGCGTTCGATCCATAACTCAAGAGAGTTTCAATGTAACGATCTGTAACCATATGTATTATTCGGCGGTGATACCAATTTTTGGTTCAGATACACATCAACCTGGTTGAAATATCGAGTGTAAAGTATTATTTACATGTGCTATAATGTCTGTATCTTTAAGTTTTGAATTATCTTCTTTCATAATCCTCAAACGTATATATAGGAGAGTATGCGATAAATCAATATACTCGTCCGTTAATCCACTGATGATAAATTCTAAAGGTGACTCATCGTTAAGAACTGAGATAGGTTTGAAGTGTATGTAGTGGCCTTTTTCTATGCTCGTTTGAGTTGGTGGAATAGAAAATAAATCTAATTCAGATTTTACACATTCACACGAATTATTATGTAGATAAGCCATTTCAGCTGAAAATATCTTGTCTGATGCGTTTGGCTCGCGACTTGTCTCGTTTGATTGCGGACTTTGAATGGCTTTTTCTTTTACGATTATCGTTTTTTATAGCATCTCAACTATTAGATTTCATTTTTTTAACCATTTTATGGCCGATATTTTTAGTTGTCTCCTCGAACCTGTTTTTCAACGAATCTCTAATAGGTTTATCCGCAATTACATCATTCAAAAAGTCGCTACCGCTCTTAAGTACTTCTTTACCGACAGCCTTTGTACCAGATTTGATTAGAGGAAATGCCATCCGCCATAATCCTTTGAAAAAACTTCCTAATCCATGCCCTTTCTGATAATATTGACCTCTGTATATCGACCCAATACCGCTCCCCGCCTGATGCAGATAATAATCGTGATAAGGGCAATTGACACCACCACTTAATGAACGCATAATTTCAATATTAATAGTACCGTGTACTTGAAACGTTCAATGGCTAATAAAGATTTTATACATATATACGTACTTATATACTAGAATAAACAACTAGCAATTTATTTTTCACATTTTTATTATACAAATATGTTTTGAATTATTACAAATCAATTCTCTTAAAATGTAATTTAATACTAGAAGTTCCATACATGAAAGGTATACTCTCTCCGGTTTCAGATCTTATGTCGATTTCGATGTTTTCAAATTCCCTTTTTAGTAATGGCACATAATGAATGGAATCGAATATTTTTGCATATATCTACCAGCTTACACTATCCAATACAATAATCTCAATATTGTAATAATATTTCACAAGCAATTCATATATATGGGGTGAGTCATTGTAACTCAATTTTATGAATTCAGCACAAGTTTGTATATCGATTACACGTAAATGTTGCTCACGCATTTCAGTGAGAATGAAATCTGCTAAATAATCAATTGTGCAATACCTGGTAAAAATCACACGATTTTGTAAAGACCAGCCCACCCCCCGTTGAATAACTCAGCGAAGGGTTTCTTTTGTGAAGAGATATTCGCTTCAACCTTTTGTTTGTGTTTTCTTAGAAATACCTGGCGATGTCGAATAACTAATGTCAGGGGTGGATTTCATACGAATTTTGGTCTAAATTTGTAAAAAATATTCAATTCTTACGATCATCAATCATTAGTTAATACGGTCCTGCCCGAACACCTGCCCTAACAAAAGACCTGGTCTAACAATAGATCGGGTATAACAAAAGACTGCACCGCACAATAGGAACACCTGGCCTAACAAAAGACTGCACCGCACAATAGGAACAATAGACGACTTCCTGGAACTGTCATCATCAATCAATTTTAATGGCTCTGGGTGCATGTCTTCTACTAATGTTCTTCAAAGATTTTACTTCGGAGAAGACATCGGTTAAAATGCTAGTGAGCATGTTCTGTTTCCTCAGAATTTGCACAGTAAATGCCTCAAAATCTGCAGCAATTTCCTCAACAAAACACTATCTAGAAAAAAAAATACATATTTCAAATCAATATAAAGTATTCACACTTGTTTATTCAAATGGCGAGTCTCCTAATTACCAAGAATATTAAAAACAGTGATTCAAAATATGTTAAAATATATCTGGGCCATTTTCACCATTCATGAAAAATAGTACTCACCATCACAAGAACTACCACTAGGACCAGGCTGCTCTTCATCTTTCTTCTTATCAATATTCCCTGGAGAAAAAATCAATTTAGCATCATAGATAGATAGCATTCAATCTTATAGTAATGAATCAAGAAATTTAGATTTCTACAACTTTGTCACTTGAATAGAATCATAAGAGATATTTTGCATTTGATGAATTGATTGTGTTTCAATGGTGTTGAAATTTCCAGAATATCCATATATTATTGGGGAACATTTTTGATAAAATCTTTATGGAAAAAAAAACGATCAGAACATACTGGAAGTCAATGACTTATTTTTAGTAGGAGGATCTGGGAGGACTCTTTCTTCTTCAAAACTTGATGATGAGAGTAAACTACTCTCTTATTCCGAAATTTTCTATTTTTCAAGTCATCCTCCTCACTCAACAGATCACTCTGGCACTCTGCTCTTCTACATTTCTGGCGAGCTTCAAGATAAGTATCTACTAACAAAGCAATTATTATATTATATGAAAGTATTTTTTTATAGTAGAAAAATCTTTTACCAAATGTTCCATTTAAAAAAAAAGAAATTTCAAATGAGGGCCAGCAGGTACTCGAGTTCGTGATTTTTGATAGCAATCAGCATTTTTTGTTTAGTTAGTGGAGGCCAATAACATCGATTGCCAAAAATCCATGTAGTGGGTACTGCTTCCACAGTATCATCAGCATTGAACTTCAGAACTGTCCACGTTTTATCCATTCTGAATAATAAAACTCTTAGTTCTGAATATATGGCAAAGAACATCAATACAAAATGAAAATACCCAGTTTCTGGAAGAGAAACTGAGTGACATAGGTCTAACCTGTTGCACTAGCAACTAGTTCTCAGCATTTAAAAAATACAGCGACCATTTTACATCATGTGTACATCAGTTGAGAATCGTTCAAATAACCAAAGATTTTAAATAGTAGCTAAATTTGAAATACAGTTCTTCATTTTAGATGTAATAGTGGAATAATTACATTTTCATCACCAAAATCTAACTTCAAACATTTATATGAAATTTTGTCTGCAAAACATGAAATCAGTGGGCCTAAATTACTAACCACGTAAATACCTATGTCAGAAGATCTAGGTGTACCATAGAAGTTACTTTTATTGAGAAATGTCTGTCCAATAATGATTATTTTTTCTTCATTGTCTATTAATATATTTTTTATAAATATTAATAGTCGGTCTGAAGAGCAACAGTTATCTGGTTCAGATAAAGATAACATGAAGTTTTTATAAACCAGTTTTTTGAATTGTTTTTTAACCAACCAAATGTTCTTCTAATAGAACTGGGAAATTCTCCACTTGTTTATCTATATTTGATATGTCTTGCTCTCTCGATTGTTTTCACTATCTGTTCGAGAGGCTTTTCACCTTTCCTAACAAATTTTTTGAAGTACTGCATATGATTCTCAAAACAAAATGCACTGAATGAGTCAAGTGGTCCAAAATATTTAATATGAAATAAATTATGTATGTTATGTGAAACATTTTCAGAGCCATATAAAATAATGAATGATTTCACAAAATACTGTGAAAGGGTTCTGGCATACTCAATATCATCTGATGGCTTGTTTAACACTGACAAAAGAGACATAGCATAATGTAAAGATATAAAATGGTTTGTATTTGTCTTCAACATTATTTTTCAAAACAACTGGACCAATATAAAATAAGAACATCCTGAATTCTGTTGCTTTCCATCTCTTTGCTTCCTGTAAACTTCGAGGCTTACGATTAAATTCGTGAGGAATATTTTTTACTTGAGCGAGAAGAGATTGTGATATACAATTCATTTGAAAATATGATAATTTAGATTCCCATTCAACCACAAATTGACAATTAATTTTTTTACTACCCCTAAACACACCAAATGCATGTAATCTAATGGGAATTGTTTAACCATATCCAATTTTGGTAGTGATTCTAAAATTGAAGTGCCTTTGAGATGTTCTCTTTGAACCTTTAATCTGAATTCAGTGTCATTTCTTGAAATCAATTTGTGAATTTGAGGAAAACATATTTTATTTTTGAAAGTCCCTTCTACTTGACATTTTGAACATGACATATATTCAGTGTGGCCTACTGTATACTTAATGGAAGATTTAGCAGGAACATCGCAAACAAACCCCCTAATTTGTACCTGCTATACAGTTTCTTTGAAGATAATTCCATCACTCGATATCATCAAAACATCGTCAACAAACATATTCAAGAAGTCATTGGCCTCTTTGGGTTTTTCGTAACCATGATAAATACCTATCACTCCAACAATATTATTTATTGATAATTTACACAGGATTGGGTAGAGCTGACTACTAGAATTCTTTGATAATGGCAATCCATCAATGTTGATTAAAACCTCTATTTTTGAATTCAGAAACAAACTTGCACAGCGGCTAATTAATTTTATTAAACATTCTTTGAACCCAAAATGAAAATAATTTCCTGGTTCGACCTTATGTATAGTCAATTCTCTAGGAGTATGCAACAAAGTCCTCGAACTTGTAGGTAAACTAGGAAATTTGGGTTTCAATATATGAAGTAAATCTGTTATTGCTGCATGTGTTATGTTGTGTTTCAAGGACCATTCAGTTAAATTTGAATTAATGTTTAAATCATTTGAATTTTCCATATTTTCATGTTCATAGTTCTCAACACGATAATTTTCAACGTGGTCATTTCTTGATGTAGGGCTCAATTGTATAAGGGAAGAACTACCAGATAAATTTCCAGAACTTTATTCACAATGATCAACTTCAGGAATTTGATCTGAACTTGTAGGTAATAATATATGATTATCATCATTTACAGCCATCAATCGACTGGTGGAAGGCCCACTACAAGGATCTGATTCTTCATTTTCTCTTCTAAGTTTTCTTGCCCTTTTATAATATTTACTCAGTGAATTTTTTTTCTCCCTCTTTGAAGAAACTTTCTTAATACTCTCCATTATATTAGTATACAGCTATAATAGATAAATGAATAAACTATAAACATAATATTCAGAATGGGTTAACCATATATTATTGCATCAATTATTTGATTCAAAAGAGTACATTCAATATTTTAATATTATACCAACCTTAATCTCAATTCTTTCAATTCTTCAACTACACCTTAAATAACTACACCTTATATCAACTAATAAAATCTTTCAAATGCTCACGTAAATGGCGAATCACAAACAAAACAATAAGGATGCCGAATGCCGAAATAATGCCGTTGATCTTCTAACAAAGAACAATAAAAACAAACTTGCCGACTTGCGCATTATATTATGAGGTTAATTTACATTGTTGACAGATCACTAAATAATTCAAACAATGTTGCCAAAAAGGACAAAACCACAAAAACCGAAATGCAATTATTGAGATTTGTGTTCCTATAATATAATGTATATATATATATATATATAAATATAATTATATATATAAATATATATTTATATATATATATATATATATATATCATTCTTGGGAATTTAGAATAAGGATATACTATGCATTAATAATTTTCTACTTGTGAAATGGCCAATTCCCAGAAATGTAGGAGATATATTTCATTTTTCTCCATAATTATTTTCCAGAAGAAAAACAAACACTTTCAACATTTCGATGAGTTTCGATGATTCTTATTATATTATGCGAGTGGATATCGAAAAATTCAGGGACATGAATAGGATATCCTATGGATATTCCAGATGGGATGTACTCTGGACAAATTATGCGGGACATCCCCTGGATATCCCAATCATGTCCTTGTACCGCGGTACATCAAAAGGACATACCTAGGACATCCCTGTGTTGTTAGGGTAGTACTACAGCCTCGTCTGAAACGGTTGGTATGTATCTAATTTATTGGTGAGTCTTTGCGTAATAATCCTCGTGAATAGCTTGTAGAGCACCTATAACAAGCTTTTCGTAATATCATACTGTTATTTTGATTTAACGGTATTCAGATGACAATTGAAAAGTTAGTGTTATCGGCCGCCGGCCGTTAGAAAATTTAAAATTTAAGAAATCATTTTGATATTTTTAGCCTTGAAACACTGCGCTGGCGAAACATGCTGGTGAGTTTTGTTGTCGGCAGCTCATTCTGAGTGAGAGCCGCCTATTCTGGTACGTGCTGGTTTTGGTCCGCCCCGAATATTTTAGTTTTTAGGTACCACCCATATATGGAGGCAGTCACCTATCCGCCACCTGGGAGGAGCTTCCGATGGAGGTCCAGCAACCCCTAATTGTTATACATTAACTATTAAGTAATATGGCTATTAAGTGCAATACTGCAACAGCAAAAAGCTGTCAATCATAATTGGATGTGATGCCAATGCGCATAATATTGTTTGAGGAAGCACGAAAAAGAACACCAGAGGTGAGTCCTCACTTAAATATCTCTCAACAACTTCGAGACCCTAAATGTGGGTACAACGCCCACCTTTGTTAGGAGAGCAAGAGAAGAGATCCTGGACGTAACAATTGCTAATGTTGCTACCAGGAAAAACGTCACTTCATTGAGTGTGATGGACGAACCATCACTCTCTGATCATAGGGTAATCGAGTTCGAGGTAGAGGGAGATAACACCTCGTCACTCTCAATTCAAAATCCTGGAAAGAAGGATTGGTCTCTTTACAGATACAATCTGATAGATAATCTAAAACTGATCGAAACAATTGGGGCAAAACATTCTGATTACGATCTGTAGCAAAGGGTCGACCATTGACTGAGGCTCGATCAAGAAATCAAGCTCATTGGAGGAACAGGAACCTATCAAACCCGAGAAAGGAGGTCCGTCGGATCTTCAACAGGGCTAAACGAGACGGCAACTGGCAGGCGTACACTGAGAAACTCACTCAAAACAATAAGGAGATCAGGAAGGCCAAGTGCCTTTTGTGCAGATATCAGTTCCACTCCCACAGCAGCCAGACAACAGAAAGTCATTGTAAGAGGGGGATCTAAACCCACAGTGTCGCTCAAGAAGCCAGACGGGTCTTCTTCTCAAAACACACTTCTCAGGCAGTGAACTCGTAAGCAGTATTGAGACAGAAATGGAGCACACCAAGAACTCCTGAAAGGAGGACTGGTATAAAGCTAGGAAAATATTAGCAAGGCAAGGCTCAGAAGTGAATGGGGCTTTTTCGGTACTCCTGCAGTAAGGGGTGGAAGAGATTCTTCCCTATCTGCTAGAGATAACAAGAAGCAGCTTGGCATTGGGTCTTAAATACCTAAAGAGTGGAAAAGGGCAAGAATAACGTTCACACCAAAAATAGGGACAAAAGACGGGACTGACCCTGGATCTTTCAGACGCATCTGCTTAACATCGTTTATACTTAAAATGATGGAGAAAGAAGTGGATAATTACATAAGAATGGAGAATCTGGAGAATACAACTTTTCACAAATGTCAGCATGACTACCGGGCGGGACGATCAACAGAGACCACTCTGTATCAGCTGACTGAATTAATCCAGAAAACTCTGAATAACAAATTAATCGGAATGTGTACTTTCCTGGATATATCTGAGGCTTTTGACAACCCAACACATGTGTCTGTCAGAGAAACACTCAGAAGGCGAGGGGTAAATGATAACATTGTACGATGGATGTATGAAGTGTTGACGACGAGGAGAGCTGGGACAGCGGTGGGTAATAAATCCATCTCTGTCAAAGCCACTCCAGGAACAGCTCAGGAGAGGATTAAAAGCCAGAGAGATTGGTCCTCTCCGACCAATTACATCTCATCAGCGAACCTCCCTAGTGATGGTAAAGAAAGTAAGCATTGAGAAGAACTTCACTACGATGCTAGGTAAAAAGGGAAAAAGAAATGGGAAAGGGTATCCACCATCCAAAGTTTCAGAGAAAATGCCATAAGATGGTACACAGATAGTTCAAAACCACCCACAGGAGCTGGCGCTGGTGAATATGGGGCAGGCACCAAGTGCGCACAGTCGCTTGGCTCCTGTTAAAGCGTATTTCAGAAATGCTGGCAGTCGAAAGATGTGTAGATATGAACCTAGAAAAACTATTAGTAATGCAACATAGCTATCCATTCTGATAGTCAAGCGGCTATAAAAGTACTGAGCTCCCATGTAATCGATTTAAAGTTGATATGGGAGTGCCAAAGGAAACCCTAATGAAATTGGTAAGAATAATAGGGTCTCTTTAGTCTGGGTTCCCAGTCACTCGGGAATCAAAGGAAATGAATAGGCCGATTTACTCGCCAGAAAAGGAGTACAAACGCCAGTAATATCTTTCTTTACAACTTTGTTGGTGGCTGCCTCATCTCGCCCATCTAGAAATAAAAATATATTATGGTCGAGAATGGAAAAAGTAAATTCAAGATTTTAGAACTGCTCTTCTTTTTCATTGGGACTCTACTTTTCAATGAAATAAGTATGTTATGAACTTAATAAATATGATGTTCACGAAATATGTATCAAATTACTCTGAAGCTGTCATTTGATTTCATAACAAATGAAAAAAGTGTTTTTTTTTCAACCCTGACTAAAACAACCATCATCTGACATAGAATAATAATATCAAGCTATTTTTGAACTACTAACATTAGCATCACGGGGTGAACAGCATTCACTGAAATACACAATCTACACAAGCAGATTACTTACTTTCCTCGATATTTTCGTTTTCCAATGGGCCTAGTAAAAACTCAATCGCCTTGTCTTTGACATTGCCACTGGCCCAGAACCTTTCTGTGGTATAGGAAAATACACCTATAAGAGAGTTTCGAGAGGAGGAAACCGAAAGAGACACATTCTGGCAGAATCTTCCAGGGATGGATCACTCCAAAAAGTTTCAGAGGATATCTGGATCTCATTTAGGAATAAAATACACCACTCACTGGCTTCCTTACAGGACACTGTCGCCGCAGGAAGCATCTGATGAGAATAGGGTTATCAAAAACTGACGAGTGTAGATTCTGTGGGGAGGAGGAGTAAACTCCTATTCACCTGGCTACAGAATGCCTCACCATTGCAAGCCAACGAAATAAATGCTTTGATCAAGAATTTTGTAGGAGTGAGGACATAATCTCCTTGAAGCCTTTCCAGATATTGGATTTTAATAATACTCTGGAACTAGAAGGCGAGCTGTGGGTAGATGGCGTAATACAGAAAACATCTCTGATGGGAGGTACAATAGTCTATAAGGTCGCAGTGTAACATAACCACAAATTAAATAAATAAAATAAATTAGAAAAATTCTTTATTCTCAATGTAAATACTTCGATTGCTTGAGTAGTTCTAATCTCTTAATATATTATGCATTGTACACGTGTCAACGCGCAGAATGTTTTCCAAGTATTCATCTGTGATTCTAGTTCTTGTTTTGGATTTGAAAATTCAGCTAGGATGAGAAATGCAATCACTACCTACTGCCAAACTGAGCCTCACTTTTCTTAGAAAGTTGGAGATGCTTTGAAATCCCTCTTTCGGAAAGTATTACTGATAGAATTGCATTCGAGTTTTATATCTTGAAATTGTTTGAAATATTCTTTTGTAGCTCAAACAACTCCATCTATAGAAGAAATGGTGTAAAATCTAGAGCACTATTAAGTAGCAAGTGTCAAAAAATGAAACATGTTTTTGTTTCGCATATGAAATACAGACCTGATTTCTAGGCCAAAATCAATTAAAGTGGATTATTATATTGAGATATTATTTTGTAGGTATATTGCTGATTATAGCTATATATTCCTAGAAAAAAGTACAAATAATATCTTTTTTTTGATAACTATGAGTATGATAATAATGTTTTTTAGTGAATTGGTGTTTGGGATCGCGGAGGAAGGATAAACTTCCTAGGCGGGGGCCGCAGGTATCATTCGCCTGATCTAAGCACTCAGTTTAGTATTTTGTGAGACTAATTCCGTAAATGCGATGAAAATACATAGAAAGACGTACAGAGATGGGCGCTTTCAAGCCAATTCGAAAAATGTACTTATTTCTCACCGATCGTTACAATGTAGATACTGTGTGTTATTCTATGATCAAGGATTGAAAATTCAAAAGGTCACAAATAAATCATCATTATCTTCAAATTGGCGAATTCTGATCTTCAATTTATGTTGGTTTATTTATTGTGTTGCTCGTTACTGATGTGAGATGCTACACGTCATTAACAATAAATATGGGACTTGTCCAATAATTTTTCTCTACTGAATTTTGGAAAGTAGCGTATGCTTCAAAACAACTTCATATACTATGTTCTTGTCTTGCCTTAAATTATAGTAAATTGATCCAATTTCTAAGGACCTAGACTAGAACAACCGAAAGATATCATGTTGCAAGGTATCTAACCCCTCATTTGTGAAGATGGAATATCTCTAGACTATATCAAATTTCCAAAACTTCGGAAGGAAATCTATCGTAAAAAACAGCGAAGTTATCTGTGCATCGCCCTCTACCCATTCAATATCCCAAAACCCAAGAAAATCCCCTTCGACAATCGTATCGGCTGAAAACTGCCACTATAAGGTCCTTCCGCGAACTTGATGAACTTCTAAATGGTCCGGTAATCGTAGGGCGGATAAGGAAAAATCAATATGGCCAAACAAGAAAACAGAGATTTGTCCTAGAAAATAGCATGCTTGAAAAGCATTTGGTAGGGAAGTTTTTCCAGAGGGATATGGTGCATTGTGTATCGGAACTCGACTGTGCGTTTCTGAGCGTCATGTCGGATTTGCAGGGATTTAGTGGCCAGTGCAGGGATGGATTGAATTAAATTTCTGTTCGGTTTTATTGATTTGACTAAAATATAAATTTTTTGTTCAATGACACCTTATGACTTGAAAGGAAATTATGCTTTGTTCAGTAATATCATCTGTGTTACTTTCATTATTTTAAGTTTAATTTATTGATACAACGAAAGAAGAAATGAATGAGGATTTTTGGAAATAAAAATAGTAGTACTAGTAGAAGGTACTTTGTTCTTGTGAATTTCTTTTATAATCATCTCATTTCATTATTTATAGCAGTAATATATCAAGTTCTTTGAGTAAGTTCATTAACTAAAAGGAGACTATATTTGTTTAATTGCTTCAATATTCCACGAAATTTCTATTTTCTGATCTTTTTTTTATTAAATATTTGTGTTATTATCCTTGGATATTTTGGCTGAAATGTTAAGTGAGATACTTTTGAATTTATCTTTGGTTACCTTCGTTGATACATAATGAGAGTTATTTCATAACAAGCCATATCAATTCCTTCCATATTCGTTTCCGTAACGTAGAACCTAGCATTGATGGCAACGATAATCAGTTTTGTAAACTCTCTTGGTCGATTCATATTTTTCAACTATCTCATTCATCGATAAAATTTTGGACAATGGAAATTGTCCATAAAGTATCTGAAACGAATAAATTTCGATTAGTAGTGAATAAATGACCAGTTCATGAAACTAAAAGGATTGAAAATATAACTTTAAAAATAGTAACTTGAAATAAGTAGGTTCGTAGTATCTGAAAAATAAATAAAATGAGATTAGTAAATAAAACAATGAAAATAAAATTAAATTATTATATACACGAAGTTTCGGTATGTTGGGTATCTCCAACCGTTCTCAAGTGAACTCAATGAAACTATACTTTTTGTTTAACCTCATCATGAACTATGTTATTAACTATTGAGCAAATAATATTATGAATTTGCGAAGTGCACACATTTTCTAAGTAGATAGGACTATTATTCCAAAACAAAGTTTGTGCAATTCCTGTACTAGTGGAAGAGAAAATCAACTTCGTGAAATCTCGTGGACCTCAAAAAGTTCATATTTTTACACAAAAATTAAGTTGGAAAATGTAAATTACTCACATTACATTAACACATCTCGTGGTGAAGCTAGCTGAATGAGTATAGACACAAACGATATTCCTATTCATCTTTAAGCGGTGAATGTGAGAAATGTTAAGAGGTTGATCATATGTATACAAATATATATATATATATATATATATATATATATATATATATATATATATCTATATATTTATATATATATATATATATATATATATATATATATATATATATATATATATATATATATATATATATATATATATATATATATATATATATATATATATATATATATATATATATATATATATATTTATTTATGTGTATGTGCGTGTGAGTAAGTGTGTCTTATATGGATGTATAGGAAGAAGAGAATATTTCACTATAAACATTTTTCCTGGCAATATCTTCATTCTGAATAAAATCTAAAAGCTTCAGGCAAAAACAAATTGATTAAAAATAAAAAATTCAGAACAAAATGAATTTTTGAACGAGTAAAAACGAATTCGAAGAACATGGTTTTTGAATGCGGTATTTTTACAGAGTCGATATTCTCTTATCACATTTATTTTTGGACATTCATCTTTTTTTTGATGGTAAGGATCACAACAACCTTTACCTTACCCACTCTGCTACGTGAGAATTTTGAAGTAAATTATTTAGCAACACAGAATTTTCAGATGACTGATGCAGATATTCGACTTTTCCTATTATTTTAGAATTCAGATAAAAATATGATAAATGAACAATTAATGTATATGATATTTATAAATTTAGGCATTTGTCTTCACTCATTAAATACCAATGAATAAGATACCAAAACCAAACATTTGGTCAATCGATTTGGGAAATTGACGCTCACAGAATAACAGTTTTTATCATAGGTTTCATAAAATCATCGGTTGATAATAATTAGTCGTCAACTTCAATTATTACCTTCTTGGGCTAAAACATTGCTAACTTAAACTATGGAGTGGAATGAACTGAATGAGTTCCTTTCATTCAATGTATTTTCAAATTCAATCATTTTCAAGTATTTAATAAAAGTAATAATAATACTTCTCTCCTAGCAGAATCCAGGGAATTGGTCTATTGAACCGCAATATATACTCCAACTATTTGTTGCATAAGTCTTTAACTGAAGTTCCTCATGTTATCATGATTTTGTGATTCTGATTAACATCAACTTTTTCGTAATTCTAAATTGTTTCGAAGATCAATTTTAATATATAGTCAATATTGTTCAAAGCTGTTATAATTTTTTTGTCAAAATACTCGAGATTCATGATGGATATACAAGATATTGTTTCAGGTCATTATCAAATTGGTATATAAAATTCAAATTTCACACTTAATTAATGGTCGATTTTTGAACACTTCTTCTACTCGAGTGGTCAATAAATTTCATGTTGAATTAACCAGTCTGAAAATACATCGTCATCATGTATTCTGTATTTGAAAAATCAATTATATCACTCTTATTGATAACCTTATAACTGATAGGATTCCCTATTTTTGTGACTCAGGTCTTCACTAAGAAGAGTACTAGTCAAGCTATATTTTGCTTTATGAACGGTAGGAGAAATGTACAAAAATGTATCTTGTTAATTACTCGAACAGTAGGAGGGTCATGAACATTAATACGTACATTTTCAAGATTATTTTTAATAATAGAAAAAGAAGTTTCTCTGTTATGAACTGGTCCAACATAAATGTCGTTCCATTTTTAGAAGACTGAAAGAATTCCCACAGAACTTACTGTGTTATATAATCAAAACCTGATAATGAGCTCATAACTCGAAACATGTCGACTTTCGTTACTGCTAAATACAGTATCTAAATATTTTTATATAGTGAAACATAAGCCAAGGGTGTTTTATTTTAAAGTATATACTTTATTCTTTTTGATGTTTCACTAAGTGATGTGCGAGAATTCAAGCTCAGTTATTATTTTATTTTTTATGAAACAATAATGAATATTTTCATTTCGATTAGCTATGAGAGCGTTTTATTTCTGTTCGCGATGCGCTTCGCGAATTTTTTTTTCTCGAAAAATTCAATAATTTTTTTAATAAAAAATTATTTCTATTTGATTCAGTCTGCTACTCAAGCGTGATTTTTCAAAATATGATTCAATTCATTAGAATCGCATCTCGACGCGATACATTACGCGCGCAAAATACGACCTTAGTGATGGAGCTCTGCTGCTCACGTTTTTTTTTTATTTCTTTATAAAGTCAAAAATACTCCACAATGAATAGATATTCACAGTAATTTACCAAAAGTATTCTGAAATTTGTATCCTCATGAATACCAACCCTGTTTCAGTCACCCCTTAGCGATTAGTTACGGACGATAAACAGAATGTCTGGGTTGCCGAGCAGTTTTTCTGTCGTCTGGAGATGTTCGCGACGCACAATCGGGGATGATTTTACGTACTTCCAAAGACGCGCAAATAGTCGAACGCCGTACACGCTCGTAAGTGAAATCGAAGGGTGCATTGTTATGGAGATATTTACGACGGAGGGCAGAAGGTCGTAAAATGATCGTGATCTGCAAGTTTGCTGATGAGGAAAGCCATAATTCAATTGGGTGGTTCAGGCAAATGAAGCGATCTCACCGAGTAAGATATTGATTCTGCTTCAGTAATATTGAAAAGATTACTGTCTTATCAGTAGTGCTGAAATTTTTGGACGGGTGTTCGATCTTTGACACCAAAAACGATACAAGTATTTCATGACAACTTTTAAAATACATTTAAGCCATTCAGTTTTTATATTGAGTGGATTTTTGAATAAACAAAATATGTATATAATACAAAGAATATGAAAAATTGTAGGATAGGTTCTGCTACGAGAACTGAGGAATGATAAAACTTATGTTGCTAGATAAAGCAGGTTAAATAATTATTTGAAGTATATTGTAGAACATAACAAAAAATCTAGGTTCGCAAGGAACATTTAGTAATATCATTGAGTATTTAGCAGTTTCACTGTTCATTATTTATTAATAATAACATTCTAAAAGCAGTGACTTCTTACATTAATCCAATAATTTCGCTGATATGAAAATCTTTAGAATGTGTATATAATATAAAGAATATGAAAAATTGAAGGATAGGTTTTGCTACGAGAACTGAGGAATGATAAAACTTATGTTGCTAGAAAAAGCAGGTTAAATAATCATTTGAAGTATATTTGTAGAACATAACAAAAAACCTAGGTTCGCAAGGAACATTTAGTAGTATCATTGGGTATTTAGCAGTTTCACTGTTCATTATTTATTAATAATAACATTCTAAAAGCAGTGATTTCTTACATTAATCCAATAATTTCGTTGATATGAAAATCTTTTGAATGGTCATATAATACAAAGAATATGAAAAATTGAAGGATAGGTTTTGCTACGAGAACTGAGGAATGATTAAACTTATGTTGCTAGAGGAAGCAGGTTAAATAATTATTTGAAGTATATTTGTAGAACATAACAAAAAATCTAGGTTCGAAAGGAACATTTAGTAATATCATTGGGTATTTAGCAGTTTCACTGTTCATTATTTATTAATAATAACATTCTAAAAGCAGTGACTTCTTACATTAATCCAATAATTTCGTTGATATGAAAATCTTTTGAATGTGTAGGTATCACACTGCTCCTAACTATGGTGTGGACTATCTTCTTCAAAGAATATTGTTTAAAGTCTTATCCAAATTGTTACATGGAAAGTCCAAGCGAGTTTTTTTAATGACGTTGATATTATCAATTGTGGACTAAGTAATAACTGGATTAACTCCAGATTATGTCATGGTTATTAGCCATGAGTTCAGAATACTTGAGTTTTGACAGGATCGAATTTTACGTGAATATCACATTTCATTCAATGAACTACTAATCTGCTTATTTCAAATTTATAGTTTTCCAATATATTTCCTGAAAGAATGAGGACAAGAAAAGAAATATTGATGTGTGCAATGATGAGTAATTTGACTTTTTGATTAGGATAATCTGACTTTGGTTTTGTTTTAGTATAATATCATTATAATTCACAAAATTATCTTCATATAAGTAATATGCCAAGGAAAAGCATAAGGACTATCTCCCTTGAAAATTTAATATCAGATATGACAATGTAATATAAGAATACACATTTAAATGAAAACCAAATTTATCAAAATAATGGTTATTAATAACAATTTACACATTTATCATAAATATGTAAATAGTTATTATTAACCATTGTTTTAATATGTTTATTAATTTACACCATGTATTGGCCCAATCAATCTAAAATTCGAAAACTAAATTCTTAATACCAGCACTATTGAATATAATGGCAATAATTTAAAGGGCATGTAATCGATATGTATGAAAACACAACATAATGAAGAGAAATTTTTATGTAGGGACAATTTATTGAACATTATGTGATAGATACGAAATACAAAATAATGTAGTTTACAATGGATATATTCGTCAAAATTAGTATTTCTATTTCCGAGGCGAATAAAAAAAAAAGTTGACAGTTGCAGTTCCTCTTTTATCATCAGTTCATCGTCTATTCAGTCGAAATACCTCTTGAATCATGCAATTGAAGTAATATTTTAGTGGAGGCCTCGGTATCCCAGCGGTAAGATTTATTGTTTGTAAACCGAGGATCGTGAGTTCGAGTCCCACCTTGCTCTTAGGTATTATGTTCCATGAAATTTTGAGGTTAAAAATTTGTATATCTGTTGGGTAATTACTCAGTTTCGAGCCCATTCGCCATTCGGAACCAGCGTTAAACTGTATGTTAGTAAATTTAAATATGACTTTTCTTCTGAAATATTTTTATTTTATAAGCCTGATTAGAATAGTCCTTGAAATTGGACGATGCTTACGACGATCATTTCATCTTAGATTACACAATACTGTTGAAAAAAACCTGGTGAAGGGAATCATAAGAGCTCTATAACTTATAGATTTTTGCACACATACATAATAGATTCACATCAAATTCAGCACATCTTGATTCCGGAGTCACTAATATGTTGATTGATTGTCATGACCGTTCGTGCATATCCGAATATGGACGATATATAATATTCTAAATGAAGGGTTCGCAATGTGACAAAACCACAGGCTTTTCTGAGAAATTGATTTAATGCTTTATGTGCGGTAAGCAGTTTGTATTTTCTTCCATCAGAGGAAAGAATTAAATATATATATATATATGTATATATATTTATATATATAGATATATATATGATATATATATATATATATATATATATATATATATATTATATATATATATATATATATATATATATTTATATATATAGATTATATATATATATATATATATATATATATATATATTATATATATATATATATATATACCGGGTGTAGATGAGTGATGGGCCACCCCTAAAAATTTTTAATGGATTCTTCGATTTTATTGAGATTTGAGTGGTTTATCTCAGACATAATTTTTTTGTTTTTTTACATACAAAATCAATATGGCTGACTTCCGGTTTCATAGAAAACGATATAAAAATTTAAAATTCAAATGGAACACCCTATATATTTTTACATATTTTAAAATTTAAAATTTTTCATATTTCGTAAACAGGGTCGGTGTCAGGAGCAAAGGGAACTAATAAGAATAAGATTTTTAATAATTAATTCGTTATTTAGGAATTGAGAAAACTGATGTGTGAATCATTTTGAAGACATTTGAAGGAGCTTTTTGATATACAGGGTGGCCCATGTATGTTTCTATTTAAAAAACTGAGTTTTGGTTCGAAAAAGAATTTAATCGTTAACAAACTTTACTAAAATGAATTTTTTTAAAAATTATTACTTTGGGCGATATTTTAAATCAATTATCTATGATTTAGACGACGTCGCAGCCATCTACGATAAGAAAAAACAAAATGAAAAACAAAATTGAAACGGAGCTAGAATTGACAGTGACAGATGGAATGTATGTATTTGAAGCCTCAGAATTAAAATATGTAAAAATATATAGGGTGTTCCATTTAAATTTTTAATTTTTATATCGTTTTCTGTGAAACCGGAAGTCAGCCATATTTATTTTGTATGTGAAAAAAATCAAAATTATGTCTGAGATAAACCACCCAAATTTCAATAAAATCGAAGAATCCATTAAAAAATTATCGGGGTGGCCCATCACTCATTAACACCCGGTATATATGTATATATTTATATTTATATATATTTATATATATATATATTTATATATATTATATATATATACTTATATATATATTGGTATATATATATGTATATATTTATATATATATATATATATATATATATATATATATATATTATATATTATATATATACATATATAATATATATATATTATATTTATATAAATAATATATATATATATAGACATATATAAATATACTAGTATATGTTCTGTATATATATATATATATATATATATTATATATATATATATATATATATTATATATATATATATATAATATATATTATATTTATAATTTATTATATATATATATAATATACATATATATATATATATTATATATATATATATATATATATATATATTTATATTTATATATATATATATATATATATATATATATATATATATATATATATATTTATATATTTATATATGTATATATTATTAAATTAAATATATGTGGATCCGACAGATGTTGTCCTGCTCGAACGTTCAGAACATCCAGGCAATCATCAATCACATCCACAGCATAAATGTTTTGTAGAATAGGAGTATTTCCCCTCTTCCACGGTAGTGAATGCGGTTATTCCGCCGATGTTCGGTCGCCATTTCCTCATCAGTGTTAATAGGGAGCACCGCGTAAAGGTTGAGGTTGGCATTTGGTTGGGAGAGGCTGTGTGTTGCGCATCACCAACCCTTACCCCCCAGAGACCGGGAGATGGTGACACAAAATATTAGGTCTTTTGTACCAATATGGCAGTTCTTCAGGGGTCTAATTATGTAAAGGCAAAAAGGATAATGATGGTCATAGCGCTGGTACCGCCGGCCCAATCGTGTGGGCGTGAATTGAACGCGTCGGTGAATAATGAGTGTCGAAAGATTTGTTCCACGAAAATGCTTGTATTTTCAGATAGTTGAAAAAAAATAAGTAGGAGGTAGCGTAATGCCATATTTCTCGGGCGTGACTTACAGCCCGCCATACCGACGCGAATACATTAATTTAAATAAAACAATTCAACTATTGTGACTACCAGGCCTATATTTTTGCCATAAATCCCGGATCGACGGAGATAACCATTCACGAACTATCAATTTGCATAAGATTCCGACAGTATCGATAACAGCAATTGGTGTTACCGACGGCTATACCAACTGAGCGGCAAAGGAAAGAAATTTTTTTTTTCTCCAATTTGTAGCACCCTGAAACTTTTTTTGGCAGTACTCTGTATGATCATAAATAGAACTCTGATAATGTCATACCTGTGGGAGGTGGCGAATGTGAACAATATTCTTTCAAAATCCTAAGATTTTATTCGTAATTCGAATGATTTGTACCAGTATGGCGCCACTTTTTCCCTCTACTGAGAAGTATGGCAAATACAATAGTGATCACATTGTATCGTATAATTTCCAAAAATCTAAATGCCATACTGGTACAAATCATCAAAATTTTTTTTTTCACCTTTTACCTCAAGTCCGACAGTCGTCCGCCCCATGGTTACAATCTGTGATAATTTTTTTAAGGTACAATTGCATCCAAACGAAGAGAATACAATGATGCCATGATGCAAAAAAAAATTATTTCACAGCCGTATTTTTAAAACGTGTCAAATAAATAATTATTTCAAGTATGGCAGCACTTTTTTCCCCTTCTAGAAGTTTGGGAAAAATAATAACGGTACCATTTTGTCAAATACTTTCCAAAAATTCAAATGCAATACTGATACAAATCGTTTGGCGAAAAAAAAAATTACTCCTACGCAGTGGTATGACGGCTATTGGGAACTATCGTAAAAGTATGGCAAGGTGATTTTTTTGCCTTTACGTAATTAGACCCCTGAAGAATCGTCATACTGGTACAAATTACCTTATATTTTGTGTCACCACCTCCCGGTCTATTAGAAAATGAAGGATATTTTGAAAAAACTGGACATAGGCGAGATGTCGGGAAACCATAAAACTTTTTTTATGAAATAGACAGCAAGTGGAGCTTACGAATTAGCTGATAAATACTCTATGGGAAAAAGAAAACTCATCCCCAAGAACGTGGAATCAACAAAATTGCATGAGCTGAGCAAACTACTCGAAGAAGAAAAATCCGCTAGACCTGTAGTATCCTATTTAAACACATAAATTGGCAAGATTATTAAATCGAAAGTTTCAAGAAATAACGAAATTTCAACCGAAATACACCGTTTTAAATTCTATAAATCTAACTAAAAAAACTGTCTGGACAAACATTTGACAATAATAATTTCAAACTAGTATCTTTCGATGTAAGTAATATGTTTCCAAATATTCAAACAGAGTAGTGTCTTCTTTAAATTGAAAAATTCTCATTGCAAATAATACTTTACCATTTATAATTACAGAATTTTGCGATCCTTTACAAACCTGCTTATGCCAAAATTATTTCCGATATGAATCATCATATTACATCATATATATATATATATATATATATATATATATATATAGTATATATATATATATATATATATATATATATATTATATATATATATATATATATTAATATATATATATATATATATATATATGTATATATAATATATTATATATATATATATATATATATATATATATATATATATATCTTATATATATATATATATATAGATAGATAGATAGATAATAATTATTGATGTAGATACTGTAAATTACATACATATACTAAATAAACATACATCATATCGTATACGCAGCACAGTTTTACACAGGTCAGTCCAGATACACGAAATCAAACTTAATTAAAAAAATTAACAAATTGACTACGAATCACAAATATGAACACTTAAAGAAGCCATGCATATCATATAAAACATTTTCAATAATGAATTTCTTCACATATACCCTAAACCTGATCACAGGCATTGAACGCACTTGCGGAGGAAGATGATTAAAAAATTTCCAGGACCAGTAGTTGGGTCCATTGAGTGATTTACTCAGTCGATAAAATTTCAATCGAATGTTTTGCTTATGCCTTGTATTATGCACATGGTAACTTTCACTTGAAACTGCTAAGTGTGCATTTTCTCGTGCATAACACAGGCAGACATAAACAAACAACCCTGGAAATGTCAGGATCTGAAGCCGTCTGAAAGCATCCCTACAGCAATCCCTATAACCAATACCTGCCATTATTCGAATGACTCTACATTGCATCCGAAAAACCTTATCTCGTCCCGAGCAATTGTCCCAGGCCAAAAATCCATATCTTAAATGGTATTCAAAAAGTGCAAAATAGGCGATCCTTAATACATCTGCTGAAACAGATGTAGATAATTTACGAATTACAAATATGTTTGCACACAATTTAGATGTCAAATATTCGGTTTGTATAGTCCAGGTTAACGCAGAATCAACGTATACACCCAAAAAGAAAGTACTTTCTCTTTCATTGGATCTTAAGCTGCAAACAATCTCTTTAGTTTTATCCACATTCAAACACAAGCGATTTTCAGTGAACCACACTTGCGCTTTAGTCCGGGCATTTTGCGATATTTCTCTGACACAGTCCAGGTTCCTTCCCCTCACAGATAAACAAGTATCATCAGCATACAGCACTGACTCAGCCAGGGGCACGTAATCAGGCAAATCATTGATATATATGAGAAAAAGTATAGGGCCAATAATTGAACCCTGGGGAACACCTATTGTTACCCTTTTTCCATTTGATTGCTGGCCTCCACAGCGTACTACCTGAAACCTATTCGTCAGATAGGATGATAAGAGAAACATAGCTGATTCAGTGAAGCCATACATATTGAGTTTATTCAATAAGATGTCATGGGGTACACAGTCGAAAGCTTTCGACAAATCAAGCAGAACTGACAACGAATGCATGCCCTCTTCAAAGCACTCATTCGCGCGACTAACTAACTCTATAATAGCTTTCATGGTGCTCCGTCCTCTTCTGAAGCCAAACTGAGACTTTGAGAATAGGTTATTTGACTCAAAAAACTCAACCACTTGGTGACACATGACTTTTTCCAGTACCTTGGAGAAGACTGGCAGTATAGAAATTGGTCTGTAATTGCCAACATCCTCTAGGTCGCCTTTTTTATATAGAGGAATGGTCTTGGAAATCTTCAGGCAGTCCGGAAACACACCTGATATGATGCATTGATTAATTAAAGTTGTTAAAGGAGATATAATGATATTGACATTTTTTTTTAATAAAGGAACACTAAGGCCAAAAAAGTCTGCGGATTTACTGTTTTTTAGGGAGCGAATAGCATCCCTCGCCAAACTCGAAACTCATAGTTGGAGGTATATGTCTCGAAAAAAGACCAACATTAGAACACCTGGCCAGCGATCCAACCAAGGCATAGGGAATTGAAACAAAGCGATCATTAAACTCATCAGCACTAATTTTAAGTTCATCTGTATTCTTCTCAGTCCTTTTTTTTTTTGTTTATGAGATTCCATGCAGCTTTGCTGGCATTACTAGAACCTTTGATTATTTTATCATTTGCTGCTATTTTTCCTCGACGGAGAGCTCTATAACTCGATCGTAATTTATTTCTTAACGCTTTTAAAGTATCGCTTCTGTATAATATGTACAATTCATTTACGAACGTTAATTCCCTCCTCATAGCATCTAATTCCTTCGTAAACCATTTTATCCCACCATCGCTTTGACGACCTCTTATGATCTCCTCCGGAAAAGCTATCAGAAAGTAGTCCAGGAAATTCTGCTGAAAAATCCGAAAATTATTGCCGACATCACCATCCGGATGACCAAGGTAGTCCCAGCTCAAATTCTCCAACATTCTATGCATAACACTGTAGCCTTGTTCAGTTAAAGGCCTGTACTTTGTTGGAATGAACTTGTCAGCTACATGCGATAAAGTTACACGAAATGTTTGCGCCTTATGATCCGAGAAATCACACCCAAACACCCCAGTTTCAGACTCATCAACATTAAAATTAGTGAATATGTTGTCGAGGCAGTTATCTCCTCGAGTAGCCTGAAATATAGATTGATGCAGACCGAAAGTACGAAACAAGTCACAGATAATTTTGGATTTATTTTTAATTTTCTGATATGATTCCTCACGACCACAAATATTGAAATGCACATTAAAGTCTCCACATACAATCAGATTCACACTGGAATCGATCGAATTCAGAACCTCCTCCAACACAAGTAGAAAACTATCGAAATTGCCATTTGGTGAATGGTAAATAGATATTATGGTGAGGTTTTTGTCACTTATATGAATACCTGCAATCTCACAGTCAACTTCTATTGATAAAGAACTTATAATAGTCAGATTTATAAATCTGATATTGTTTCTGCATAAAACCAGAACACCACCGCGATTTCTTCGTGTACGCCCATAAAATGAGGCCAGCTTCCAACCTTCCATGTCGCAATTGCAGCATTCAGTAGAATCTTTCCAACTTTCCGTGGTACATAGAAAGTCCGGATTTCCCGATTTCTCAAGAAAACACTCCAACTGATTTAGTTTATTATTCAGACCTTGAACATTCAGATGCATAAGTAAAAAGCTTGCGTTGGACGTACAAATATTAGAGGTGACTAAGTTGGTCACTTTTCTTTCTGTTGGGGCAGACGCCTCATAAAAAACCGATTTACTGTTACCCCCTCTGGCCATAGATCGGGATCCATTGCACGAGAGAAATATTCAGTTGGCATCATCAGCTTGAAAGAAGAATAAAGCTCAGGATGCTTTGAAACATGCTTTTCACAGGTAGCGCCGGGTATTCTACCCTTTATGAACTCCAGTGCACTTTTGAGAGCATTCGATTTTGATTTTCGAATAATGGGCCCATGTCTTTTGTTTATTTGTTTATATATATATATATATATATATATATATATATATATATATATATATATATATATATATATATATATATATATATATATATATATATATATATATATATATATAATATATATATATATATATATATATTTATATTGATATATATATATTTATATATATATATATTTATATCTTGAGTGTAGTGTTGCCGTGTAATCAAAACATCAATTGTACTTTCTTTGGGTTCTCGGCAATTAGTTAAAAAGGCAATTAATAAACGAAAGTCATTCGTCAATACATCTATATTTCGAACCTTAAGCGGTTCTTCTTCAGGATGATCTGAACAAGACTCAAAAAAACAAGAAAATGAACATGACAAAACCTCAAAAGGAACTCTTATTCCCCTTCAACTTGAAAAATATGACCAACCAGACCATGTTCAATAGTTTGACAATAGTACTCCCTTTATTTATATATATATATATATATATATATATATATATATATATATATATATATATATATATATATATATATATATATATATATATATATATATATATATAATATATATACATATATATATATCACATACGAGTTGATAGCTCGGATTCCAAGATTTGAGTAGCAATTTCAAGAAATATTCCGAATATTAGTAATAAACTACAAAATTCTGAATTTTAATCTAGGTATCAATGCAAATACTGCGGCTCTTTGGGTAGTATTAAATCATCTGACTTGATTTTCTGTTATAATTTTTAAGTTTTATGATGTTGAATGGAACGAACGGTATCAGTTTATATTCGAAGTCTTTTCGTGCACATACTGAAATAGTTTTTTTTTGCAGATTCATCCTTTATATGGAGAAAGTGTATACAGTGCGAAGGATACATACAATCTGCTGATAGCTGAATCGGTCCTAAAGAAGAAACTAAGAGTAACTTCAAATGAATCATACAAGGAATACATAAAAGCATTGAAGAAGAAGAAGAAGCTGCGTTGTTTTTCTACGTTTATTGACGATTGAGAGATTTTTTTTCATTTGTCTGAAGTAGCTGTCAAAAATATTATTTTATTTCTATTCTGAAAGCTTATTTGTCAAAAAATTGATGTTCCACATCCAAATAATTTGTTATTGTATAATATTGCCTTTCCCACATAATATAGAAATATTTCACTTTCGTCAATTGACGAAATGATTTCTAAGGAAGATATAACTGTAATCGGTGAAAAAACTATTCATTTATTGGCTCAGGAATATCTCAAGAATATTGAATTTGGCTGCATTATGATACAAAATATTTTTTGGTCAGTAGTATATCTTCAGCTTATGTACCTATAAATAACTACCGAAATAATTCTCTGTTTTCAGAAAAATACTCCTATGTGCCCAATTCTTCAGTTATTTATAAAATGTAGTGGAAAATAATTTGGCTATAAAATAATATTCTGAGTGCGTTACTACAAAAAAAACTGATAATGTTCATGCAGAAAAATAAAAATTGTTTCGAATAGTAGAGAAAGAAAAAATTTATTAATCTGAAATGCTTGAAGTACAAAAGAAGCTATTCATTTGACTCATGATAGAATATAAAAATAATAACGCATCTTAGACATTGATGAACTTATTTATGTACCACAGATACGATCAATAATGATATTAATGGAACTATGCTCCAAAGTATGAATTTTGAACTCAAAAACTGTTGGGAAATTTCAATTGAAAACTTTTCTCCAAGTAATCGCTCTGGTGTATGCCCACAGTGCTACAGATAAAGAGCAAGGTTTTAAATGCACCAATTGACACATTCTCAACCTGAAAATACGATATTAAACAGCTATTCATTACATTTATGTTACACAAAGTCAGCACTCACTGCAAAAATAATAAATATGTATAATTTTCAGAGAAACTACTCCTGCTGCTCTAGACCATTATGTTCATAGAACAATATGTATTATGATATTATTTCTATTGAAAGTTTCTAATGAACGCTTGAGAAACATAACTATGTCACTAAAGTCGTATTTTCCGCACGAAGTGCACCGTGTCGAGATGCCATTCAAATGGAATGAGTTTGGTTAGGAAAACCACGCTTTGATAGCAAACTGAAATAAAAATTGCAAAATAATTTATCTTATTGAAAAAATTCTCACATACTGAAGAACCACGCTTTTTAGTAAGCCATAATTAAAAATACTAAATAATTAGTTTTATTCAAAAAAATAACTAAATTACCTAATTCTTACTCAATCTGCAGAATCAGTGACAATGAGCAAGTTTTCAAAAATAACAGAAAAACAATAAATATTTCACTAAAAATGGCAGCCAAATTATATGGACTTCCATATCAATTCTTAGATAATATCTATATATATATATATATATATATATATATATATATATATATATATATATATATTTATTTCGTTTCGCCACGACATTCGTGACGTCAACTTTTTAATAAAATCGAGTTTTTTAAGATTCAACAAGCCTGTTATTGCTAATAATTATCAGAAGATTAGAAATAGTTCACAGGCAACAACAATTCGAATAAATAATATATATATATATTATATATATAATATATATATATATATATATATTATATATAAAATATATATATATATATATATATATATATCACATATTATGTGATATATATAAATATATATATATATATATATATATATATATATATATATATATATATATATATATTTATTCGAATTGTTGTTGCCTGTGAACTATTTCTAAACTTCTGATAATTATTAGCAATAACAGGCTTGTTGAATCTTAAAAAAACTCGATTTTATTAAAAAGTTGACGTCACGAATGTTCGTGGCGAAACGAAATAAATATATAATAATATATATATATATATATATATATATATATATATATATATATATATAATATACTATATAATTATATATATATATATATATATATATATATATATATATATATATTTATAACCACGGTTGCGTGTATATCGATAACACGAAGAATATATATATATATATATATATATATATATATATATATATATATATAATATATATATATATATATATATAT
>JARQZK010004406.1:32500-60000 GCA_030704885.1 Cynegetis impunctata
TTCAGAAAGATTATTTACCTAATCTGTGGAGATAAATTGAATTCAGATTACCTCCTAATTTATATATATAGGTATATATATATATATATATATATATATATATATATATATATATATATATATATATATATATATATATATATATATATATATATATATATATATAAATATATATATATACATATATATATATATATATATATATATATATATATATATATATATATATATATATATATATATATATATATATAATCTGTTGATAATTATTATCAATAACAGGCTTGTTGAATCTCAAAAAACTTGATTTTATCAAAAAGTTGACGTTTCGCCACGACATTCGTGGCTTTATCAAAACTTTTGAAAAAATTTAAATTTCTTTGACATTTATTGATTTGAAAAAATTTGAATAGTTAAAAAAGACTACTATGTTTCACTAAAATTTTTCGGCTGTGGCCGTTCTTTGTTATTTATTACGTGCTATTCAGTCCAATATTAACATTCAAATCTGTTATTATTAGATGGTAAGGGAAACCTATTTCGAACATTACGTGGGTAAAGGTTTCTGTGGTAATGGTAAGGGAAACCTATTTCGAACATTACGTGGGTAAAGGTTTCTGTGGTTTCCCTTACCATCTAATAATAACAGATTTGAATGTTAATATTGGACTGAATATCACGTAATAAATAACAAAGAACAGCCACAGCCGAAAAATTTTAGTGAAACATAGATAGTAGTCTTTTTTAACTATTCAAATTTTTTCAAATCAAAAAATGTCAAAGAAATTTCAATTTTTTCAAAAGTTTTGATAAAGCCACGTATGTCGTGGCGAAACGTCAACTTTTGAATAAAATCAAGTTTTTTGAGATTCAACAAGCCTGTTATTGCTAATAATTATCAAGAGATTAGAATTAGTTCACAGGCAACAACAATTCGAATAAATATATATATATATATATATATATATATATATATATATATATATATATATATATATATATATATATATATATATATATATATATATATATATATATATATATATATATATATATATATATATATATATTATTATATATATATATATATATATTTATTCGAATTGTTGTTGCCTGTGAACTAATTCTAATCTCTTGATAATTATTAGCAATAACATATATATATGTTTGTTGTACTTTTTTCATCTTCAAATTTTCAATCCAATACTTGGCTACGCCGTTCTGATGAGGACCAAAGAGTCCGAAACACGTGTCAACGGCTGCTTCCATATAAGCGTCTATACCGATAATTCTACTCCACTTCTTTAATGTTTTCCCATGACTCATTTCTTTGTTGTTAGATATATAGTACCCTTTTATTATTATTTTCACACTTTGAGTAGGTGATGTATTCTTTGGTTTCCTTTACCATCTGGTGATAACACTTTTGAAATTTAAATATTGAACTGAATAGCATATACTAAGCAGCCCTGTTTTTTTCAATATATTGAATCAATAAATGTCATATAAATTTCAATTACGAATATCATAGTATATCGTCAAATTTTTTATTAAAATCGAGTTTTTCAAGATTCAACCAGCCTTTTATTGCTAATAATTATCAAGAGTTTTTATATATATATATATATATAAATATACATATGCATTTCTTCGAATATTTTTCCTTTCAATGTTCTCATATAATCTATACTTGTTTGATATATGATATACTGCGGCTTTGGACAACAAACGCAATAAAAAACAGCAAAACTGAACAAACAACAAAACAAAAAAACAAAAAAACAAAAAAAAATTTCATATTCCACAATACATGATGAAATTATAATTATTTTAATGTTGGTCGTTACGATACAGCACAAAACAGCTTCCGAACTTTTCACTCCAAGTTACATTGTCACACTGATTCCCGGAAAATCCGGGTATCGTTTTTCAAATCCTCGTATTTAATAGGTGCCGCAAAAAAGAGTTTTCCCCCAGTCGCCCAATAAGTTGTTTTGAAGCACAATGACTTCTTTTTGTTACAAGACTTTAATAATCGCATAGTCGGTGAAAGAGGAAACCCATAAATTCCTATGATGGGTTTGAGGAATGTGGAAGCAGACAACAACTTCCGCAGGAAACTGGAAAACTTTGAATATTCTGAATTTACTTGCTCTGATTAAAGTGGAAAACAAGTCGATATTTCATTTGAATAACATTAGAACTGAAAACTAATTCCTTCAAAAACCCAAACGAACAAATTATTGAGCGGGTCTACGAAATCACCAATGATGTGTAAAATCTATCATTGTTAATGAACGAAATTTCATTAAAAATATCACATTTGAGTTTTGTTGATATTCTCATTTGAAGTATCTATGGGAACTTCTACCTTTTGAAGCATTCTTGAAGAAAATCGATCTTATGACACGCGCTGTTCCCCAAGTCTATACTTATCGAACATTTTGTCTTGATTTATACAGCTAATTGAACTTATATAACTGAAAACAAAAATTTATGTGAATTTTGAAAGTTGTGAAAACCACAATCCAACAACGTTACTTCTATCGAGAATATGTATTTGGGCTCTATATATTTTACTCTTCGTTTGTTTGCACATATGTTTGACGCCAGGGATCCAGTAAGTAGCAGCGGTCCTTTCAGGCCCTTTCTTCATCACCGCACAAGTATAAAAGGCAGGTGAAACCTGCATCTGACGTGGTATGGAGCTCCAGCGAATGAGGTATCCCTAAATGCCTACAGGTACAAGTCATTCTTGAAATCAGTAGCCACTATCAAGCCTTATAACTCCTGTCTTCTTCTCACCGAGGTAGCTGTAAAACACTCCAAATACAAACAAGTTCAGCTGTAGCTATGAAATGACCTGCCCCCTCAGATGTATGGGTGGAAGATTGAGAACAACTGCCTGGTCCCAGTGAACAGTGAGTTAGAAGCCGCACGGGGGGATATCCTGAAAACGATTTTCTGTCGATGTACGAAAGACTGTTATAGAGCGAAGTGTGGACATAAGAAAGCAAACCCCAAATTTTCATCAGCATGCCAACATTTTCAGGGGAGCTGACTGAGTGGGGTCCCTCAAGTTGACTCCGAAAATAAAGAAGAACAGGAGAATCCTCTGACATTTTCCATGTAGACGTCCGATGGAGAAGGTAATGAACAAAAAGAAGATGAAAACAAAGACAAGGCTTAATACTACCGTTGTAATGTTATATGTTAATTCACATTTCTATGTCAATAAACTCAGTTTTGATATAATGGTTGTGATTCACAAAACCATTCCAATGTCTTATAGACAATCATATTTGCACCAACATGGTAATATATATATATATATATATATATATATATATATATATATATATATATATATATATATATATATATATATATATATATATATATATATATATATATATATATATATATATATATATATATATATATATATATATATATATATATATATATATATATATATATATATATATATATATATATATATATATATATATATATATATATATATATATATATATATATATACATATATATATATATATATATATAATATATATTTTGCTATTAAAATCGTCTAGATCATCTTCAATAGAGCTGATGAACTTGGTCATCAGGCCCGCAAGTATATATAGTCTAAAATGATTATCTGTGCTATTTGGACTCCAATATTTACTATGTGTAGGTGCATATTTCAGCCAATACGAGACTGAGAACGCTGAGAAATTGAAAGTTGTCGCAAAACATGAGATTTCACGCACAACACTCAAATTTCTTCAACATTTGAACGAAAATAGATAAGATAGTAAAATAGTATATATTATATCAAGAGAACTAAGAGTTCAACATCTTCACACACAATGCCGACAGCTGTTGTTTCGGTACAGCCGTTTCCACGAATACAACTTTCACATCACTTTCTGCTTGAAGGGCCCCGATCCCATTGTTCCCAAGCTTAACCTTGAGCATGTTGATTAGCCTGATTTTGTTGAACTTGTTCGACAGAAAATTTAAATTTTTTGTTTGCAGTTTTTATCGTTGTCTTCAGTGAAATGGATGTCTGCAGAATTGCTAGTCGATAGCGTCTTTGCTGCTCTGTTATTTTCGTGCTTGAACTTGATGAGGAATAGCTGTTAAAGACAACAGTACATGTCCTTCCTTATCAGTTCATCGTGATTGGATATAGCTCTCGCAGATTAGCGATATCTTGTAATATTTTCGTCAATCATATGGTCAAAATAGGAAGAAAAGACTTTCCAACGCATTCTGTTAGATGGCCGCCAATACGTACCTAGCGCGTAATACTATGCGAATAGGTATTTATTGAAGGAAAATATATAAAAAGTGAAGTAATATATATTATTGACGGGCAATTAATGTTCTACAACCCCCTTCGTCGGTAATAATTTTTTGGGTGCACAGTTGAAGAGTTATCCGGTAAAAAAGAGCAAAAAATGTGTGGCACTACCAAAATAGTCGCAACAAAGTTACGAAGTCTGAAATTGAGTTCCAAACATTTCCCTCTATACCTTTCTTTTGAGCATCCGTTGCCTGGACTACTAGTAAATATTTCTTCATGAATTTCCAAACTTTTCATGTAGTTACCTTTCGAAGACTTTAATTTCCTAAATAGAAATTTATGTTTCGTATTCATATAGCGGGTTGCTATACTAGACTCTGGTTCTCGATCAATACATGATTTCAATTGTACTTTAAAGGCTAGTTCTCCTGGTAGCGAATGACCGAATTAACCTGTATACGAAGTATTGCACTCTGGATAGTATCCATTAATAGATTCCGGACAAATTTTTTTTGGCGATGGAAAGAGTATTCGACCATTTGGATTGGAGTCTGGAAATGTTTTCATAATCAATTTATCTTTATGATTACTAACTTCAATCACTTCCCGGACCGGACGCTTTGTTGAACTGGGCTAGCCTGGAAAGAAATACATCATTGTTTTCATTGTATTCAATAGTGAACTAATAGTATGTTTTTTATTATTGCATTTAACAATTAGAAACATCAGTGAAAGCTAGCTTGACATTTCTTCTGTAGCAGCTGCTGCTATAGCACAATTAATACGACACCTATATGAAAATATAGTTTTAATAACAAATTATGTCGTTATAGCATCGTCCCCGATGGCATTTCTGAAAAAGAAGAACATTTGTCGCAGAAGTCTTCTGAAGTAAGCAAATCATGAAATTAATTAAGAAAGCAGATGATGGAATTTATGTAATTCTTATTTTAATTCGAACAAAAAATCAAGTCGAAAAAACTAAACTTTGTTCGATTTTGCCAATTACCGTACCTTCATGTTCTGATTTTCTCAACAATAATTTGAATGTCCCAAGTATTCCAAACAAATGAAATAACTTTAATATAAGCAATTGTCCGAATTTGTCCTATGAAATAAATATTATGAATGAGCTCGATTAATGATTTGATTTTTAATTCCAGTCTCTGAAAAAATACTCCTGAACCTGAATTTTTTTTAAGATATATATATATATATATATATATATATATATATATATATATATATATATATAAATAATATATATTTATATATATATATATATATATATATATATATATATATATATATATATATATATATATATTTTTATATATATATATATATATTTATATATTTAATATATATATATATATATATATATATATATATATATAAATATATATATATAAATATATATTTATATATATATATATATATATATATATATATATATATATATATATATATATATACATATATATATATATATATATATATATATATATATATATATATATATATATATATATATATATATATATATATATATATATATATATATATATATATATATATATATACATATACATATATGTTTTCTCGGTACATCCATATCGGACCACACCTGACAAATGAGCTGAAATTTAATTATTCTTAATGCACAATTTGTCAAAACTCGTATACATTCAGTCAAAATTTTGGCGTTTCCTAATTTTGGTAAAGAAAATGGCGGGGAGGTGCATAAGAATATATTCTGGTGGAAAAAGATGTAGAAAATAATTGTTCAGAACATATCCGAAACTCGGCTTCCTAGAGCTTTTTGGAAGGCGCAGGGAGCTTGGAAGATTTTTGCAATCACAAATCCCATCCAAATTGAGTTACGAAGCTGAAAAACTGTAGAACGCAGATAAAATTTAGAATATGGAACTGTCTTTTGATCGTATGAACTTTTTTGTCCTATTTCAGTCATGTTTATATAGGGCTTTTTTGAGCTTGGGGATTTGCGCATATCTACAGCTCTTAAAAATTTTGTTAGATAGTTTGAATAATTTGCTGAACCGCCGCCATTTTGAATGTAGAGACTAGATGAAGAAGTTAGAGAATTCAAATTCTGTACGAGAATTGTGTTTGAACTAGGAAAGTGCACGCTGGATATTTCAATAGATTAATTTGAACTTTACAATATTTATGTTCAAACTTGAAGCGTTTTTGAGAATTTTTGTGCATTGGGGATCTCTACGACCACTACAAACTCAGTTAGGAGGCTGAAAATTCGAAGGCAAATTTGGTTGATGAGTTTTAGTATGATGTTTCTGATTTTGATTTTACCGCCGCAATTTTATTGTAGAAGTTTCATGTGGTTTGGCAGGTATTCAAGCTTCGCTCTCTTCAGTCCCTTCAAATAGAAGGTGAAGAATTCTAATACAAAATAGAACAAAAATTACATACTTACTCAGTTACGGAGCTCTCCTTCTAGGGGGAATTTAAAATTTTTCCGAGTTTGAATGTGATGCTTCTCGTGAAACGAACCCCACTTTCGAAAACACCATATTTTCAAGTATCCTTCCAGATGTTCTCCAAATCATTATCCCCGTCAAATAGAGATTATTATACAGCTGCTACACAACTTTGGATTCAGCTTATAATGAAGCAATAAACTTTCGATTCAGAATTCTGCTTTCAGCCCTTGCCTTGAACAACCGGTTACTTGGAAGATGCATTCTATATTTCCGCAACAGCAATACGGATAAAATGCTGATAGTGCGTTAATATTTATGTCAAATAAAACGATTCGGTCTCTCTAAGAAATCCTCTTCAACATCAGTCATGCGGAAATATCGGAGCAGGAAGTTCTTATGACCCCCATGCTGTCCCGATCACCCCTATCGCGATACATTTTCTAGACTCTTAAGTTTTTGAGTTCCATGCATAAAGAAGTCAGCGCCCAGAGTACATAATTCGTATAAGCAAGAATAACAAGACTAATGCATCAATAGTGTTTAAAAAAGTTTTGTCATCAACATTGCGCTCAGAAATCAGAAGTTAGATACGAAATAAAATTTAAAGAATTTATATATATATATATATATATATATATATATATATATATATATATATATGTATATATATATATATATATATATATATAAATATATATATATATATATATATATATATATATATATATATATATATATATATATATATATATATATATATATATATATATATATAATATATTATATATATATATATATATATATATATATATATATATATATATATATATATATATATATATACCTATATATACAGTATGAACCACCAGGAACTGCATCGATCGTTATCTCAGAATCTGAATGTAGGATAAATTTGAAATTTCGGTAACTTGCTAGATGTCTAGGGACTGAAATATTTTAATCTATTGGGGACTTCCGGTTATACCGGAAAGAGACCCTAAGTCGCTTTTTGAGAATAGGATACCCTATTTATTATTACATTTTTGTATTCTACTCAAGATTCTAGGCAGATTTTATGCATCATGTCCTATCCATAAGTCTAAGCGTTTTTGACATATCGAGGTTTTCATGTCAAAAATGTCTATTGCAAGCACTAATTCAATTATCAATTGTTCCTATGAGGAAGCCCTATTTACTTGCTTTGGGTTGGATTCCTTGTTGAAAACGACCTACTTTAATAGATTTTGTATATCATTTGGAAAACTTATCATACTCTGTATGATAAGTTTTCCAAATATTTTTCAGATCTTCAAGAAATAAGATCTGAAATGACATTGAGAAAACTGACGAAAATCAATTTTATCGAATGGAAACCCCCCATTTTTCTAATTTTGAAGTAGTAAGCATCAAAAATTAAGATAATTTTGTATGAGGTTATCTATACCTAAAATTTTAGTTTTCGAAATATTGCCTTTTTATATTTTCATATAGTGATTTTGCATTTAATCATTTACCATTTAGATCTTAGATAGACACGATCGTATCTGACATTTCGAATCATCGTAATGGCACCCCGGTTAGTTTATACAAACTAAGCTTATTTAAACTTATTGATTGTTCATGGTCAATGTTCATGGTCAATTTCAAAAAAATGTGATACATTTATGACATGATATCCTCAAAAACAGAAACAATTACCAAATACTATAAGACAAATTATAGAAAACTTGAAGAACTTTGGACACGCAAAGGAAAAATGAACAGAAATAAACCAGTTATTAACAATGAAAATATTGATATCGTAAACTATATATTAAGTGAATGCTCGAGTTGGTGTCCTTGAACTTCTAGACATTTTGCGCATCTAAGCCGCAATTGTTCATGGGTGGCTCTTCTTATTGACTGGTGGTCCAGGTCTTCAAATGCTGTACTTACTCGCCTCATGCAGTATTCCATGGTGGTTACTGCGGTGTTATACACGTTATTTTCACTGTTCCCCATAAATAAGAATCGAGTACTGATAGGTCTGGGGAGCGAGGTGGCCAAAAATTTAGTCCATTGTGGGATATCCATTTATCATAAAATAAGTTTTCCAGATAATTATTTACTGAATGGGCATTATGTGGAGATGCCCTTTATAATGTTGATAAAAAAGGCTTCGAAGATCAGTCAGCTTTTCTAAATAGTCAACTTCAAAATTCATGTGTTTCTGATTTTGAGGATATGGTGTCACAAATTTATTACATTTTCTTGAAATAACTTTATCACATTGTCCACGAATAATAAATAAGTCCGAATAATCTTCGTTTGTATAATTTAACCAGGATGCCATTACAATAATTTGAAATGTTAAATACGATCGTGGCTATCCTAGATCGAATTGTTCAACGGTTGAATACAAACTCGCCATACAAAAATATTATATTGGCAATATTTCGAAAACTAAAAATGTTAGGTATAGATAACAATTAATAAAGTTACCTTCTTTTTTTAATGCTAAATACTACAAAAAAAAGTTGTGTCAGATTTCTCAATTTCATTCTAGATCTTATTTTTTGAACACTCTGTTTGATTAGTTGTCCAAATATTATACAAAATCTATTAAAGAAGGTCCTTTTTAACAAGACATCCAACCCAAAGTAGGTAAAAAGGGCTTCGTTACATGAACAATTGATAATTAAATTAGGGCTTGCAGTCGTATTTTTTGGCATGAAAATCTGAATATATCAAAGAAGCTTAGACTTAGGGATAGAACATGATACATAATATCTTCTTGAAATCTTGAGTAAAATCCAAAAATGTAATAATATATAAGGCAACCTATTTAAAATAAGCCACTTAGGGTCTATTTCTAGTATAACCGGAAAAGCCTAATAGCTGTATAGGCCCCAAGACATCTAGCAAGTTCCCAAAATTTCAAATTTTTCCTACATTAAATTTCTGAGATATCGATCGATGCAGTTCGTGGTGGTCCACCCTGTATATATATATATATATATATATATATATATACATATATATATATATATATATATATATATATATATATATATATATATATATATATATATATATAAAAATATATATATATAAATATATATATATATATATATATATATATATATATATATATAAATATATATATATATATATATATATATATATATATATATATATATATATATATATACATTACAGACTGAATAGCACGTAATAAATAACAATAAACGGCCACAGCCGAAAAATTTTAGTGAAACATAGTAGTCTTTTTCTATTCAAATTTTTTCAAATCAATAAATATCAAAGAAATTTCAATTTTGTCAAAAGTTTTGATAAAGCCACGAATGTCGTGGCGAAACGTCAACTTTTTAATAAAATCGAGTTTTTTAAGATTCAAAAAGCCTGTAATTGCTAATAATTATAAAAGAGTGTAAATAGTTCACATGCAACAACAATTTGAATAAATACTTATATATATATATATATATATATATATATATTATTTATAACTATATACTAACTAATATATATAGTATTGAACATTTGCTTACTTGGTTATGCGGTTATATGCTTTTAAATAATTTTTTTTTTATAAAAATTTCCCCTATGAAATTAAGTTATATTTTATATATTAATTTATATAGTATTATATATATATTATATATATATATATATATTATTATATTATATATATATATATATATATATATATATACTTTTCATGGGAAACTTCTCGTATAAAATTAAAAATATTTTAAAAGATCACAATCTCGAAGTCATCCACAAACCGCAGAACCAAGTTAAGCAAATTTTCAGCGAACTAAAAACTGCAACACCCACCACAAAGAAATCTAATGTAGTCTACTCAATTCCATGTAAGGATTGCGGAAACAATACATAGGACAAATATCACAGAGATTGCATGACCGGATAAATGTCCACAAATACACAATGCAGCAACTACGGTACTGAACAAACACAAATTAACAGAAAATCACGATTTTAACGACGAAGAAACGAACATACTAGATAAAAACACGAAGAAACAAGAAACGTAGAGAAATACACGAAATGTTCCATATACAAAGAAATTTAGAGAACAAAGTAAAAGACAGACAGGAGATCAAACAACTTAGTCATTTCTACTCACCATTTCTCAAAAACAAGTCAAACTGAAAAGAATAAGAGAAGAACGAATACATCACCAAGTTTGACAATGACATGCCAGATAAATAAAGATAATCGCATTCAAAATATATATCATAATTGTTTTGACGATATTGTTTTATACTCTAGATGTTTTTATTTTTATGTTTATTTTATTGTCTATACTAAGGTAAGCTGTTAAACGTGTAATATTTGTGTAGTCAATGTTGTCTATTGAGATTTTAATATTTATATTTTAGATACTGAGAAAGGGAGTACTACTCTTGAAACATTTATTACGATCGTTCAATCTGAGCAATTTAATATTATTTCTACGACAACCTGGAACTAAACCTCTAAATCCACTATATATATATATATATATATATATATATATATATATATATATATATATATATATATATATATATATATATATATATATATATATATATATATATATATATATAAATATAATATATTATAAATTATATACATATATATGATATATATATATATATATTGTATATATATATATTATATATATATATATATATATATATATATATGTATACATTTATATATATATATATTGTAAATATATATATATATATATATATATATATATATATATATATATATATACCGGGTGTCCACGGAAGGTGGCTCGCCCATATAAGTTTTATGTTTTCGGAGATAATGAAATTAAATTTAGAGGATCTGTTTGATGCATAAAACTGCATTTTTTGACAAGTACCTCAACTTCATGCAACTTCCGGTTTCACCGGAAGTGACATAAACTTTCGATTTTTAAATGTTACATCGGATATATTTTCAGCTTTTTTGTCTTCATATGACATTAAGAATACAACCATGTACATTTGTTACTTTTTGTGACCTTTTTTTTATTTTTTTTTCGAAATAAATATTTATTCTAGAGGGCTATGGATGCGTTCAAATAACTATTTTCGGTCCTAAAATGTATGCTAAAATACAAATTCACTATTTTCAATCAAAATGTTCCAGCTATGTGAAGTTTAATTTTAAAACTTTTATTACTATTTTTTTTCAAACGGCAACATGGTGGCTCGTCGGGTTAAAAAAAAGATAATTTTATTACGATTAATTTGATACCGCACACTAGGTATTAGGTTGAAAGAAAACTTTCGATAAAAACCTGAAATCCTATAACCTTAGAACTTTCTTTAAATGAAGACTCTCATTGAGATTAAAATAACATTTGAAATCATCGAGTAGCCTGTGACCAACACAACTGAAACAAAAAAAGCCACGCCCACAAATCTACGTCCCAGGACGGTAAACGGGGCAATTTTAGGACCGAAATTAATTTATTTGAACGCATCTATTATAGCCCTCTAGAATGAAAATTTATTTCGAAAAAAAATAGAACAACGGTTACAAAAGTAGCAAAGGATGCATGGTTGTACTCTAAATGTCATATGGAGAGAAAATAACTGAAAATATTCCAGGTGTTTCATTTAAAAATTGAAAGTTTATGTCACTTCAGGTGAAACCGGAAGTTGCATGAAGTTGAGTTACTCGTCGAAAAATGCAGTTTTATGCACTAAACAGATCCTGTGAATTTCATTTCATTATCTCCGAAAACAAAAAAGTTATAGGGGCGAGCCACCTTCCGTGGACACCCGGTATATATATATATATATATATATATATATATATATATATATATATATATATATATATATATATATAAATATATATAGCAGCTGCGGTTGAAAGTCAACCGCAGCTGCTGTACAGTGATACCTGATTTTGTTATTGAATGTTATATTTTAAATGTCTCGTGTGTGTGAAGAGAATTCTTATTTATCGTTTAAATAATAATTGAAATATTAATATAATGATTAAGTTGTTTTTGATGAAGGCAATTGCAGCCGAAAAGTTGAAACGTAATAAACAATAAAATAGATAAAGAACGTTGATATTTAAAAGAACCTACCAAACCCAAGAATACAACATAGCTATATATATATATATATATATATATATATATATATATATATATATATATATATATATATATATATATATATATATATATATATATTGATATGGTTTATTTATTTGCAATATTATTATAGAAAAGTGAAGGACACCCAACTGCGTAGCACTAGGAATGATAAAACCCCTCGGCGTATGTGCATGTCGTCAATATTTTTTGAATGTACCTATTATATAAATTAAAAATGACAATGAAAGTCAATATTACGAATGAAATGAAGGAAAATTGCAATAAATGTATTAATAAGTCGATATTACGAATAAAATCCGTGAAAATTTAGCAAAAAATTCTTTGTTTGACTGTCGAATTTGAATATCCTATCCCGGCTTATTTTGCTGCAAATTATGAATCAAATTGATAAGATATCTCTATGGATGGGAATCAGAATCAAGCTTAAGCTATCAATGTCGCTTGGTTACCGTGGCACACAGAGCACTTCGACGCATGTTTTGTAGGACTTCGTACATATCGACCTTGGCGCATGCGCATGTCGTAATGCCTATCTAAAAAACGCTATATTTTTTTATTCTTCGTTGGTAAAAATTGGAAATTCAAATACCCTGATGAAATCATATGTGTTTTATCGATATCCGTTGGAATTTTTAAAATCGGGCCAGTTACCAACTTTTTGTCGTGAGACTATAACTCCTTTAGCTTCGCCTCGGGGTAAATATATGGTATAATTAAATATACAAATATAGCCAAATTATAATAATATATATATATATATATATATATATATATATATATATATATATATATATATATATATATATATATATATATATATATATATATATATATATATATACATATATATTTATTAATGGAGGCAAGCTCCACTCAACTGATTTAGAACTTTCTATAAAAAACGTTGCGATATGGGGAAAATGAACCACATGAAATATATAATATAAAAAAAAAATTTTCATTCTTCATTCAACCATGATATCTGGAGTTACTTAATAGACTTTAATAATTCTGAAATTTTATACATAGGTTATTAACAGAAGGTACTCTAAAGATCATTTAAATACAGAAGCATCAGAGTAAGAAAAAATTTGCCTACCTCAAACGATCCGGTTGACTTTACCTTGACTATTCCAGTGAAATCCGTCATCCTTCAAATAATTATTGTAATTATTCTGAGAATGAGCGGACGATCAAAATCATATATTATTATTATTATCATCAACATTGAAGTGTAAGCCTAGATGATATTCTTATGATTATTCAAAACTATTTCAGTAAGCAAGATCGTTTAACCAATGTTGACCATTACTGATGGAGAAAAGGATTTATCATAACTGAAAAAAAATAAATAAAAAATAGTGGCGTCATTGATCGTACAAGTTGAAAAATCATTCTAGGGTTTTCTTTTTTAAATGCTCCTCTTCATATAATTCAGTGCTGACAATCAATGGTATACTTGAGAAACTTATTTCTTATGAATATGTTCCTTTCAAAGAAAATGACTTTTTTTGGTATTTTATCGTAGTATTTATAGTGTTATTTTCGAAGGTTTCATTGATTATTTATAAAATAGTTTTCGATAGTAATAACCAGCAATGCTTTATGCCATCTTTCAATACCTTGAATACTTTTTGATGAATAGTATAATCAATTATTGATGTTCATATTTATATGTGTGAAATCTATTATGCATGGTATTAAGGTATTGATAAATTCTATTGTTATTATCATTGATATTATTTTTAGGAAATTTAATAATATCGCTCCTGCTCTCTACTTACAGAAATGATTTCATAAGTTTCTTTATGAATGATATCTAGACGTCACATCTGAGCGTCAGACTTCCAATAATAATAGCTCCAGAGCAAAACCATATGTGTAGACTGACACGAAAAATGAAAAGCGGGAAAAATGATAAAAAGCAATCCCGTCCTAACAAGACTTGCGACAAGCGGCTGTCAAGTGTGGTCGGGTGGCGCCTCGTGCGAGGGGTGAGCAGCTCCCATGAACGGCGCGCGTCCAGGCTGAAAGCCCCCAAGTAATTGTCACTTCTGAATTAGCTCAATTCCATTTAAACATGAATTTTGCAGACGGCTGTGACTATTTCGAAACAACGGAGCATCGATTTCTTGTCGTATCTACAAAAGAGATTTAAAATTATGGAATTCAAGAAATAAGTTCTGTCTTATATAGAATGTAAGGAGGTTTATTTTTATAGAGGAGGTTTTTGTATAAAAAACTTGGAAATTATTTTATAACTTGTCAAACGAACATACGCAAGAAAATTTCAAACTCAAGAAATAGAGTATTTAGATAAAAAACTTTCGGTCATTGAAAAATAAAATAATATTTCATTATTTATTTTGATAAAACTAACAAAAATTAGAAAAAAACGTTATTTCAAATTATTCTCCTTCTTGTTTTAGTTATCATTTTATATTAATTATTCTCTGAATTAAGTTTATATTTTTCAATTACCCATATTTGTGCAGTAAGAGCGCAAATTTAACTGTAGGATAATAAAAACATTCGTTTCATTGTAACTATTTTCTTTTATATTCATAACATATGAAAGGACTAACCAAATCTCAAATAAAAAGCTATTATGAACAAAACTAAATTTGAATTTACTACGTTTATTATCACAAAATATTTTGAAAAATTTAACACTGCGATTGCAATTTCGGTCACTAGGCCATCATCGGGCAGATTGAGTTAAGAATCTGCCCGATGATGGTCTAGTGACCAAAATTGCAATCGCAGTATTAAATTTTCCAAAATATTTTGTGATAATAAACGTAGTAAATTCAAATTTAATTTTGTTCATCATGTTAAATTATCAAGTATTAACGACGGATTCCATCAACTATTTAAAAAGCTATTACTTCATTTATCAGTTAATTTTTTGTCTCAAATAAAGTTTCAATTTTTATAATGAGCATCAAATTTCAAGAGTTAAAACATTCTTAAGTTATTTGAAGAATCAATTTTATTGGAGTGTGTAGAGAAAATTTGAAATACAGTTAGTTTAGAATTATTTCAATCAAAGTATTCAAACATTAGGTAATGATGACAACGTTGGGTTTTATTATTCATTAGGCAATAAGAGTAGAGCAGGTTAAAATAGAATATTATTTTCATAAATTTTTTGAAATTGTTTTACATAATGAATTAATGTTTTTCATTCAAATAATTTCAAAGAAATATTTTCAATAAATTGCAATGGTTTATTAGTCATATATTTATATTGCAATTGAAAATCATATTTCATTATTATATTTCTGAAGAACAATTCAAAATATTTCGACGAATGAATAAAATAGAATAATTCACAGAAGACCATGAAAAAATCTTCTAATATTTCACTTAACATTTCAATCATAAAAATTCAATTTATGTGAAAATTCAAAAAAATTACAGATAATACAAATATTAAAGAATTAAGAATAAATACTGAGAACAAAAACTCAATCAGAAATTCAAGTAAGTGCACTAAGTACATAGAAAATTTGAAAAATTTCAATTTCACCCACGATAGAAGCCTGTAGATATTGAGAAAGATAAAAAATGTCTGTAAATATCTGAAACGTTACATATCAGAAACTCTTAACTAATATCATAACGACAAAATATTCGAAAGAGAAAAAAATTATTAACCAATATAGTTTATTCAATACCAATACTTTTTTCGGTGTATCAAGTACCATCAATCAGGTAACAAATTATATTACAGATTTAAAGCAACGATAAAATTCATAACCTACATCAAACAAATAGTCGAATGTTCTTTAATTGAATTGTATCAAAATTATCCTCTATTTTTCCTTCTATAGAAATTATTCTGGCGGGAAAAGGTATAAACATTTAAACCAATTTTCGTCAAATAGGATTCTGTTCTCCGAAATATTTTGAGAAAGTACGAAATTTTGAGTTGGCAAAAAGAATTAATTTATGTTCTTGAAAATGGCACCTATATGAATATTAGTCTCATGTATGTGAAATCTGTAGTATCTTCTGAATATAACAGCACATTGAGAAACTCCCTATGTGAATAGATTATGTTATCTACAAAATGGCGAATGTGCCGGTTATAATTTTGTCAGAAGTTTCTCCTGAGATCGTTCACATACAATAACTAGCAAAAGAATAGTAATTTTAATCATCTTTCTCTTTTGCAATAGTTGAAAATATATATGATCAACTGATATCAAGATAAAATGTCCAAAATCTTATTATTTGGGATGGAGATTGTAAAATGATTTTATAACTCTTGTTTATTGTGTGAAAAAGTAAATGTCTGATCCCACTTAACTGAATATATACCTTTTGATTATATACTGTTACGATATATCATCAACCGGATAACTTTCAAACAATACAAATAGATGGAAAATTGGTCGCATAAATTAGGTATATTATAAATTGAAAAATTCAGATTAACTTCATTCATATATTTTCAAAGGAATATATAATCAAAGAACGTTTAACGTAATATATATGGTATAACCTTTGAAGAATTTATTTCTCAATTTTTAACACGGTTTATTTTATTCTTTATAATATAAGGATATTCTGTTCATGTAAATAGATCATTGATGGTATTTATTACAAAAGGACCCCGCACATTTAGTTAGAAAAAATAACGACAGCTAAATTCTTTAATTTTTGGATATATTATAGATACTGGCTACCTACACAATATATCAATTTTAAATTCTGTTCCCGCGACTGGTTTAGGATATAGAGTGGTCCAAATATATATGTCCAAAAAAATCATATTCATAATTTCAGAAAATGATGTTAACATACAAATTTTTACTGTAATATGATAACTTCACTAAAAAACCAATCTTTGAAGGAAGCCATGCAAATAACTTGAAAATGAGCCCGGCATATACAGGCTGTTTACTCGATGAGTTAGTGTATGCGGCTTCAACTTCGACAGTTTTACGCCAAAAAACTCTATTTCTAGCTTCATTGACAACAAACGATATCTTAAACACTGAAACAAAATATAGCTTCCTACCATGTATAGTTTAGAAAAAAAAAGTGGTCTAAAAGTTAAAATCACAGAATTTTTTTTTACTTGAAAACTTTTTATTTGTGAGGTACTGGAGTGTAAGTAAGTCGAATAGTCTATAAAAAGTATATATCATGTTGAAACTGACGTTTTTATACCGTATGTCCATTTTTACAGGTATACCTCGTAGATAAAAGTGTATTAATTATTTTTCATCTTGAGGTGATCAAGATATTAATTCAGAAATTGATGAATCTCATCTCGATATTAACCTTGTTAGGTTGAGACTATTTTCGAGATATAAAAATGTTACGAAGTATCAGCTATGGACTTAAAATAATGAAGACCGAGAGTCGGTGTCGGGGTACTACTGTACCTGTAAATCAGGTCTAAGAACACTCGGAACATGTGCTCATGTGGCAATGGTGTTGTGGTACCTTGGTTATTCTGGTATGCTCACGCACGTGAAATATCCTTTTACTAAAATTATAGATTCGGTAAACAACGCGATTTCAATTGATATTCAAATATGAAAATATTTATTCATTCAGGATACTAGACTTATGATCAAAGAACGTATTTCACTGTAACTGTATCTTGAAAAGTGAGTCTATGGATCTGAAAGAAACGATTCCAAACCACCCTCAACAATACAAACTAAATATAAGTACTATTCTCACTTGTCTCGTTGAAATCCAATCAGTCCCATTAGAATCATTAGATACACTCTCATTTTTCGACATTAGGAAACGAACATGCGGTATATGAACTTCAGTTTTAACATGAATGTGGGCCTGTTTTTTTAATTATTCGATTTGGCAACGAACTCATTCATTTTTCTAGTACCTCACAAATATCCCTGTTACAAAATATTGAACTGGAAGTAGGTTCAGTGTCACATTGGTTACTCTATAGTAAACTGAGAATGTTAGTACAAACCTTATATTATTACTGTAAAACATCACGTCTGGGCAAGGTCGCAACACATCAGCGATGTTGTTTGTATACATAAAGCTATATGAATATATAAGAACCAGAGGAAATCTGGAAAAGTAAGTAAAGACTGAGAGATAGACTCGTCACGCTGCCCGAGCGGTCAGCGCTAAGCCTATATTCTATAATACTATAAATAAAGACTAAAAGTATAGTATGAACCTGTGCATCATTTAACACCCAGGACCAGGCATTACAGTATAAAGAAGAAAAATTCGGTGATGTCAAATTAGACCATCATTCTTTCTAAATTGTACATGGTATAGAGTTGTACTTTCCGTCTACTATTTCGGGTATCCTTTGTTATTATTAAGTAAGAAATAAAGCCTTTTGAAACATAATTGTCGAAGTTGAGACCGTCTACATAAACCCATCGAGTAAACAGCCTGTATATGTCGGACTCAATTTTGAGTAATATGAGTGACTATCGTCAAGCTATAGCTTCCCACTGAGGTTATCGCATTTCACAGAAAGTCTGTATGTTAACAGCATTTTCTAAAATTGTAAAGATGGTTTATCGAGACATTGACATTTGGACCACTCTATATCCCAAACCAGCAGTGGGAACAGAATTAAAAATTGATATGTTTCATAGCTGGCCAGTATCTATAATATATCCAAAAATTAGCGTCATTTTTTCTAACTAAATGTGCGGGGTCCTTTATATTCAATAAAGACGTTGACGATAAAATTTTTTCGATATTAATAGATATTATCCACAAATGTATATGCTTATATAAATCGAATAAACAATATTCTCAAGAATTTCGATACATATACAAATTCTTAAACTCTAGTTAACTGAATTCACGAACCAATTTTCAAATTTTTAACTGAATTAGACGCCGTTCTAGAGATATGCATCTCTATATTGATATATAATTTGCGGCAGTGAAAAACCAATAAAAAACCTCATAGTTCAATATCAGTTCAATACACGTACTGAATCACAATTTTCTAACTTTATCTGTAGGAAATAACAAATCTAACAAACACTAAGTTACCAGCCTTTTTAATCACGAAACTTAAGCTTTATAATAATTCACTTCCAATCTTGTTCTCTACTGTTGCTCATTAATTGAATAGTTCTCCAACAAAATTAATTGAATATATTTTATAAGAGCTTCAATTCATAACTTTATCCTAATCTTTTTTATTGGCTCTTCATTTTTTCATAGTTTTCTTCGTTGAATTGAATGAGAATAAATTGAAAATATCAACTTATTTCGAAATGTTTTCGTTGCGATTTAAATCAGTTAAGTTCACAAAATTGTCTAAGTGTTTTATTGGAAGTGTTCTACGATAAGTTTTTTCCTTTATTTATTTCTGGACTATTAAATATATGACATAACTGAGAAGTAAATTAAAATTACTATAATAATGAATTGAAATGCGATTAGTAATATATGACAAGTGAAAACAATAAAATTTTGAAATTGAATATTCACTACGTTATCAGAATATACCTAACCATTCTCAAGTGAATACAGTATTCAATTGATAATGGTTAGAGATACTCAACTAACCGAAATGTTTTGAATACTCAATTTTAATATTTTGTTTTTACTTTTCCTTCATTCAATTTTGAAATGCGTACAATTTTTATTCCATTTTATATATATATATATATATATATATATATATATATATACAGTGGCGTAGATAGGGGGGGATCAAGGGGATCAATCCCCCCCCATGAGCCTACGAAAATTATAATAGAATTGAATAAAAGTCTACGTATTTAAGTATACATGAAATTTATTAAGCACTAGCACCTCTTTTGGTATTATGTATGTGCGATTATATGAAAATCATGTAGATATGTTTTCGTGACGACTGTGCAATTGTGTGTACAATATCTACTTATAATTTCAACATTATAATTAATCAAGAAATTGAATCGTTTTTCTAATTTTGGGTGAAGTAACTATTAGTTTTGAGCATATTCTATTCAATGTTCAATTAGTAAGTTTAATCGGTCACTTCGAGCAAAAAACTTGTTTAAAAAAGTTCAAATGGGTCTAATAGAAAATTTTCATTTCGAAAGGAAGAAGTCAACCAAAATCACCTCGTACTTCTTCTCTTTATAAATTGTATACTATACTTACTATTAAACAAAACTGCTCGAACTTTCGTTTGATGGTGTAGTATTGTATCTAAAACACAAGCAGTTTTGTTTAATAGTATAGGTAGTATAAAATTTGGAAAGAAAAGAAGTGCGAAGAGGTTTTGATTGACTTCTTCCTTGGTTAGTAAAATTTTCCATGTCACACACGTTTTTTGTTCCTAGTGACTGATTGAATTTCTGTTTACATAGAATATTTTCAATCAATATTTAATATTTTGAATATTTTTTGAGGTAGGATAGGTTTCAAAATATGAGTAACTTTTGGCTTTGACAATTCAATTACTCCATAACATTTTGAAGTAAATAAAAATTTTCTGTGATATCGTTCAATCATTTCTGGACTTGGAGAAAGATTTACTAATCATGAGAATATAGTCTAGTCAACAAGTGCTTTTTTTGTTCAATTTTGTTCATGAGTCTCGAAAAATATGAACAAGGTGTCATTCGATTCGACAGACCATGAAGATATTTTTTGAGAAAATTTAAGTTCCGTTCTTGAAAATTGTAAAACTTATAATCAATTTACTGAAAGAAAAAATTATTTCAAGAACTAATTGATATTTTTGATATCTAAATACATATACAAAAAGAGGAAATTTTCTAAAAGGAAGTCTCCCAGAACTGTAGGATTAATATTTATAGTTTTCTCAGAGTAAAAATACGGCCGAGAGCGGGTAGTATGGCTTGCGAAAGTAACGCCCATTTGAGACACTTTAACAATAAACATTGTTCAACTATATTAAATATTAAATTGAGGAATGAAAAATTTCAGGTTCTTACTGGATAGGTAAATGAACAATAATCCAGTGACAAAGCATTTTTATCGCGATTTTTCAATTGGTTATGCAATAGTTTTTTGCTGCTTGAGCGAGAACATTGCAAGTGTAATAACTGTTAAACTATAGATCTGATACTTTTTTCCTTCCTTGGAGCTAGTTTCCAAAAAATGCAGAATAGATTCCTGTTAAAAAAATTTAATTTTTCAGTTTTTTATTAACAATTTACGCACTTTAATTAATCAGTACTTTCTTTTCTTGATTCTCTTATGAACAACGCATTTGTTTATAACAATTTTTTAAACAATAGGAGATGAATATCGAAAAAACCATTTCCATGTAGCTTCCGATAATAAAAAACGGATCATTAAAATTATAAAAAAAAATTAATTTTGATTTTGCAAAACTATACCTACGTAAATTGTCAATAAACAACTGAATTTTCATATTTAATATGGAAAAATAATTGTTGAAGTGCCCTAAATGGGCGTGACTTGCCCAAACCAAATTACCCGTTTTCGGCCATATTTTTACCTATCTGAGAAAATTATGAATATTGATCCTACAGTTCCAGTAGTTGGGTCTTTTATTTGGGAAATTTCATCTTCTTTTCGAATCTTTCTTCATATTTCCAAAATCTCAATTAATTTTTGACATATTGGCAAAGAACCAAACGCCCTTTTTTCAGTATATTGTTTACTTTCACAATTGTCGCGAGCGAATTTTTATTTTTCCCAAAAAGGTCTATAGGTATGCTATTACGAATCGAATGACACCTTGCTCATATTTTTCCTAGACTGCTGAAAAAAGTTGAACAAAAAATCACTTTTTGACTAGACTTAATATATTAGAAAGATTTTCCATGTTTTTCAAGCATGATTTATACGAAATTGACAAAGCAGTTGATAAATTCATTAAAACTGATGAGTTTTATCAAAAATTTCTTACTGCCACAACAGCTGTTCTCGTAACTTGAAAGTGTGGAAGAAATATTTAATTCGTAAAAGCGATGTTAAGCCTAAAAATTCAATAATAGAGCTTGATGATTGCTCTATTGATAGAATTTTTTTTTTCGAATATCAAAATGTTGTTCAGAATATTAGCTATGCTGTCGGTATCGACGTTTGAAGCGAATGGAAACGATTCAAAGGAGCACGATAAAAGAAGTGGACTTGTAATGACCCTTCTGAATATATAAAATTCATTGCAAATTAAAAACTCATGTTTGTCTAATTTTTTGTTTTTGAAAGGTTTGGCTGCTCTGGCAATTCATCGTGACATTGGAATCACAGTTGACGAAGTCTTGAATGTCGAAAAACGCCGAAAACTAGATTTTCTTCTCTAATTTTCTCAAGAATATGTTCAATGATTTATATATCCAATTTAATATAATTCAATTTTTCCCTAATTTTTGATAAATTTTATCCAATTCAAATAATTTGAATTTTTTGCAATTTAATTCTATTTTTCCGCTCAGAAAAACATGAAAGATTATTTTTATCAACAAGAATAGAACTTTAGAAGAAAAACTTATGAAATTTTGCACTAAGTCATATCCCCCCCCATCGCAAAAAGCTATCTACGCCACTATATATATATATATATATATATATATATATATATATATATATATATATATATATATATATATATAAGTATTCACTCGAATTGTTGTTGCCTGTGAACTATTTCTAATCTTTTGATAATTATTAGCAATAACAGGCTTGTTGAATCTCAAAAAACTCGATTTTATTAAAAAGTTGACGTTTCGCCACGACATTCGTGGCTCTATAAAAACTTTCTTTTTTTTTATAAAGCCACGAATGTCGTGGCGAAACGTCAACTTTAATAAAATCGAGTTTTTTGAGATTCAACATGCCTGTTATTGCTAATAATTATCAAAAAGATGTATATATATATATATATATATATATATATATATATATATATATATATATATATATATATATATGTTCAGAAAGATTCATTCCGCGGTCGAAAGTATTTGAAAAACTTGGTTCTCGGGATGAACCGCGTAAAAGATTTGAAAAATCTTGACATTTCGGCTCCTTTTTGCGAAGCCATCTTCAGGAGAATTACAAGGGAAAAATAATTCAGCATCGTGGCCTCAATATGCCTACTCCACGAATCGAATTAGGAGGAATCGGAAATAATACGATTGCGTGGTCTCAAACTGCCTACTCCACCAACCGTACTGCTTCCTGTCAACTCTGAAGTCTCAACCTGCCTACTCTTCAGAGTCAACTATGGTGGAGTAGGCAGTTTGAGACCACGCAATCGTATTATTTCCGATTCCTCCTAATTCGATTCGTGGAGTAGGCAGATTGAGGCCACGTATCTGAATTATTTTCCCTTGTAATTCTCCTGAAGATGGCTTCGCAAAAGGAGCCGAAACGTCGAGATTTTTCAAATCTTTTACGCGGTTCATCCCGAGAACCAAGTTTTTCATATATATATATATATATCTATTAATTTGAATTTATTTTTAACGCGCTTTTATTAGCTTGGTATGTATGTATGTGTCCATGTAACGTAATCTTGAACCATGATTTTGAACCCCTTCAAAACGTCAGATTGTTTTGAAGTTTTTCACGCTCATCAAGGGCCGATGACAATGCAATAATTTCAATAATTTTTTCCATTGTCCTGATCAAGACCTTCATTATTATCGATTTTCCAAATCTGATAACCAGTATTGTTTTTGTATCAAGTACGCTCTTAGAAACGTTTTAAACAATGAAAGTAAGAATAAAATTAACAAACGTAGTGTGATTAACATAAAAAAATTTCTTTATTGTAGCAAAGCGTGCGGAAATTTTTGAGATATTTCCATGATGCCCCTACATTTATCAATATCTGTCAATAAAATATTATAAAAATGCAAGCTTCCCACGCAGTTCTGCAATAGAAAAAACAGTTAGTAATACTATTTTTAATTTAAATTCATGGGAAATTATTTTCTACTTTTTAGGACGCACTTCTATTAAAGCGTGTTTTTTCGTTTTTTTAAACTATCATTTATTTAGCTACTTTTTGAATCCGTAGTGTTTGCACTTGTTATTTGATTACTAATCTGAAGTTGATTTTGTTCTATAGATAAAACTTTTATAGATAATTGAACTCCATAATCTCCAAATGAATAATTTCATATATTTGTAATTATACATATTGTCTAAATTCCATTAATTGTGAGACAACGCAATTTATAAACCTAATTCAATAGGTTATGCATACTATCTACATTTCTCGAAATTTTTGTTTTGCATTCCAGAAACATATAAGTTCACTTGGAAATTTTACGAGAATTTGGTAAGTTCTCGCTATATTCTTTGAGATGATAATTTGAATGTATCAAACTATGTTAGAGTTCAAACAATCGATAAATCTAATTACCTCAGAAATTCTAAAAGCTAATAAAAATAATGAGAAGAACGTTTTATCCATACGATTCGAATCACTCGCCCAAGAATGTTTTACTAATTCAGAAAAATACATTTGAATCTTTTATATCGCTATGAAAGGTTAACGGCCTGTGTGAAGGTTGAGATAGTAAAAATTTAGCGATAGAGGAAATGAAAAGATGAATTTCGAAGAAAAAACTTTTTTTGTAATAATAATTATCCTCATCCCGTTTGCAAAAGTTACCTAACTCCAATTAAGGAACTTTTCGGACTGGAGGAATATGATATATGAGAATATGAATATGAGAAAATTAATTAAGAGCTAAAGTGAACTTTTATGAATGACAAGTTCGACGTTTTTGAAAATTTGATAAGGATGATAACAAATATTCAGGATTTTTGAGATAATAATAATTAGTAGTCCGAATTGCGCATATACATAAATACAATGTTTGATTTTCTTCTGCCTTCATTTCGAAAATTCGGACATGCTCCAACCACAATTGATCCGAATTATCTACTGTATATATATATATATATATATATATATATATATATATATATATATATATATATATATATATATATATATATATATATATATATATATATATATATATATATATATATATATATATATATATATATATATAAATATATATATATATATATATATATATATATATATATATATATATATATAAATATATATATATATATATATATATATATATATATATATATATATATATATATATATATATATATATATTCATATTTCATTAAGAATATTATAATGCACTGAAATCTACTCCATTAAATATAAATGCTGCTTTTAATTTAAAAAAAAATTCTTTTAATATCGGCCTTTTCTTCATTGGACATTAAAAACTAAATCATTAATCTTTTCTTCTAATTCTTCAGAATTTTCAAATGTCATTAATATGTCATCCAACTATGAAAATGTTTAAAATACTCACCCTTGATTTACACACGTTCGTTTTTTAAAAAAACATAAATTCGTCCTTCCTTTAACTAGCTCTTTTCAATAAATTACAGGTTAACATCTTTTCTTCCTGTCATTTTTCATAAGTATTAACATTTTTGTCTTTGTACATCTCTGTTATGGATATTTATAAAAAATCCTAATGCTATGAACTTAATTTACGCATATTGAAGATGAATGATTATCAACAGATCGTCAGTTACCCCATAATGATGAACTTCGAAATAACTCATCTCGGTATTATTATTTTGAACTATATCTCATAGAAGAGCTCTATTATATTTCATTAAACTGAAAAAATGTTATATGAATATTTGGGCTGTATGGCATTGAATTTGGAATTTTACTCTCGATTTCCCTAGAAAATGCTTTAATAGAATTAATGACAAGACAATTTACTCCATAATAGTGCGATAGCATTCAGTAAACATTTCGCTTTTTCTTATCTCAAAAAATTTAATTAAAACGTCACCCTTTAATCCAACCCGTCACATCGCATTTTAGTCAAGGCGGTTGATGGGAAGTCGAGAACCAACCAGATCTAGTGATCCGTGAAAGGGATTTTGTCACGCCAAAACGGAGCACAGGGAGCAGTTGCAAATACCAGAGCAGGACATTTCGATAGTCATACGTCGTTGACCTTTCGCTGAGGATAACGTCATGTGTCAGTTTGCGATAGAATATAAAATAAAATGGATAATGTCTTGAAATATTTAGAACTTTATTTCAAGCATTGGATTATGGCTTTTCGATAAAACTCACTTTGGAACAGAATATCATAAAACAGCTAAGAACGATCATATTGAAATCCAAAGAAAGTATGTTATCCAGAATCAGAATTACATTTACTTTTTTTCCTATGTCATACCATATGAGAACATCTGTAGATTTCTTTTATCATTGAACGCTGAGATATATAATTTGATTCAGTTATCAGATCCGTAGATTCAGGTTCAAAACAAATCTTTTATCTTCATAATAATTGCTACGTGGCGTAGAGAACTTAAAAAAGCTTATAGAATATTGATTTATGTTATAACATTAAACCAAATCTAAGTACGGAATCTCATGAATAATGCGACTCTAAGAATGAGGAATAATTTGACTGCTATCATAAATGTAGGATAAGAAAAAATTTTTTGAACAAATAATATGAATTCACTAACCTTCATATATTCCAAAAGAAAATTAAAGTCATGTGATGCATTCTTCCCT
>JARQZK010004406.1:62500-130000 GCA_030704885.1 Cynegetis impunctata
TATATATATATATATATTCACATATATATCAAATATATACAAGCAGGGTGTCATTCGAGTGAGAATAGCACGTGATTATTTTTTTTAAAAAATTAAGTTACGCTCGCGAAAATTTTAAAAGTTATAGACAACTTACAGAGAGGAAAAAAGTTGGGTTTGGTTTTTTGCAAATATCACAAAAACTAATTGATATTTTTGATATTTAAAATAAAACATTCCAAAAGAGGAGGGGATTTACAAAAAGAAAGTCTTAACTGCCGAAACTGTCCAATCAATATTTAAAAATTGTCATGCCCATTTAGGTCACTTTGACAATAAATATTATTTGCCAATATTAAATACGAAAATAGTTAATACGACTGGATATTTGAATGAACAATAATTCGATGTTGAAAATTTTGTATAGCAATTGTTTCATTAGTTAGGCAATAGTTAATTAATTATTTTTGCGGCTTGCACATGAACATTGCAAGTTTGGTAAGTGTTTAACTATATATCTCAGATTCTTCCTTGGCTACTTCTGATTTCAGAATAGTTTCTCCTTAAAAAATATAAAAAGTTTCATTTTTCATTTTCTTTATTATTAATTTAGGTATTTGCAGAATTGAAACAACGGAAAATGAAAATTTGTAAAAAACATTTTCATGCAGCTTCTGATAATAAATTTTTCATTTCGAAACTATGTAAATTGTTAATAAAAAACTGAAAATTACATTTTTTAGAATTTTTTCAAGGGAAATCTATTTTGAAGCCTTTCAAAAATAGCTCTAAAAAACGGAAAATATGCAAGATTTATAGTTGAAGAGTTATAAAAGTTTAAACTTTCATGTTCAAGTACCAAAAAACTATTAATTAACTATTGAAAAATCGTGATAAAAATTTTTTGCCAAAGAATTCACATATTCAGTAAGTGCACGAATTTTTTCATGTCTCAATTTTCGTATTTAATATGGTTAAATAATATTTGCTGTTAAAGTTTCCAAAATGGACGTTACTTGCATAGGTCAGATTACCGATTTGCGGCCGTATTTTTGCCCCTCTGAGAAAATTATTAATATTGATCCTAAAGTTCCGGGAGTTAAAAATTTTATTATAGGAAATTTACTCCTCTTGCTGAATCTCTTTTGGATATTTTTATTTTTTGAGTTATTTGCAGACAACCAAACCCCTCTTTTCATCTTTCAGTAAATTGTTCACAACTTTCACAGTTTTCGGGAGAAAACTTTATTTTTTTTTATATCTACATGCTATTCCAAGTCGAATGACACTTTGCTCATATTTTTCCGAGACTGTTGAGAAAATTTGATCAAAAAAGCAGTTGTTGACTAGATTATGAGAAATTGAAATGAAATATCATAGAAGATAACCAATATTGAAGTTTCTCTTAACACATGGCTTAAACTTTTACAAATATATTGAAAAATAAAAATGTCTACATCCAGGTAACAAAGTCATACGTCTTGCCCTATTGGAAATCCTAGAATTTGGTAGTGTCATTAAGAAGAAATTCCCTATTGTAAATGAAGTTGAATTCCAAGTTTCCGTCTATTAGATTCGATATTATAAATGAGCTTGTTGAGTATTTTTCTATTCAGTTTTGATAATGGGTCCATAACTCGAAATATTTGATTGACTTAATTTGTATTTTTCAATATGTTTGTGAAACGTTAAGCCAGGTGTTTCATTTTAAATATAAGTATCATAAAATATAATCATACATTGCAGTCATTAAATATCATCATAGAAGATAATCATATTATTGTAGCTTTGCTAGCTTCAGAAATACGGTCGCAGTTTTCTACATACGCAGATTCTTGTTTACAGACAACGAATTCGTATGTATGTTAAACAAGAAGAGACATTTAATATTTTCGTCAGCCGGTTGAATCAACAGATTTCAGAGACTTGAAAATGAATCAAAGAAGTGAAACAAAGCCGAGCGGGTTTTTTGGTTCAACAGGAGTCCATTCATGTAGCATTAAGCTCTTTTTAAATACAGCAGTAGCGGGCAAATCCCCTCCAATCTGTGGCGAATGTCTGATTGTGGCAGACAATAGGACTCTAATGCTTCTCTCTTCAAGAGTATGCCTATGGGGAATTTTGATACTTGAAAACGATTTCGTTTAGCCGCCTCTGCGCTTACGATCATAATTATGCGATCTCGGAGGTTTGGAACATGTGTTTGAGCATTATTATACACATCCGTTATTTTTCAGGATACATTATTTCCTTATTATCCGCTCCGATTGGAATTTAACCTATATTTTGATTCTACATTGGGCACTGACTAGTTACAACGTATGTATGAAATTTTCATCTGGAACAATATAATCGATAGAATAATTGAAGAATATTTCTGAATTTTTTTTGGAAACGCTAATAACTTACTATCAGAAGACTAATATCTAGTAGTAGTAACAGTTGTTTTTTTGGATGCGTAGATAAGATTCTATGATGAAAGTTTACGAGACTTATAACCACTTTCGGGATATAACATCAAACCAAAAAAAGCACATTCAATGATATTCTATTGTAGAACAAAATTAAGAACACTCTAATAATCATTTGTATCAATATTCTTCTTAAAATTCGAAAAGTTGTTAATATTGAATGAATTCAGTTTGTTTGAAATACTTATCCAAATATATCTAAATGCCTGTTGTTGAAATCAGAATATGAAGGTAGGGTATCCTATTCATGTTGATCTTTTTCTTGGTGTTATAATTTTTGAATAATATTGGCAATTTGAAATTAGTTTTTTAATGAATTGTTGATATATTCTTCAGCGACATAGGTAGACTTTCAGCCACCGGTCTTTTCATTTGGGATATTTCCATCATTACCAGCAAAAAACATAGCAGAACGCAATGTACTCAATAATTTTGAGCTTAAAAATATTGGAATCTGATATTCTCAAAAACAACATATCTTTCTTGTTTCATTTATTTTCTATTAATTTTTTCCGTTCAGTTATTATCACTTGAAGTAAATGACGAGTCCACTTTCTTCCTACTATCGTAAATTTTCCATGAAATTATCTTTAGCATTAGGTTGGTTTCATTGCTTGCTTCGCTTACAAATTTGTTGATCAGCACACTGTTGAAGACTTTTGATTTGATTATTGCGCAATCATCGTTTCTTCATTCAAAACATACGATAACCTTCAAGAACTAGGTTATTTTTACATTATACATCTGTAAAATGATATTCATTCTGCATAATAGAGAATATGCTCCACAATATAGACTATAGAGGGAGCATTCTACAACTTTTGTGCAAACATAATATACCAAGAGCCGAGTATATTTTTCTGCAATTTTCCACAGAACGGTTTGTTTGTTTGGAAAAGGTTCAGGGGTAACGCCGAATGAAATTGATAGTAACTGTGATTATTTTTGAAAATGATTAATATTATTTTTATCGTACGATGCACTGGCAACTCAGATTTACAATCAGGAACACCCCTGAATGCCTGAACCTTTTCCAGAACAAAAATCTGTTGTACAAAAAATTGAATTATGAACCTATTTTTTTGCTCTGGCCCTTGGATAAAATTACATTTTTGTATCTAAGCCAGTGTTTTTCAAACTCTTACTGCTTTTCATAATTTATTGCAATAATTGTGCCCAAAATCTATGCAAACTTGGAAAACGGATAATGTCAACTATTTTAATGTTAGTACAATGAAAACAATGATGTTACTCTTTCTTGCTCAATGAGGGAAATACATACTTCCCGCTCGATACTGAAAAACTATTACTTCGTCGAAGAACAGATTCTGGTTGCCGAAAGAAATTATTTACAGATCATTTTCCAAATATGAATCTTGCGCAGGAAATTCAATTATAAGTTTTTTGACAGGATAAAAAAATATATAATTGTTTACGATATTTTACTGCAAAAGTATATTATATAATGGTTGAACAAACAAAATATCTGATTGTATGAAGCATATTCACTATAAAATTGCTGCAATATGAAATTGTTTTTAAAATTAATTAACGGCCGTTAATACTACCCAGTAAGGATATTTCAAACAGACTAATCGAATATTGAATTATACTATTATATAAGTTATATTCAAAATTTCTCTTGTTTTTGATTTCAACTTTCCGTATAATTCGTTTTTGAAAAACCGAATAACTAATATGCTTCTTTTTTATAACACATGTAAAACTGTAGGAAATATTTAATTTGAATGTGTTCGAAAATCTCTTGTTTTCTGTTAAGTTAGGTGTTCCTTTTTTTAAATAGAGCAATAAATTATAGAGATGGAGCTATGAAAAATATTTATCTAATTGAATAACAATAATTTTTTTTTCATAAGTTAATTAATATATAGATAAGTACTCATTTCTTATGAATGAAAGAGAACCAAAATCAAATAAAATAACAATTCATTGAAATCTCTGATTTTGTTTTCAGATAAGTTTTTATATCAACTTCTTTTGACCTGCAGAAGTTTGGCGAATTTGATAATTATAATGTAGAATATTATGATAGTTAGGTATACTTTCAACATTTTGACAAACATCATTACAACGTGAATACTCAGTATAGGAGACGATGTTTATCAATATTCATATATACGAATGACTTAATATTTTGTGATAAATATATATCTAACATTTTCTTTTCTGACCAAATAATTATTCAAATCTTGTACTATTTCTAATTGCTTCAGGAATGATTTATAACTGTAACGTGAAAAAAATGTATAATAAATATATTTAACATTCCCTCTTCTGACAATAAATCTTCATTTGAATCTTGTTTATGTTTCAGTTACTTCAGAAATAATTGCTAACTGAAACGTGAAAAAATATATAAACAATGAAAATATCTTGAACCGAAACATTCAATAATCAAAATTATTAGAAAATAATTATTAACAATACTATTCAATTATAATTCATCTTTAAATTTCCATGAAAGCTGAATCACAAAAAAATGAAAAACTCAACGAGTATCTGATCTTGAGTTTCACGATATTGACATTTGGGTTTCACGATATTGACATTTGGGTTTAAATTTCAATACTTACCAGTTTCAACTTGGCGAAGAACTTAATCCATTGAAATTCTGACCAACTTTTCAGATCGAAATATCCACTCCAGTCAGTGTGTCAATAAATTTCGTCGGCTTACTCACTAGCCAAAATTTACATTGGGGAGGTATTGGAACAGATGTTTATATACCGACTAATTCCAGCGACGTTTAATAACCAGAATATAGCTCAATATGAACGAGGCCGAGTCTGCCTGCACCCCCAGCACCGTACGTAGAGAGGCTTAGCGCTAATACCCCTTCATAGAAACGACCAGTGTTAATATTCATTCGATGAATGCCGCATCGGTATTTAAATTCGGCTGGTGTACTTATGTTACGCAGCAGGCAAAGAGAGGCAGCTAGAGAAGAGGTTTCTGCACTTGAAAATAACACACTTGTACGTAACCCCTCATTCCATGGGAGAAGTGTCAAGAAGTACAGCTGCTCCTCTGTAAATTTAAATTAGTCAAGTTGAATAAAGGATAACTTTTTCATTACGTTTTCATTTATTCATGCATAAGATTTTTTAGGAATAAATGAAGGTTCAATGAATCAGGAAATTGAATATTCTAGACTTTTGTTATAGAAGCTTATGACTAGAAAGATACTAAGATATCATTATTTTCGTAGTGTATGAAAATTACGTCTTCATGTAAATATTTCAAACAATATGGTACTGTCATGGGACAAATTGATACAAACGCTTGAGCGGCAGAGCTGACGCTTTATATTTTTCTTTTTTTTGTTTTTTCTTCAAGCAAATTCTCAACTCTTTCTAAGTCAATAAGAATGGTTTAAGAAAAGCACAAATATTTAAATCCTACAAAAACGCATGAAATTTCTACATAAACATTGAGGTTGAGGCATTTAAAACTACCACTGGGCAATTTTCCGAAATAATTCAAACAAACCAAACTACAACGCTGTAACTCAATCAGAAGAAGCTGTTGAGGTGCGAAAATCACGAGAAAAAAAAATTCCCAAAATTTTATACTATCTAAAGGCACTTCCTTATAAAATTGAGCCACCAACAAATTTTATATCCTATTACACAATTTGGGAGTGCAAAAATTCCTTAATTTTTTCAGCTACATGCACCCCTATAAAAGTCCTAGAAGGCTGAATTCGGGATATGTTGATAGTTTCCATATATCTCGAAATTTCCCCTAATGCTCCTCTTCTCCACTCCCTTCCTCAAAGCTTGCAGATGCCAATGGTTTGACAATATTTACCAAAATCAAAAGATCTCGAAAATCTTAACCGGCAGAATTAAAAAACTAATTCGGCATCTAATAGTTTTGAAATTAATTGTAATAATTTATTACTTTCGGGGGAAGTATTTAAAAAAATTCGTATTTTATTGGAACTTCACAATGTTGATACGACTATGGAAAATTATATCAGAGAGAAATATCGGTTTCATCTGATTTTTTCTGTCTAGGCATTAAAATTTATGTCAGAAAAGTAAAATTTTTTAGATCCATTTTCTCATTATATGTATTATCTATAAGAAATGAAAAAACTAGCAAAAGACCTATTCGCCACTTCCATAGAAACACGAAGACATTAAGTATTTTTTCAATTTTGAAGACGCTGATCCTTTCGGTAAAACTACGAAATATACCATATTTTCTAGGCCGATAGTAGAAAAATTCATCTATTTCGAAAAAAAATTCAATTTCAATAATACGGAAAGTCTATTCTGCTATACAAGCAGGATTGTCATATGTGACAACTCTTTGAGGATATCGTTTTTTCAATTGTAATTCCTTTGAAAATGATTATTTTTGTGGCTGTAAATAGGCTTCTTTTCCAGCAAAGCGATATTTAATCAAATTTCTCTATCTGTATATTTTAGTCAGGTATGTAAAACCAAATGCAGTAAAACTTAAACGACGATTTTTGTAACCTGAACATCTATATTTATATTTCACAGGATTTATTTCATTTTGTAAGGTGAACCAACGGACAAGATTGATTGGATTAATTTGAAACAAATACGTCGAAGTATGCATTTCAAATTTTTGTATGTAGCTTTCATGCTGTTTCTTATATTGATTACAATAATTCAAGGTGAATATTTTCTAATTCGCAATATCCTGTTAGTTGAACAATGATTTTGCAACTCGCAATAAAGAGACTACTAATGTTTACAGAATCGTCATCCAAAAAAGGATTTTCTTCTTCTAATTTAAATTTTGAGGTTTTCAGTATAGATCGGTATCTCTTACATGTTATAATTTCATTGTATATTATACATATAGATATATCGATGGTCTAGTACACAAATGTTGTAAGTTCAAAATAGTATGTTTCGAGTTGTATGAAATTTAAAGTTTGTTTGTTCACTATAATTCATAGGATTACGTTTGAATATCGAAGATGCTGTATTAAATTTGGCTATATTATTAGCTTCCGGGTGAAAGTATTCGCTTGCGATATTTGATCATACAGTATTAAAAATTTTGAAAAATAATCTAAAATACCTGTACTTACCACATATGTCGCTATACATTTCTTTGTTTGAGAAAAGAACCTGTACTTACCACATTCGATATACAATTCTTTGTTCAAATTGAACTACCTAGATGACTAAAATTCAACTTTATTGTTAATGAACAAACTTTTGAAAACAAACTAAAACATTTCGAAAAAAAAATTGTATTTATTATCTTTTAATCACTATTTTTACTGGATAATCTTCTTTTCTAAAAAAAAATAACAGGTCCTTTTTCTTTGCTTGGAAAATTGGAAGAAGCGATGTGTATGTTTTATTCAATGTGGCGGATTCCCAGTTCGTTTTTCTTTCCATACTGTCTGTGATATCCAGTTCAAAAGAGCTTTCTTCTGAGAAATTATACTTGTATTTTATTATATTAGGATTTTTCTTCTGAAAACGAAGCCACTTGATGCGAAGCCAGTTGACTTTCTCTTTCTTTGTATTTAGTGTTGTTAAATACAGTATCTGACACAATATACCACTCAATCTTAATCACTCAACAACAGATAGGCGCCAATTTGTTCTATCTGCTTTTCGTTTCCTTTTTTTTCTTATTCTACACACCATTGAAAATGTTTTGAGTTCTCCTCGCGACATTCGTATCTCGTTGTCGGAATCATCCGGGGAATCATCACTATCTGACAAGGGCTTATAAGAACCTTAAAAATAGAGGGCTCTACCAGAGCAGCGTTTTCTAAAAACAGGAACTAGTTGCTAAAACATTCTTTCAATTAAGGAATTGATTAGCTTTACCTTCATCAAAAAGCAAGATTGGCTGTCTACTTTCTTCGAATGGTTCGTCATATTTTTGACTTGGAACAATAACATTTACACACTTTGGTACAATGATTTGATCTGATAAGAGTGCGTATTACTTTCGCTAGATGAAAAAATTATTTTGGTACAAAAATTTTATGTATTATAGCCATTGCACACTTGACCGCCCAGAATGAAGGCCAAAAGCTCAGGACGCACACCCACACGCGTTTATTTTAATATAAACTTACCATTGTTACAACTTATATGCCTAGACAAGGCTAATTTCACTAACATTTTGCCCCAAGTAAACGACATTATTACACTGGAATTAAAAGCAACAATAACCGGGATTTAACATTACCTTTTACTGGACACAAAAGTGATAAATTCAGTTAATGCTATTTAATTAAGCGCACACTTGTGATAAGTGCACTTACAACATTTGGAGTAGAATTATGTAGTCTAAAAGTACTTAACACTATTGAAAGATGGCGCTGGATTCAATACATTTAAATATTTTACCTACAACTTGTGTGCAAAAGAAAGTTCTTGTCTGAAATGGTATGTTAGCGCATTTAACTCATTTTTCCTGAAAAGTGCACTTACAACAATTGTGTACTAGACCATCGATATATACATATATATATATATATATATAATATATATATATATATATATATATATATATATATATATATATATATATATATATATTTATATATATATATATATATATATATATATATATATAATATATATATATATATATATATATATATATATATATATATATGAGACTTTCGGAACCGTCGTAAATATGTAGGTCCCTTCTATTCGTGTATCACTGTATCACGCACAGCACGAATAGTTGTAGAGAGGTCGCCTACGCCCGAAACCGACCAAGCTAGTTAGTTAAGTACTTAGCGTACGCTGGCTAGTATTTGGGAGGTCTCGGGTTCAAATCCCGGGGCCGACTGGTCTGCAATGAGTTTAATGAAGTGAGTGTCGGTGTTTCCGAGGATAATTTAAGCTAGTCCTTGAAAAAGGCTTTGTGAAGCCGAAACGTTGGAATAAAGGAATTAATGATTATATAGAAAGACATCCATTTTATCTAAGCCACATTCCCAAGAAAAATTCAAAAATTATCACATTATATAGTTCTGGCTTAAGAATAAATATTTTAATATATATATAATATATATATATATATATATATATATAATATATATATATATATATATATATATATATATATATATATATATATATATATATATATATATATATATATATATATATATATATATATATATATATATATATATATATATATATATATATATATATAATCGGTTGAAAATTGAAAGAATATTTCGAATCAAAAATAAGCAAAATTTCAAGTGTTGCGTTAACAAAATGGGCAGTAATTTGAACAATATTTACAAAACATTTTCAACAGAAAAATAATAGAGCTTTGTTTTGTAGCAGTGTTTCATATAAGTTTCTATTTTTGTTATAATAATTATTAAATGCATCTCTGTTTAGTAACTTATATTAAATAATATTTTTTCAATGGAAACTTTTCGTTTTGCGCTATACAAATGGAAATGATATTTTTGTTTATTGCACCGAACGATCTATTAAAGTGATATTTGTCTTGACTTGCCTTAGAAAAGAAAATTATCCAAATAAAGGGCTTCTTCTTCTGAGTGTGCCTATCCGTTCCGGATGTTGGCGACAAGCAAGGCAATTCGAGCTTTACTGGCTGCTGCTCTAAACAGTCCTCGTGTAGATAGAGAAAACCAAGCTCTAAGGTTTCTCAACCAGGAGATTCTGCGTCTTCCAGGTCCCCTTCTACCAAGAACCTTTTCCTGGAGTATTACTTGTAGCAGGCCCTATCTCTTTTGGTTCCTCATTGTGTGTCCGAAATATTCTAATTTGCGCACCTCAATTATGTTCACTAATTCGGTCTCTTTTTGAAGCATTTCTAGAACTGTCCCATTGGAAACGTGGTCAACCCAGGAGATTTTGAGGATTCGTCTGTATAGCCATATCTCAAAGGCCTCAAGTTTTTTTGTGGACGCTTCCGTCAAGGTCCAGGACTCGGCACCATACAGGAGCACTGACCAGACATAGCACTTCAGCAGTCTCAGTTTCGTGCGCAAATTAAGGTCTCTGCTTCGAAATAGATTTCCCATTTTAACGAAAGTGGCCCTTGCTTTTTCTATGCGGCATTTTATTACTACAGAATTATCCCATTGCTCATTGATCGTAGTACCCAAATATGTGTAACTAGTTACTCTTTCAATTTGTTGGTAATTAATCAACAGTTGGCCGGGCTGTATGTTGTGTTTACTAATAACCATAAACTTGGTTTTCTTGGTATTAAGAGATAATCCGTATTCAGAGCTAGCGTCAACCACACGATTCATCAATTCCTGGAGACCCTCCAGAGAATCAGCGAACACAACGGTATCGTCCGCGTAACGTATGTTGTTTAGTCTCTCTCCATTAATTAACACTTCAGCGTCTGTGCTTTCTAGTGCCATGCTAAATATATGCTCGGAGTACAGATTAAAAAAAGTGGGTGACAAAACACATCCCTGTCTAACACCGCGTCTTATATTTATATCCTCAGAGTAATCACCTAAGGGGCTAATACTTAGAATATTATATAAGTATTATTTATTTTTGAAAAGCGCAAAGCATTTATGTTTTTTTCCATTTAAAAAATAATAACATTGAGTTAAATGTAAACAATGACAGCTCATTTCAAAAATCTGACTGTGCTACTGGATTCTACGTAAAAAATTGTATAAAAGACAATGTTTACTTTTTCTATAAGTAAAAAGACAGCTTGATACAGGAGGGGGGCCAAAATGCAATATTTTCAATGTAGCCCTGTATCTCAAAAACGAAGCAAGCTAGGAAAATATTATTTGCGGTATCGTGAGATTCACAAAAAAGGAGCCAATTTCGAAGTTGGTTTGTCTAAATGTGTTTCTGAAATTTGTTAAGTAATTTGCTTATCCCATTGTATAACGGTAAGACGCATACCTAATACACTACTAATACAGAGGCCTCGGTAGACCAGCGGTAAGGCGTACCGCTTGTAAGCCGAGGATATGGGTTCGAGTCCCACCTTGCTCTTGGGTGTTGTGTATGTCCGGAATTTAGTGGTTCTAATTATAAAGATAAATTGATGGGTAATGTACATCGTTCACAAGCCCATTGGCCGGTCGGAACCGGCGTTAAACTGTAGGTCCCTCGAGTTAAAAAAAACACTACTAATAGTCCAGTCAGCAGCGGTAAAAAACTGTAAAACCGTGGAATTTTGAGAATCAACACCGATTTTGTTAGAAATTTGGATTTGAGCTCTACTTGCCCTCTGCTTCAAAATCTATACTCTGCCGAAATGTGCTTTTAATTTTTTAGGGGTGAAAACTACCCCTTATTTCAAAAAACTAAAAAAAACGTAGATTTTAGCATGTATTTAATTAAAATAACAACTAAATGAATTATTTGCAGATCTATTGAAATACCTAAACAACTTTACGATTTATCAGATAGATGCAACCCCTTCAAATCATCCCCTGGTGGTAGTAATTCATAAAACTAGTTTTAAAGGTATTTATTACTTGAAATAATTGAAAATTGCGTCATATTGAATGATTATACTCTATTTAAATGAAGTTATCATTTGTCGAGACGCTTTGAACCTTATAAGTCTTCTCCTGAGAATATAAATTATTGAAAAAAAATCTCAACGATTTTTTCACAATAAGAAATGATTTAAAAGTGCATCAATATCGAATCGAGAATATTTTATCAGTGATATAATTCTTGTCGTTTTTTAAACATAACCCTTATAAAAGCCACCCCTTGTGAACAGAAATATAAATATTGCGGTTCTTTTGAAGTAATAATGAGAGAAAATGATAAAAATTTATTTACACTGAATATAGTTTTTCGTTTCCTCGTCGCTCTCGGTAACCACATCTTCCTCTTGGTATCCCTTTTTGCAATTACAAAATATCATTTGCAAAAGCTCCTCAGGTGCCGGTTCATTTTGGTTTATGATTGGATGCAAAATTCCGTCAATTTTAATCCAACCCCAATCAAAATATTTAATATTGCCCAGCCACATTATGTGCTCATTGAAAGCACCAATTGTTGGGACAAGAGATTAAAATCTAACAGCCTTTTTTTAGTGGTTAAATTAATAAATGAGTTATATCTGATTTGATCGAGGTCTTCAGACAAGTTTGTTACACGTTTCAATGTATTTAAGGTATAGTGTCTTTAGTAAGTCCAAACAACATTTCGGTACAGTATCTACCGGCTTCTAAAATATCTTCAAGCGTTGAAGAACTATTATAAAAAATCTTCGCCTTTTCTCTTACGTCGTAACGTTCTAAAATATCGATAAATTTATTTTCACCTTTATTTAAGAAGGCAGAAGTTGAGTTAAATCTAGTGAAGCTGTGAGAAAATAGTATCAAATCTCCACTGTTTGGATATTCGATTTCTAAACTTTCAGAAGAATATGCCAGGGAAGCGGAATTTTGATCTGAAATAAAAAATTTAAAAAGTTGGTTTTTCGACGATTATTCCCCTCATTTTGGGAGCTATAATATTTTCAAATAAAATATTCTGTAAGAAATTTCAAGTTCTTTGACACCACGTTGACTAAAACTTTTTTTAAACCTTTCATTTGAATAGGGTTGACCTCAAAGGGCTTGGATGAACCACAATTAATACGCGAATGCAAACTTTGGGCCAACATATCTCGTTCAATTTTCATGATACGAAGATCAAAAAAATATCGAAATTTTTAGTGGGGAAAACCCTCCAATTAACAAATGAAACAGTTTTTCATATCATGAATAGTTTTTGGTATATTTGAGAAAAATACATTTTTTTTCAAAATTACGAAAATGCGATTTTCAATTCAAACAACAATTTTTTTTTAAATTGAGCATTGTAAACTTGTCCAATCACATGAATCATATTAATAACACTTAAGTCAAAATAATTGAAAGTGGGTTGAGATTAATTTCATATAGGGTGGTCATGACGAGGGAGTAAGTATTAAATTAAAAAAATAATTCAAAAAAATGTGTTATTTTTGTTGTCAGTCAATTCTTATAAAAAGAATTTTGTATAAAAACTAATTTTGAAGTGTTTTTCTTGTACTTCAAAGAAGGACTCTTGAGCTTTTCCCAAAAATTTCACTATTTTCGAATTATTTAAGATTTGAGGTTTTCATTTTGGGTTTTCCGAAAAATAACCATTCTTCAACGAGTAATAACTCAGACGTTGTTGGGTTCACAAAGGTCATTCGAAAACGAATATCTTTTCTCTATTATAACCTACATTTTTATTTTAGATGATTTTCCGATAAAATGAAAATTTTTTGAGTAATTCGTAAAAAACTGTTTAACAACATGCGTTTTTTCAATGAAAATTGCACAGTTTCAATCGTTAATAACTCGAAAATTATCAACTTCACAAAAAACTTCATGGGACAAAAGTTGCTTAGAATTAATCAGTTCATCATTATCTGATATTACTTTGATTAAAATCAATTTCATCCAGTAGAAGGGGTAGCTTCCACCCCTAAGGCGAAAGCACACTTCGGCACATTATAGATTTTGAAGAAGGTTATACATACTACCTTAGTCCCAATTTTCCAGGAAATCCAGCTTGATTCTCAATATTCCACGGGAAAACGGCTGGTGACTGGACTATAATTATCGCACGATTATCCCTTAACTCCTTATCGTTAATTAATGTTATGTCTTTCATCATCACCTCAGTAAATGATTGTTCCCAAACCTACTCATATCAGTTATGAAAAGTTAACAAACACACTAAACATGCCTATAATTTTTGATGTTATTCCTCGAATTTCTTGAGTTACCATCATCAGATCCCGACTTTGTAAAAATGAGACCATCTCGAGAGTATACCCTTTCAACCAAAAAAATGCTTTTTATGAAAAAAATATATACAGATGAATATATAACCTCCTTCTTTTTTGATGCCCGTTAAAAAAATTAAGTGTCGATCAAAATATGTACTGTCAAAAGTAGCAAACGCAATCAATATTTCAGACTAATTAGAGTATAGGATGTTTGTTTTGACTATGCATATTGTAATATGAAAATACAGGCAGAGTAAAATATTCAAGCCATGAAAGAGTTATTTATTAGACTTGTTTGAAAGCTGGTTAAATAAGCGTTACACCCCTCAGACAAATGAGAGCCCACAGCTGGCTAGATTAAATCTTAGATCGCCGATAAAACTTTCAAACACAATCCAGATTCTGATTTCGACCGGCTCGTGTTTCCGCTTGCCTGATATGGAGTTTACCCTTTCTATTCGCCACTTATCAATATTAACTGCAGAAATCCAATTAAAATCTGGCATTTTCTGGAAAGGATCGTTCATGGTTGAATAGCTTTATTGGAAATTTTCTACCGTCTTCTCTTCCACTGATAATATGTTTCGAAGAGTGGTGGTTTGTTCATTCTATAGTAGCGCCTAATTTGAGGTCAGATCTCTTAAGTAAATCAAGGAAATCTAACATTCCATGTTATAGAAGAGTTCAAGTATCCTTAGAAATTTCATTTTCTGGAAAAGGAAGAATTTCAATATGAACCAATTGTTCATTTCCCGAAAAAAGCGCTTCGAAAAAAGCATTTCGAAAAAAGCGCTTCGAAAGAAGCAGGAAATTTTTTCTGTGATGTATACATAATTATTCTCTCATGATGATTTTAAGACCTAGATATAAACTGTCATAGATATCATTCACATATGGGTTTATTATGAAGTTATGCATCAGTTTAATTATAAGAAAATCTTATGTATGTAGTATATAATGCCTTAAAATTTGATATCCTAATAAGTATTAGTACATTGCCCAGATGTTGTTTTTCTAGGGATTTTTGAAATGTTCGAAATTTCAAATAAATATGGAATTGAAATTTGAAATTATTTACTTACTAAGATCTTGATGTCTTATTGAAAATTTTATTTTTGGAGTTGATTCAAGTTTTATAGAAATTCAAATGGAACAAATTTTATAACTCTTCTGTTTAACTGGAGACCATCAACCATTAACACTTTGAACTAGCTCTTGATGTCTTGATTCTTGAATTTCCAATATGTTTGGATTCGAGGGGAAGAAGGTACTTTTTTTATGTTACAGGATTACAAAATATGGTGGACTGTCATGATTTATTTTGGAATTCACGATAAAAATATTTTTTGTACACCAGCCATTGAAGGTGACGTTTTTAATGCCTTCTTTGAGTTTTAAAAGTGTACGTTTATAAGGTATAGTGTTAAAAATATTTTCAACACTCGTGTTGAAAATCTTTTTAACACGTATTTTCAAAAAAAATCCTTATAAGCGAATATTTCAAAAACATTTAAGACAATTTCACTGAAGTTTCCTTCTAAGTTCTTCAATCTACACCAGGCGAGAAAATTAGTATATGCAATTTCGTACTGCTGGCGGGACTTTCTTGGCAGCGTTTCTAGTCTGGTTCTTTTTGCAGCCTCTTCAATGTCCATTGGAAACAAATCATTACTTCTATTTGGAAATGTATTCTTATCGAAAAAGATTTTTAATAGTATATTATTCAACGAGTACAAAATTATTGCTATTTTTCACGAGGGTGAAGTTTGCGACACGAGCCGCAGGTGAGTATCGCAATTCACCCTAGTGAAGAATTGTAATTTTGTGCGAGTAGAATACTATGCATACTCACGTAATCGTCAACTAATTCACTTGACATCGATTCCATTCCTTTTTTCCACTCTGATGGAAATGAAATAGATAATTGCGCATTTATTTATTTATATTAATATTAACAGAACAATTATTGGAAATAAACGAAGGCATTGAATTTATAGATAAATCAATGTTTTGAAATTCAACAATAATAATATCATAACAATGTAAATTATGTTCTCTAGTTCAGATATAAGTCCTAAGTGTGACGTTATGCATTGAATAATGAACCATTATTCACTAGTGAATAATAGGTAGTGTTACACTTTAGGAAGTACATCTATAATGAATGTTTTATAGTGCAGTCGTGGACAAATATATTTATGAACTATTTTTGTCACTTATTAATTACGATGGTTCCCACAACATACGCGATGCTTGTTGAAATATTCAAAAATAATTAGTTGTCAAGAGACGTCAAAAGTATGCTATTTCTTGGACTTTTATTTTGTTACCAAAATAAGAAAGTTGTAAAAGTGACTTTATTTTGTTCGTGGACTCACAAGATAAAGTATCACTAATACCACAAATAACTATTCCAATATTCAGTAATAGATATTTGAACTCTTATTGCATTAATTCGTTTTCGCAAAGAATATTGAAGTATAGCATGATTATCGAGTAGGCAGAAGGATATCTTTCCATGGCATTTGCATTTCAACACTATGTTTAATTTCATTGTAGTACCAGTCTACTAAGAATAATGAATCATGAAAAATATACAAGGTGACCATAGTCAATAGGAAAATTCTTCATTAATTTGAAAAATTATCTAAAAAAATTCCAAGAAAGATGGTTATATGTATTCCGGAACGAGAATTCTACAGTCATAAACTCACATACGCCACAGTTGAAGAGTAGACATTACCTGTCAGAAAATATCTAGTATATAAATATATATATATATATATATATATATATATATATATATATATATATATATATATATATATATATATATATATATATATAATATATATATATATATATATATATATGTATATATATATATATATATATATATATATATATATATATATATATATATTGAAATATATTCAGTATACAAAACTAGTCAAATCAGCAGTGATAGTGATTATGAAATTAAATTGAACAATTAATAATGGTATCTAGGAGCTCTAAATTTTTTTATGATCAGGCAGTAGGTATAAAATTCAACAACCCCAATGAAGTGAATCCCCTAGAGCCTAGACTGAACAAGTGAGTCGAAATTGATCCACCAAAATCTTTGCTGTATAAAATATTTAAAAAAAGGTTTTCGATCGAAAAATGAATAACTATCTTCCTTGACTAGCAATGAAAGAAATGAGTAGACATTCACGGCTTGACTTGATATTCAAGCTACTTGACTTGACTTGACTTGATTATCAAGTCAAGTTCAAGTAAAGTAGTAGTTTTCAATGTCAAGTCAAGTCAAGTATTCATTTATCAAGTACTTTAAAAATCAAGTTCTTCTATCAAACTACTTGATTTTTAGCAGTTTCATAAATGATGAAGTGTGCAATATGCTTCACCCTGATGTTTTGGAAATTGTCTTGAAATTGTTCAGATACTTACAAACTCGATCTATTATCGACCACTCCGTGTTTGCAGGATTCAAAGTTTTCATTTTTTTCTGTGTTATTACAAAGAATGTTCATAGACTTTCTTATATTGAGGCCCCATCGCAGCATATTCAAAGTTGAATTCCATCTTGTTATGACATCAAATTTGGCATAGCCATTGTTAAATTCAGATAGTGCAAGAAAAGGCATTTCAATGCCTTTTAATGCCTTTTTAATGGAGATGTTCCACAATTTCTCAGTTTTAGTACGGTGGGTTTCGTTGTGCAAAGCGTGCACTTCCCTTGCTTATCAGTCTTTTTCGTACTCTTCGGATATTTTTCAGCAGTGAAATAATCTGTGACTTTTTTCTTTTCATTAGTCTTAGTTTTTTTGTGTGCCGGCTCTTGCACAAGTTCACGATCTTCGGAATGAGAAGTATTATCCTCTAACACATATTTTGATTCGCTGGTCTCTGATTCCATTATTTCCGATGAATTACTCATTTTTTTCTTCGGCAGGGCACAGGTTTAAACACTTATGTAATTTTGTGATGAACTTAACAAGTCACACACTTGGACAAAACTACTATTCACCTAGGGCGTGTATGTTTGCATAAAACAAGACTGCGCGATTGATGCAGTCAGCCAACAACACCGAGATCTAAGGACTCGAGGCTGCCGAGTGACGTCACAACAGGCAGGCAGAAATGAAGTCTTCGTGTTGTGCGTTGGATAACGCGAACTGCAAAAGCAATAGGTTATTTGAAATTTTTGAAGGGCTTTCGGTTTAAAGAGGGTACCAGTCGTCAACTGAGCCATTCTTTGTACCCCATTCGATTTTATTATGGAAAAACTAAATTTCAAAGAAAATACCATTACTATCAAAATTTATGTAATCAAAGTATTCAATTTGCGAATTTTGCATGACGCCAATCGGTCGTTTAATTTTCCACAGTAATTTTTAACGAGTGTATTTACTGTACAGGTAATCACAATTTTTGCAATCTCATGAATTGTATAAATATTACATTTACTATCATTATGTAGATGGTCGTTTTCTGAGAGAAATTTCAAAATATATTGAGTAAGAAATGCCCGTTTATTATGAACTGTTAAAAAAGTTTCCTCGAAATCATCTTAAATTTTGTTAAATATTATATAAGTATGCATATAAAACTATTCGTACGATAACGTCTTTGGGATAAAGCAATTTTCCGCGACTGAAACTTTTAATAAGGTTGAAATTACTTTCGACAATGAACTCATCATTGAACAATGAACACATCATTACAGGCCCGGAAGAATATTTCAATCTGAATAATGTGACTTTACTAGTATCATTTATTTTGAACCAGCCTTTAGGCAGTTGAAATGAGTTTAAAACATTAAGAAACTGTTCAAAATCATAATATGAAGATCTTTTTTCACAAGCTTCAAATTCGATCTTACTATTTCTAATTGCATTCGCAAAACTTTTATTTTCTAATTCGCGTAGTTTTTCATCACGACTAAGGCGAAATTTAATTGTTTTTGATAAATAAGAAGGACAAGTTGGGAGTTTGGTGGGCACAGCATCGTGTTTTAGTCTAGGAATTTTAAACTAACAGTTATAAACTCGCCGGTTCTGGAATCCGTTGCAGTAGAACAAGTGATTAAATTTTCGTTGGCAAAATGTAATTCACAGACCCTAGAGAACTTCGATGGTGAAAAATTTTCCCGGTGAATAGCTGCCACCCATTTAGCAGACATCATTTCATCCGTTGAAAAACGGAAAAGGTGTACTTTTGGTTCATTTTTATAGTTACCGCGGCATCCCGGTACACAGCAACTATATGGCATTATGAATATTTCGTTTCGGTGACACACCACTACCACTACACAAAAATAGCACACTAATTAATCCTGTTACAACAAATCACAAAAAAAAACAAGGGAGAAAGACCCACGTCGCTTCTGTGAGGAAGTAAACAAACACTGAAAAAGTAAGGTTGAGCGGTGAAGCTAAATTCGCTTATACCTCGCTGTGCTTACGTCACGCCACTCTGACGTCAGAGTCCTCAGTCCTTGTATTCTCGGTGTTGTTGAGTCAGCTCGAAGCTCGGGAAACACCCGTATTTTGTCTAATTGCGAGCGAGCTTGCAGAGATATACGCTGTGCGACACGTGCGTATCAAGATCAAGTAATATCAAGTAGCTTGATTTCAAGTCAAGTAATAAATATCTCAAATCAAGTCAAATCAAGTTTGTAAATTGTCACGAGCTTGATTTTCAAGTCAACTCAAGTAGTTTGTTGAAATATCAAGCTACTTAACTTGATGAATCTCTAGAAATGAGGTACCGAGAAGGGCTACTGTAGCTACCCCTCTGGAGAAGCACCACAATTAAAGTACTCTTATATCGATCTTGAATAATTTAGGGATGTAAGCTTACTACAATAAATACCAGTTCGACGTGTGTTTCGGAATGCAACGACAATATTAGAATATCTATTGCTCTCTATTAAGCTCATCGAGATGTTTATTAAGAATAACTGACCATTGGTGAGTGAATCCTAGTAATTGCTTAATCCATAAACTAGTTCTGCAACAGATTTGAGAGCAAATGTCCTAACAGATGAAACTGAAACAGCACTGCTCAACAACAACAAAAGATATGGAGTCACATTGACGGAAACAAAATAAAGCTCTTTACGACGATTCGTTGAATAATGACGATAATAGGGATTGCAAAAGTATTTGTGCTAATTTTTTTTTGTCCAAAACTACTCCAACTCGAAACTGACTCGAACATAAGTAAACTCTCCCTAGCGTTTAACCATATTCTAGGAAAATGTTCAGGGGATATCAATAATTTATATTGAATCAACTTATTTCTTATTTATATTAAAACAATGGTTATCAAAAATAATTTAGACATGTATTCAATAAAATATGCATGACGCACGTTTCGGTGAAACTTTACCTTCTTCAGATGCTAAATGCAAACTGATATATGTATTTCTTCGTTATATCGAATACAAGAAATAAGTAGATGAGAAATTGTGTAGAAAGGGTAAATAGAAAGATGGTTACAAATAATTAGTAGAATATGAAAAACCCATTCTAAATAGCTAGTCAATTAGTAATTTTAAAAATATTCTAAGGGGGGCTCTAGTATGAACAATTTGACTATTCAATAGGAGAATTGAATGTTTGTATTTATTTATCTGTAATGATTCTAGAAAATGAAGTTTAATTCCCTTATTCTCAGCGCATTCAATTTTGACTTTGAAATATTAAATGCTGAAAGTAAGGGAATTTGACTTAAATTTCTAGATTCATTACAGTAAAATAAACACCAACATTCAGGACTCTTATTGAATAGTCAAATTGATCATACTACAAGCCCCCTTCTGAATCATTTCGAAATCACCAAACTACCTGACTAACAGTTCAGAATGGGGTTTTCGTATTTTACTAATTATTTGTAACCATCCTTCTATTTACCATTTCTACACAATTTGTGATCTATTTATTTCTTGTAGTCGATATAACGAAGAGATGTTGTCGGAGTTTGCATTTAGCATCTAAAGAAGGTGAAGTTTCACCGAAACGTGTGTCATGCGCATTTTATTTAATAAATGTGTAAAGTGTTACCATGAACCATTGTTTCAATATGTTTATTAATTAACATCATGTATCGGCCCAATCAATCGAATATTTTTCTATCTTACAGCAGTTGCAGTACTTCGTAGCGATAAGCATTTTAATTATTTTTAACGACAGACAAAATAGTACGATATACCGAATTCAAATCATTGGAACAGCAACTAGCCATACCACCATTATCACAAATAACAGTTGAGTATTTATACAGACAGCTGAAATAAAAGAAGAAAGTGAAAGTTAAACGTTTGGGGAGATGCAATAAATCTTCTCAAAAACACCCCTTGGATAAGGGTGAAATATAAGCTACTCTTCATCGCACAAAATCACTTGGGTAGAGAAATATCAAATAGGTTATTAGAAAAACAACCACCTGAAAAAGTCCATGAATAATAAGATTTAAACACTCAGCTACATTCGATTGGGTACAGTCTTATAAATCATTATCTCCTACAATTGATTTAATCATTTTTTACACTCTGGGATCTCAACTCAAGGCCTTATAAATTATGAATGAAACAATTCTCGCATTATCTAATAGTTTGCCCTAAGTATGATTAAGTATTCTGCATTCACTACCATTCAATTTGCATTGACAAACATGTCATTTTCTAAACCAAAAACTTTATGCGGATATTGTTTACATCAATCAAGAATGATCAAAGCGTCAATTTCTATATCAAGAGTCGTCCACATAATTACCTGATTAATCTCCCATTGAAGGCTTTAATTACATTATTCAGGACCCGACGATTCATCCAATTGCAAACATTGAAGAGCACAGACCGGCCGAAATCTTGAAACATTGAAAGCGATAGCACAGGACAGGAACAAGAGAAATCCTCAAGCCAAATTTGTGTGATTGTATAAATGTATATATATGTATATATATAATTCAACTAGCATTTTATACTCATGATAAGAGAGTATAGTGGTTATCATTGCATTATATAATATGAAACATTTGAAATGAGAATAATGTATTCCTAGTTTCATTTAAAATCATTAAGATAATTATGATTTTCTTATATTTGAATATCGTCATGCAGCGAATTGATAATTTGATCATAATGTTCAAATCAAGTATTTTTGTTTCTGATAGTGGGAAACGAAGATATTACAGCCTTATTTTAATCTCACATTAGTAAGAAGGTATTTGAATGAATTTTTTATTTCTCATTATGCTTCTGCTGGAGCTGAAAACTAGTTTTTATATTATTTCAAACAAAACATTTAATATATTTATGGTATTATCAGTATTATTTCATCTATTTTAAGTAGTGAAATATTAAATTCTGATGAAACTATTGTTTCAATATTACCTATGTAATGTAGAGAGTATATAATTTTGTTGTTTATATATATATATATATACAGGGTCACTCACGGTGGATGGTAGGTTAGACGTTTACGGAGAACGGGACATGAGATTATTCTGAAAATTTGGTATCATGGGTAATTGATTTTGCTCTATCGATCTAAAATAATAGTGGCGCTGTGACGTTGCCGCTTATACTAAAAATAGCAGCAACTATGAAATTTCAAATGAGACACCCTATATATTATTCCATTTGCTGCTTTTCTACCATTTTCCAATTGTTTTTGTATGATACTTCCCTATACCTATCTCCAGAGGTTTTCGAGAAATTAAATGGTTTCCTTATTTTTTTGTGCAAAACATAGCTTCAATTAAATGTTCATTACTAAGATATTCAGATTCGTAGGACGCTGAAATTTCAGGTGTAGTTTACCAAGTTCCGACGTATTAGGAATATCCTAAGGACTTTGTTTTCCATTATACAGGGTCCTTCAAAATTTGCGATTTTAACGATAAATACAAAAATAGTAAGAAGTGCATTTTTTCAAATATAATACCCTGTATATTATTAAATATATCGAAAGAAAATTGAAATTTCTTTCAAATGATATATCATGTTCCTATATCTAAAAAGTCAGGTTTCCGAAATAAAAGCAAGTTTCTATAAAAATCGGATTATTTAGCCATATTTTGTATTAGGTAGATATGAAATGTCAAGAAAGATGTCATTATGAAAATTTGACAATAAGTTCATCAACAATAAAACGTTCGCGCGTTCATTAACGAAAATTTGATTTGAAAACAATCAAAATGGAAGGCAATAAGTATTCTCATGAAGTTTTTATGAAGTTATTCATTGTGCATGGTCAATGTGACCAAATAATAGCAAGAACATGCAGAAAATTCAATGAAATGTATACCTATTGACAACCAATAAACGAGAGAAAATTTGTACGTTTACAAAATAATTTTATCACTTATGTTATGTTATTTTACGTAATGCAAATTGTTTTTTATTAGTTTAGTAAATTTCGTTTCGCTTTCAGTATTGACCCATAAGTGATAAAATCATTTTGTGAACGTACAATTTTTCTATCGTTTATTGGTTGCCGATAGGTATACATTTCATGGAATTTTCTGCATGATCTTGCTATTATTTGGTCACATTGACCATGTACAATAAATAACTTCATCAAAACTTCATGAGAATAGTTATTGCCTTCCATTTTGATTGTTTTCAAATCCAATTTTCGTTAATGAACGCGCGAACGTTTTATTGTTGATGGACTTATTGTCAAATTTTCATAATGACATCTTTTTTGACATTTCATAGCTACCTAATACAAAATATGGCTAAATAATCCGATTTTTATAGAAACTTGCTTTTATTTCGGAAACCTGACTTTTTAGGTATAGAAACATGATATATCATTTAAAAGAAATTTCAATTTTCTTTCGAGATATTCAATAATATATAGGGTATCTTATTCGAAAAAATGCACTTTTTACTATTTTTGTATTTATCGTTAAAATCGCAAATTTTGAAGGACCCTGTATAATAGAGAACAAAGTCCTTAGAATATTCTTAATACGTCGGAACTTGGTAAACTACACCTAAAATTTCAGCGTCCTACGAATCTGAGTACCTTAGTAATGAACATTTAATTGAAGCTATGTTTTGCACAAAAAAATAAGGAAACCATTTAATTTCTCGAAAACCTCTGGAGATAGGTATAGGGAAGTATCATACAAAAACAATTGGAAAATGGTAGAGAAGCAAAAAATGAAATAATATATAGGGTGTCTCATTTGAAATTTCATAGTTGCTGCTACTTTTTAGTATAAGCGGCAACGCCGCAGCGCCACTATTATTTCAGATCGATAGATCAAAATCAATTACCCATGAAACCAAATTTTCAGAATAATCTCATGTCTTGTTCACCGTAAACGTCTAACCTACCATCCACCGTGAGTGACCCTGTATATATATATATATATATATATATATATATATATATATATATATATATATATATATATATATATATAAATTTATTCATCTTTAAACTTCAAGTAAGAAGTTAGCAAGGAGTTGCACGAAAATTTCTAAAACCAGTGGTAAAAGATGTACAAATTGAATATAAATCACTTATCCACAATTCCGCATTCTACTGCCTATTGTGTGCATGATGCACACCAAGCACCCTCCAAATGAAGTTAGAGGGTTAAATATTTATTTATGAATTAAATTTATATTGATAAAGTGCAATAAAGTCAGATCTGAGGTTTTGCGCACCTCCGCAGTTTCTGCTGATTGAGTTAGAGTATTGAGATTTGATACATGCATTATGAGCATTAAGAAAGTATTCATTAGAAGTTTTATTTGATTCTTCCACTACCTTAATTTACCTATGTGTTGAATTTTCACGTTATGAAGGATTCTTGAGTATTGAGTATATATCTCCACATTGACTCCAAATTGAATTAGAAGGCTGAACATAAATTCGATTCATATTAAGGAGATTTCATTTAACAGATTGAAATATTTTTCAAAAGCTACAGTTTTTATGCAGAAACTTCATGCATTTTTGCAGATTTGTGATTATCTCCAGACCATCCAAATTGACATAGCAGATTATGGATTTGTACGCAAAAAACAAAAATAAGGAGAAAATAGGAATATTGTAGGAGCTCTGCTGCCCAAGCGTTTTTTTTTTTTCTGAACGAGATAATTGAGTTATGAATTCTGCATCTCCCATTGTAGTTAAATAAAAAACGACATCTGTGCTTCAACACGAATATTTAGAACTATTTATGTGAATGATCTTAATTTTTTGGTATGATAACCTTATCAATGTTCCTCAAAACATCATTTCTGAGTAGGCTCTGAGATTCGATGATCACAACGACCAATTGAAAACCAATTTTTTGAAGGTTTGTACCATATATTTTTCAATAATTGCTCTATTCGAGTAAAATTTTTAAAGGTTTTTTTTATTTCCATATAATTTCGTCTTCTTGCGTAACAGTTAGCCATTGAGTTATTTTGGAGAGGACGTTCAAAGTAATCACTTGAAATGTCGACCACCTAAGTTAAACTTGAATTTTGAAAGACAATAGTTCGTTCAATTTAAAAAGAACAGTATTGCTGTACATTATATTTAGGCATTTCATATAATTTTAGAGCATATTTCGATTTCTCCCTTTCAACATGAGATATCTTGATTCCAACCCTGTCTACTCTAACACTTCTATTTCTAATTAAATTTTGAAATTGAGACATTTTCCGGCCACGCAAAGTTTAATTTGGGAGCGCGATTTCAATAAGACAATAGCTCATGGTATACACGCCGTTACGCCAAGTCTGTCTCGCCATTCAAAGGACAGAAAACATCCAGTTTCAATTTCAATTCCATCACTCACATCGACAAAGAAATAATCCATTACTCGCTGGATCGAACAATTCAGAGAAATTAATCGGGTTGGCGTTGAAAGACGGGGAATTACTAACGCGCCAATTGAACTTATAAGGAAGGTAACAGTCGACGGAAGTGGATATTCTAATAGTACATGGGTAATTCAAAATATTTTTCAGTGTGACTGAAGTTAAATTATAAGATTCTAGTTATATCATTCACTCAATATCGAATTGAAAAAAAACTCAATTTATCAGATGATACAGATTTCAATGAAAACTGAAACTTTTTGATTGTGGTTATTAAGTGGATGCAAAATTAACTTTGATTCGAAGGATGTAGTCAGTATTCACTAAACGAAAACGCGTTCGAATTCGCATGCATGAAATATCGAAATAATAAATGCAGGTGTATTATATGAACTGAGATAAAGTATCTATAATCATAATATTATTGGTTATTTCTCTTGAGAAACAGAGAAAAACCATTTTAAAATTTTCATTTTCGACAAATGTTGATGGTTGTTCACATAACGCAGTGATGGATGCAATTATTATTAACCACATGAAAATTCTCATTTTGTTAACAATAACCGTACTACACTAGGCTGAGAATTATTAAGAAGAAATAGGTATATTTTACGACAGGAAATGAAGTTTTAATATTAGAAATAAAATTTGTTATTCGTTAGGATGAGAAACAAAAATAAAATAAAAATTTTGTGTCAGCTCCCACGCACGAGTGGAGTTTCCTCCATTCATGGGTAATTTTTTTATATCTTTCAATATTTTATTGACTTCAATGACTCAATAATTTTGTTTATTGTGCACAAATATAAGTATCACTACATATAAGTAAATAAACAACACTCTAAAATCAAAAGACAAATTGCTGGTTAGGTTGCTATTGTATGTGTAATATTATATGCATAATATACAATGTGAAATATCAATATGCAAATTAATCAAATATACATACATACATATATTAAATCGTTGCTGTTCGTTAATCCAATCAATTATAATAGAAATATTAAAATAAACCGCTTCCACGTGTTTTTCAGATTCTTCTTCTTCGTTATTCATTGTCATTCAAATCAGATTAGTAATTTGGCCTGTTATTGCTAATATATATATATATATATATATATATATATATATATATATATATATATATATATATATATATATATATATATATATATATATATATATATATATATATATATATATATATATATATATATATATATATATATATATATTTATATATTAAAAAATTTATATATATATATATATATATATATATATATATATATATATATATATATCTCTATCAATCAATCAAATATTTATTGGTACAAGGCATAAGATACAATGCGTATACAAGTCACATACGAAAAAGTAATAGGTTTCAGAGATAAAAAACTTACTAGCTATTATAATTAAAATATTGGTAAAACTTTCTATATCCTTAATACACAGTAAAGACATAGGTACACTTGCCGAATCTTACAACAAAAGAAGTACAACAGTCAATACACACATACGAAACTTCAAAATTATTGCATGTCCCAAAAATCATTGTGGAGATAGTCCTCAAATGAGTAAAAGGCTTTATTAATTGAATAATCTTTCATTCTGGAAATAAACTACTTAAACTCTAGCACCCTTATGTGGTGTGGCAGGACATTGAAGAATCTTATGCAAAAGTAATCAGTGCCCCTCCGTGTTCTCGACAATCTGTGAAAATCAGGGAGTATGTCCCTGCGATTGCGAGTTAAATGCTTATGAATATTTTCATGTGAGGAGAAATGGGAGAGGTTTTTTCTTCTCCTCTGCCTTGACAACTTGACAGATCGTTTATATAAATAAGGAACAGAAGGGGACCCAGCACTGAGCCCTGGGGAACCCCACTGTCAATGTTCAAGGTTTGAGATATATATATATATATATATATATATATATATATATATATATATATATATATATATATATATATATATATATATATATATATATATGTATATATACATATATATATATATATATATATATATATATATATATATATATATATATATATATATATATATATATATATAATATATATATATATATATATATATATATATATATATATATATATATATATATATATATATATATATATATATATATATATATATATATATATATAAATATATATATATATATATATATATATATATATATATATATATATATATATATATATATATATATATATATATATATATATATATATATATATATATATATATAGGCTTGCCATATCTTTGGTGAGTGAAACCGGGACAAATTATTATTGGATGACTTTATCAGAGGGGGTATACCCCCCAGTAGAGCGGTGTCCTTCCCTGGAAAATTTTAAAAATATCAGTAACAAAATCGTGACTTTCAAAACTTTTTTTAAGTGAAGGGAGGGAGAATCTTGAACCCTAAATTTTTAGTTCTACACACCTTTCAAAAATGAAAAAGGAATATTCGCTACTCAAAAATATATATTTTTTCCTTTTTAATGATAATTTTTTCCGATCTATCTAGAAAGAAGTGTTTATGAAATAAAATTTAAAATACTTCATAAAATTGTTTAATTTAACAATTACCAAGTCTTATTAAGTTTATTTTTTCATGAAACTAAAACTTTTTGTCTAACTGCAAAAACAAGAACAATAATAAAAACTTTTTTAGTCATCTAAAATAAAACATTTATTAATAAGTTGACAATGTTAATCAGTACTCTCAGAAGAAAGCCCTCTCGTCTCTTTGCTCGATAAAGTGATAATGTGATAATATACAGTGCTTTCATGATGAAAGGAACAAATTCTTTAAAAAATTAGGTTTCTATTTCATGTTAAAATCCTCGGACAGGTCGATTAGTATTTTTATTTGGGCATTTTTCGCAATAAAAATTTTGTATACAGGGTGTCTCATTCAAGAGCTATGGCTTTGTCATTCGTTTTTTTAAAGGTAATACCCTGTATATTATTTCACTTTACAATTCTACGATAAATTCTTATCACTTTTTGTGAACATACCATATGCCTCAACTCGATGGATTGCCAGAAACGGAGATAGTGGGTAATGAGAGGTACGATATGAAAACACACAAATGTAATTACTAATTTAATTTTTACATATGTTCAATCTGTTGCCCGTTTACTTCGAGACATTTTTGAAGTCGATTCAATGTTTCCCGTTGCACATTTTCAATTACTTCAGGACTGCTAAGTCTTATTACCTGCCTTATACTCTCTTTTAGATCATCAATATTATTTGGTCTATTCAAATAAACTTTAGACTTCAAATAACCCCATAAGAAAAAATCCAATGGGGTTATGTCCGGTGATCTTGGCGACCACTCAATCGGACCTCTCCGTCCTATCCATCTGTTGGGAAAAGTTGCATCAAGAAATTGTCGAACAGCGATTGAATAGTGAGGAGGTGCCCCATCTTGTTGAAACCATATCTCGTTATTAGGTATGTCAGGATCTTGTGGGTTAGTAAACAAAACAGCTAAAGCCGGAATGAGTTCGAACTGGAGAAAGTTCAAGTAGTCCTCTCCGTTTAGTGTTCCTTCAAAAAAATAGGGACCAACTATACGATTTCGAACAATCGCTGCCCATGTATTAATTTTTTGAGGCCGCTGTGTGTGGCATTCTTGCATCCAATGAGGATTCTCGGTCACCCAATACCTACAGTTTTGTCTGTGGCCATTTAAAGTAAAGGTGGCTTCATCAGAAAAAATTATGTTTGTAATGAAATTTAGATGTTGATTATGAATTTCAAGAATCTGCTCACAAAACTGTACTCTGCGGTCAAAATCGTCTTCTAATAATTCATGTACCAGCTTAATTTTATAGGGATGATACTTATTTACCTTAAGTATTTTATGCACGGACCCTACTGATAAATTGAAATTATTGGAAATTGTAGTAATGGATGTATGAGGGTTATCTTGGGTTTCTAGTAGAACATTCAGCACTGTTTCTTCAGATACTCTCGGTGGTCTTCCTTTAGGTAAATCTCTAACGTGGCCGTATCTCCTGAAGTTTGATTCAATTTTGCTGACTGTCGATCTAGTAATTGGCGGACGATCAGGATGATTTTCATTGAATAGATTGCAGACTTCTTCTTGTGAACGCACCCTATCTCCAAAACCAATCATCATAAGTACTTCAATACGTTCTCTCTCAAGTAATTGCATTTTCTTAAACAATGAAGTAGTGTAGTGCCTGGAGCGTTAAAAACGTGAAAACTGCGGACTATACAGCACCAGTGAATGAATTCAGATGGTACATGTGAAATTTCATTCTTCAGATTTAATGACAATGTTTACCTAAAATTTTTTTTGTACTTTTAATCCACATTTTAAATCTCCAGGTGCTCCACTATCTCCGTTATAATCTGGGAATCCATCAAGTTGAGGCATATGGTATGTTCACAAAAAGTGATAAGAATTTATCGTAGAATTGTAAAGTGAAATAATATACAGGGTATTACCTTTAAAAAAACTAATGACAAAGCCATAGCTCTTGAATGAGACACCCTGTATACAAAATTTTTATTGCGAAAATTGCCCAAATAAAAATACTAATCGACCTGTCCGAGGATTTTAACATGAAATAGAAACCTAATTTTTTAATGAATTTGTTCCTTTCATCATGAAAGCACTGTATATATATATATATATATATATATATATATATATATATATATATATATATACATATATGTATATATATATATATATATGTAACCGATTTGCAGATTGTATTGCCGCTTTATCGTATTTTCTATTTTCAAAAAATATTTTGCTTAAGACTCCCTAATCATTAGCCAGTTCAGGACTCAACATTCAAAGTTTCAAACTGTTCCAATGAAAATATGCTGATGTTGCCAGTTATTTCTCTTAAGAGAAATTCTCATCTTGTCACGCTCAGTTTCATGATCAAACGAAGCGATGTACGATCTCATTAAGCGGGAACTCACCGAAGTGTTGTACTTGCAATTATTCAAATCGTAATCTAGCAAACGAAATTTAGTAAATCCGAGGAACAGTCGCGAGAGTTAATTTATTTGTGAAGAAGTTTCCGTCGCCATAAATGTAGTCAGACAAGAGAAATTTCGCTCTAGCAAACACACACGTACGGATAGAACACTAGAACTGTTGTTGAACAACTTCGGACGATAACATTGCACCCTGTTCCGCAAACTGCGACACTGTAGTATGTATTTGCTGTATTAAATGATCGTGTTATGTGCGCCAAGTGCTCCAATTATTATGTCGTCGGATTATGTTCGGCATAATCATTTTGCGCCTAGGCGTTGTTTAGGAGTTATGCGGTCATAACTCACCACTAATCAAAACGAAGTGATGTAAATTAATTTTGGAACCAGTTTCAACATTCACTTTAGCGCTGATTCTATATTTTCTATTTCACGTATATATATATATATATATATATATATATATATATATATATATATATATATATATATATATATATATATATATATATATATGCTTATTCTCAATAATTCAATCCATATATCAATTATATTTTTGTTTCGAAAGAAAAGATTTTATATCTATCTGTCAAGGTCTCCGATGATGTAATAAATATTTCGAGTTTCTTCTTTTCCACATCAGTGCTATGGTTGTAACTGAATTGCATCTAATATTTCAAGTTGTTCAAATATTGTCTGAATAGTTCATTGAAATCAAAATTAGCGAACCCCAAAAGCACTCTGCACGCCTCATTTGATTGGTATGTTTGATTTTTCATTAGGAGTAGTTTTCAAAGATCTGCGCTCATTAATGTCTCAAATCAAATAAGTTAGTCTTCCAAAAAAATACAATCACGAGGTCACGTGTTCAACACGTTTGGCGATTTCGATTCATCATGTCATTACGTCAATAAACAATCATTTGCACGACAACTAAAATGCATCATTCAATTTGACCTAACACCAAGAACATATTACGAAAAAAATATATATTAGGTCAAAGAAAAACCAAAACTAAATATATATATATATATATATATATATATATATATATATATATATATATATATATATATATATATATATATTTGTGTATATATATATATATATATATATATATATATATATATATATATATATATATATATATATATATATATATATATATATATATATATATATATATATATATATATATATATATATTATGATTATCAGAATTTAAAAACACCGCGCTAGCAGCAGAGCTTCGTTGATAGGGCTATGTTTTTCCCTTATTATGGTTTTTTTCATTAAAATTAACCCCTCAAGTCAATTCGTAGAGATGCACGTATCTTGGAAACCCACAAAGACGCATGAAATATCTACATGAAAATCGCGGAGGTCAGGAGAAACATTCGAAAGCTCCAAATATGACCTTGAACTCAGTTTCAATTGAATTTGAAGCTGTCCAGTGCTCGTAAATGCTCAATAATGGTTTATATTTCAGCATAGGTAATCGAGGCGGTAAAATAAACCCATTAAAGCCTCAAGTGTACGCTTTCCTACTATCAAGTAAATCCACGTAATCCTCTGAATCAATGAGCAGAAGCTGTGAAGTTGCACAAAACCTAAAAAACCACGAAAAAATATCAAATCTCTACATTGGCATTAAGGAAAGGTTGTTGTAGCCGCACAGTGCACTTCCTCAAGTTCAACATAATTCTCATGAGGAGCTTCAAACATCTAACTCAATCTGTACGATCTGTGGACATCATTATACACCTCGAAAAAAATGATATCTCTACATAAAAATGGGTATACGAAACAGTTTATATAGTGCTGAAAAGCACTTCCCTAACATAGACTCAATCCAGGCATAAATCTTGTTCAGTGCAAAAAGCTACAAGGGGCAGTTTTTTCAGGTCCATGTAACATCTAAAACGCCTTAGGAGACTGAATTTTAGGTAGTGCATCAAGAAACACCCTAGATACTTTAATGCAGCTCATTCAGTCTGATGCGGGCCGCTAGGGATGTCAAAAGGAATAAATAAATAAATATATATATATATATATATATATATATATATATATATATATATATATATATATATATATATATATATATATATATATATATATATCTGACATAACATTTGTTTTAAGGATTGTGGTCTAAATTAACTTCCCTCGCATCTCACTGGCATTTGACTCAGTGCTAACTTATTATTTTCGAGGAAAATACTACAGAACATGAGTGTTAATTGCTTCTGTCGTATTATCCTCAAAATAATATAGGTGATTCTATATTGTTTTTGTAACGATGCGTTCCACACGAGAAGTTATGAGGAAACAAAGTATAGTTAGTTAGTCACATACTGGTCATTTCAATAATCGTGAACGCGAAAGCATAAATACTTCCTGCAATCGTTGAACTTTAGAATAATCTAGGGTTTGAATTGACGAATATTTTGCAAGTCCTTTTACATGCCCATTAATCCAGATAATATAATACATAAGTGAGAGCAGCAAAGCTTCATCAATAAAATCGTATTCTTCTCTCACACCATTTCCATTCATATACAAATTTACAACCCTTAAAACTCCATGTCTCCTCCGAAAAGCTTTCCATTGCATAAAGCTATTATTTTAGGATAAAAAATACGATAAAAATTTCGATTTTCTATTATGTTCAAGTAGTCATAATCAAATCACAACATTCATACATTATAAATGTGCTTAGTTATGCAAACCTATAACTTCATTCAAAATAAAATTTCAATTAAAAGTAATTCACTTCATTTATATCTTCATTATTGTTTCATCCTGTTACTATATTTTTGAATAAACAAGAAGAAAATAATGAAAATACAAAGTTTTCTCAAATAAGTAAAATTTCATTCAACATTGAAATTATGATTTCGAATGAATTTGTTCCACTTTCTTCTTTCCGGAATCAGCATGTTATTTTGTGAATATATTTCTGAATGAAATCTAACAATAAAGTTATACGTTTGAGATGTTAATGATACGTCGAAAGATATTTGAAAAAATTTCTCGATAAAGGAAATAATAGAAACAGAAAAATGGACGCGGATACCCTGCACACGTCCGACTCATAATACTTATGTTAATGAATTTATTCGTGAAACACTAACATTAAATCAGTAACATTTTTTGATATGAATTGACTTTAAATATTTACTTATTTTCCTTCTACCCTACTTTTTTAAATAAGAATTCAAATGACTACTGCTCTAGTGTTCCATTTTCTTGAGATATTTTTAATTAAAAAAATGTTTGGTTGGCGCGTTGATCGTAATTGTACTGACATTATCTAAGATATAAACAAAGTCACGCATCATGTTCAGATATGGATCGACACGAACAAATATCGCTACCACATTATAATAGAATAATAAATAGCATTGATTTCGGATCTTGACACGCGAACAAGATTCTGTGTATATCAAGGTGGAATGGAATATATAATGGAATGACAAATTGAAAAGTAGTTAATCTATTTCAAAAAGAATTAGTTCAGATTTATCTTAACATCCACATTGATTGTTGCTCCATCAGTAGTTTCATATGAATAATTTTGAAATTAGAAAACACATTTCGTCACGGAATGTATAATTTTTCCAATTTTTTTTGTTTTTATTGATTTTATTGACGGCGGTAGAAGTAGTTATCTCATTCCAATTTTCACGAAAAAATATTAGAAAAACAAACAAAAAAAGTTGAAACAAGGTCATTTTATTTTTTCATTCTTTGAAATAATAGGATATAGTGTGAGAAAGAAGTGAATAGTTTTTCTCACAAAATTTCATTGTTATAGTTATAGAGACAGTTACTCATGTATTACCTGAAAATGCTTGAGCAGTAGAGCTCAGTGACTAACGTCGTATTTTGCCCTCATTTTTGTAGTTTTTTACATACAAATTCACAACCCCCTAAGTCAAGTCGGATGGGCCCATTTTAGAACCATCTTACTCAATCGATAGAAACTGTGAAGGTGCGTAAAGCCACAAAAATTATGAAAAAACAAGAAATTCTAACATCGAGTAGCGGCGATCAGAAAAATAAGTTGATACAGCCAAAGAGCACCTCCTCATCAACTTAATGTATTTACAAATTTCCAACACTAAATAAAAATCATCGAAAATCAGGTTTTTGAAGCTACATGCCGAAAAGTCCCAGAACGCTGAATTTCGGATATGTTGTTCATAATTAATCGAATACATATATATATATATATATATATATATATATATATATATATATAGATATATACATATATATATATATATATATATATATATATAATATATATATATATATATATATATATATATATATATATATATATATATATATGTATATATATATATATATATGTATATATATATATATATATATATATATATAATATATATATATATATATATATATATATATATATATAGAGATATAGAAATATATATATATATATAAATATATATATATATATATATATATATATATATATATATATATATATATATATATATATATATATATATATATATATATATATATATATATATATATATATATATATATATATATATATAGTATGAAAAGATATCGACCGTACGGTATGAAATAGTAAGGAGGTTTATCGAGTTATATATAAAAGAAAACTCTACTTTTCCTAGCTACTCAATATTTCGTCAAACGTTATTGACATCATCAGGAGTCCACTGTAAAGATTGAAAATAAAACAAAAATAACACCAGAATACTAAAACCTGAAACAGCTTACAGTTTGAGAGTAAAATTCAAATCTCCGTAACAACTGGTCTCTTAAAAACATAATTTTACTTATTATTTTACAATTTCGTACTTTATTATTATTGCTGATAAATTTCAATAACTAATTGATCTTTTTGACAGTATTTTCAATAAATATAATTCAAAGTATCAATGCCAAACAGAAAATTGAATAATATTAGTGCGTGAGAACATGCAAATATATCGGATAGTGTAAAACATTCTTATATGGTATAATATCCTATATTTCGTAACTTTTAGATTGACAAAATAATCCAAACGTAGTGTGTCAGTAAATGTTTGCAATTATATAAAATATATCACCAAATCCAAAAATTATATCTTAATAGATAGTACATTTCATTAAGAATGAGTTTACAAGTGATGATTATAGAAATAATGCTGTTGATTGAGTTGAAGAGCAAATATAATTTGAAAATAAGTATTTGTAGATTCAAAATATTGCATAGTAGAATTTAAAATTGTATAGCGTTCTGTTTATAACAGAAACAACTAATTGGTTACGTTCAACCTAACTGAAAACTAGAATATTAAAAAAAAAATTTGATAAATTTTTATTAGTAGGTACATCAATTCTGACTTGGTTGATTCAAAAAAACACAGACGATGAAGTGATACAACAAATAAATTTTCAAAATCAGAGTGATTCAGTAGAAAACCAAAATTATGAAGGAATTTATGTCCTGTGAACTTCAAAATTGACTTAATACGTTGGTCGGGAAAGAGGAGACGAACAGCGTTATGAAGGATAATGCCGAAAAAATATCTGTGATATTCATTTCAAATTTTCATCACGTACAGCTTCGTGCTACTTTGAAACACTTCATTCAATTTGTTATTTCACTGCCCTAACAGTAATACTCTTAATAATAATTTCAAACATTGTAGCAGCAGAATTGCGGAAATAGGGCTTAAAAACTTGAGATAGGAAACGTGGTTTCTCCGCTCGTAAAGTAATCCACCTGCCATTTCAGAAGACCGTCGCTACATTAATGAAACTAGGATCTATTATTTGAGAGCGAAAATGGAATTCATCGTTTCGAAGCGCAGCATGCTCCACGGAACAATATTTGCATTACTTTATCTCTTCCTCTAGTATCAGTGTTTATTTCTAGAACTACATACTTCCGTCCCCAGTAAACTGTGGGGGTGGTTTGTAATTTAAAGTTTATTGTAGACGATGTGATTTATATGCGGACAACCTACGTGAAGTGCAAATGAAATTTTGTAGTTTTGTCGTATATAGCGCTGTACCGAAAATCCGTTTTAATTCTTCTGGGACTCGATTTTTAGGTTTTTTTGATATTCAATATATATCTATATATATATATATATATATATATATATATATATATATATATATATATATATATATATATATATATATATATATTTAATATATATATATATATATATATATATATATATATATATATATATATATATATATATATATATATATATATATATATATATATATATATATATATATATATATATATTATATAAATATATATATATATATATATATATATATATATATATATATATATATATATATATATATATACATGTATATAATTTTTATCCGGGTATATTTGTTTTCTTCAGCTATTTCCATCAGATTAAATGACCTGAAATTTGGTATCTATTATTTTTTCGAAGCCGAAGTTTACCAAAATTTGGATCATTATACCAGTTTGGAAAATCCACTCCGATTTAGGCGAGCGGCGTACTTCAAAAAAGAGCTCTCGTTAATGAAGAACCCATAACTTTTTGGTGACCGACAAAATTTGGTACCAAAATGTTAGTCGCAAAAATCTGCACAACTTTTTTCAATAAAATTTTTTGATTGGAGTGGGGGAACATTGTGTTTTTTGAGAAAAACTGTTTTTTGTTTCAAAAGTAATACGCGCGCGGATTACGTTTCAACTCACTGTCAATTTTTTTCACTTTCATTCATTGAAATGAAACTTTCACAATTTGATCGTGATATTAAGCACTTTCAAAAAATGTTTAGATTGATAACCAAAGTTGACCTGTTTTGATGTTACGTAACTGTGTATATATATTCAACGAATAATCGGGTTTTTATCTTCGTCGAATGAAAGAGTGGAAGAAAATTTTAAAATGATGCTTACAATTAATAAGGTTTTAATTAATATAGTTTATGGAAGTTTTTGGCAAAATTGCAAGAAGTTATGTTGAAAAGAACGAAATCTACAGCACTTCGAATATACTGCGCGATTGTCGTTTGAACGTACACTCGCTATGAATTATCCTCTCACTATCTATCGCTATTAATAAATCAAATTTTTATGAAACCATCTTCTTTAAAAAGTGGATGGATGTTTTAAACAAATTTTACAAACCTTTATTATCATAAATTTTCATTATTTTTATACATTTTTTTATATTTTTGGTATAATAAAGTTATAGAAAAGTAATATATACAAAGGTAAAGTAAAATAATATCATTTATTTGTTATTATTCATTGTCCATGGAACAAAATTCATTAGTTAGCTCTGGATCATCACATGCATTTTCATCGCTTTGGTTTTTACTCATAGTGCAACATGATTCAGAATAAGAGCATATATCACAACAGACTAATTCAGATGAAAAACATGGGCACATAATGTTTGTACAGGGTTTATTTCTGCTCTTTTGAATATTTTAGCAGATATTCAATAATAAATGATATTATTTTTCTTTACTTTTGTATATATTACTTTTCTATAACTTCATTATACAAAAAATATGAGAAAATGTATAAAAATTTATGATAATAATTGAAATTTGTCCAAAACATTCATCCACTTTTTGAAGAAGATAGTTACATAAAAATTTGATTTATTAATAGCGATAGATAGTGAAAGGATAATTAATAGCGGGTGTACGTTCAAACGACAATCACGCGCAGTATATTTGAAGTGCTAAAGATTTCGTTCTTTGCAACACAAGATCTTGCAATTGTGCCAAAAATTTCTTTAAACTATATTAATTAAAACCTTATTAATTGTAAGCATCATTTCAAAAATTTCTTCGGCTCTTAATTCGACAAAGATAAAAACCCGCTTTGTTAAATATATATATATATATATATATATATATATATATATATATATATATATATATCTATATATAATGTTATTACGTGCTCTTCAGTCCAATATTAACATTCAAATCTGTTATTATTAGATGGTAAGAGAAACAACAGAAACCTTTACCCACGTAATTTTCGAAATAGGTTCAAATTATTGTGATTTTGAAAAGTCAAAGAATAGGATAGGTACTATTTATCTTTTTTTCAAAAATTTTTCATTACGGCTGTGGCCTTCTTCAGTTATTAATTACGTGCTATTCAGTCCAATATCAACAGTCAGGTCTGTTAATATTAGATAGGAAGGGAACCACAGAAAGCTTCTCCCACGTAATGTACAAAATAGGTTTAAAATATTTGATTGTTGGATTTGTCTTTAAAAAGACATTACTTGTAATTTTGGAGATCACATATATAAATATATATATATATATATATATATATATATATATATATATATATATATATATATATATATATATATATATATATATATATATATATAAATATATATATATATATATATATATATATATATATATATATATATATATATATATATATATATATAGTTACGTAACATCAAAACAAAACAGGTCAACTTTGGTTATCAATCTAAACATTTTTTGAAAGTGCTTAATATCACGATCAAACCGTAAAAGTTTCATTCCAATATATAAAAGTGGAAAAAATTGACAGCGAGTTGAAACGTAATCCGCGCGCGTATTACTTTTGAAAAAAAACCGTTTTTCTCGGAAAACACAATGTTCCCCCACTCCAATCAAAAAATTTTTGCGACGAACATTTTGGTACCAAATTTTGTCGGTTACCAAAAAGTTATGGGTTCTTCATCAACGAGAGCTCTTTTTTGGGGTACTCCGCTCGCCTAGAAGTGCTATAGATTTCGTTCTTTGCAACACAAGTTCTTGCAATTTTGCCAAAAACTTCTTAAAACTATATTAATTGAAACCTTATTAATTGTAAGCATCATTTCAAAAATTTCCTGGACTCTTTCATTCGACGAAGATAAAAACCAGATTATTCGTTAAATATATATACGTAGTTACGTAACATCAAAACAGGTCAACTGTGGTTATCAATCTAAACATTCTTTGAAAGTACTCAACATCAAGATCAAACCGTAAAAGTTTCATTACAATATATAAAAGTGGAAAAAATTGACAGCGAGTTGAAACGTAATCCGCGCGCGTATTACTTTTGAAAAAAAAACCAGATTTTCTCAAAAAACACAATGTTCCCCCACTCCAATCGAAAAATTTTATAGAGAAAAGTTATGGGTAGGTGTCATAATTTTGGGGGTACGCCGCTCGCCTAATTAGATCTTCTTGAAATATGTTTCTCTTGTCTATTTAAGTACCTGAAATAATTATTTCCTACCCGTAAGCGCAAATCTATAATTATGTATTCAGTTCTTAACTCAATATGCCCGATGATGGTATAGTGACCGAAATTGCAATCCCAGTTTTATATTTTTCAGAGTATTTTTGTGTTAATACACGTAGTAAATTCAAGTTTTGTTTTTGTTCATCATGTTAAATTATCACGTAGTAACGACGGATACCATCAACTATCTGATATAAATTTAGTCAAATCAATCAAAATAATTTTCTATGGAAATCAGCAAACGCATAGAATGATGAAATGATACATTTATTTTAGATCTCCGGTAAATTTTGGCATGTTCATCGGCCTCCATCGTAACCAATAAGCTGAAATTTGGCGTCTAGGGTACTTCTTGAGGCAAAACAAAGCAATCCAAATTTTGTCAATTCAGGCAAAATTTTAGCTATTCGAAATTTGCTTTTCTTGGCGATTTTGGAGGGTGTAAGAATCTAAAAATTTTCATTATTATTTCTTACTGAAAGTATAGGAAACAGTAAAATCCTTTTATGTATGTTATTCTTCCAAATCGATATACCTACTCTTATATAGTATATTATAGTAGTATATTGAAGTCTTTAAACAACTTAGTATAATTCAATTGATAAAAGGTAATTTCTCGAAAAAAGCAATTGATATTTTATAATTGAAACTGTATCTTTCAAAATTTTCATCTGAATATAAATTGTACCTCTTATTCTGCTGAAATTTAAAGCTCCTTTGTGTGCAAACTAACCTGAATTTGTGATTATCTGAAGAATCTATTCTAAAAAATGGGACCAGAAGTAATTATATTTATCCAAAGAGTTAAATAAGTTAAGTATCAATTTTGGACAGTTTTGAGCCAATTAGTCTCTACTTCACTGAGCTATTCAATTCAAAATTTAGTTACGAATGAACATAATGTAGAAATCTTATTTGAAATCCTACTTACTTATAATTATTTTTTTAAATTTTAGTTTTTAAATTCCATTTTTCCAATAAGTTAATTTTTTCGATTGATTATTCTTTCAGTTTGATTTTTATTCAAACAATTTTTGATGAATCACTCTTTCAACAGCCTAGACTATTTTGTTTCATAAGGCTATATTGAAAACTAAACTGAAGAAAAAGATATTCAATTTGTCACAAACATAAATTGTTCCTAGTAGAAGGTATATCTTAAAGAAGATGTGCATAATGCTAATGTATATTGAATTAGATAAATAAAGCTATTGTTTATCAAAATATCAGTATAGTATACAGTACCCACTGTTAAGTTTTCGTGTCAATCTCAGAAATTAATAGAAACACCCGTCTTCATTAATTTTTCAGAATTGTAATATGACTTATAAATTTCTTTCAGTACCCTCAAAGTACACTCTTATATTTGAATTATAATTGCACTATTTTTTTTATATCCACTCGTAGTGTAATTGTTGACAGAACTAACGATTTGTGCTACCATATAAGAGGTCTTTGAAGTTTAAATAATTTTGAATCATACAAGTGTCTAATTGCTAGAATAATAGAATATGATTTCATGAATGGTTATATAGCTTTATATAATGTTTATTTGAAGATTCACTTGAAAATAAAATGAGTATATTTAGAATCATTCAATTGATATAAATTTCGGTTTTAATATAGTAGTATTATATACTTTGTCTTTGACTACAGACAAAATTTGTAATCGGTTAATTGCGGAGGAAAAACACACAGATTTCAACCATCGAAATATGAACAGAATCGGTCCAAACACAAAAATTCCTTGTTTCAATTCCATTAGATGAGTAGATGTTTTCGGCAACTTTCGAAAGTAAAGCGAAGAAACTCATATGGTAGTCATATGAGATGATATAAGTAAGGAGCTCATAATTTGACAGAGTGAATTAATTGATATCTCAAAATAGTTAAACAGTCTTTCGAATAAGCAAAATAAATGAGTTCTAGCAGTTACCTTTATTCATATGAAAGTTATTTATCAAACTATTTCATCAATAGACAGCTTTCTGGATTTTCTTCATTTTTCCAAATGAAGATAAAGTTGCGACAAAAATATTTTGATCTGTAATAATCTCTGCACCAGCGCCTCGAAATTATAAGTAACACATTTACTTTATTAGTCGTATTTTATCCCATAAAATCATACTATTGCATTGTATCGAAAGAAAGCAGTCAGGTGCGGGATTATTTTTTTTTTCATCCGTTTTAGCCTTCTTAGACCACGATTTTTCATGCCTGATGATATATATATTATATATATATATAAATATAAATATATAAATATAAATATATATATATATATATATATATATATATATATATATATATATATATATATATATATATATATATATATATATATATATATATATATATATATATATATTATATATATATATATATATATATATATATATATATATATATATATATATATATATATATATATATATATATGCTATATATATATATGCTATATATATATATGGCATCTCCAGTGGCTCCCATCGAGTCAAATGAGCTGAAATTTGGTACCTAATTGTTCTTGTTGGGAACCAAAACCATCAGAATTAAAATTTTCCAACCGCCGCCATTTTAACTTAGATAATTCTTTCATGAATGAGTGAAATGTCTAGTTATACCATAGCGGCGAATCTTGTGAGATCTACTAATAGGCTAGGCATATTAGCAAAAAAATTAGGGCTCAGAAACAAATTTTGCTATAGTTTTGATTTTCTCACCCTCTATGTTTTTTGGGTCGCTGAACACGAATTTGAAGTTTGCTGGCAAAAGTTTTGCCCGGAACTATGATTTTTGGGCACTTTTTGACCAAATTTTGGCACTTTTTTCAGTTTTCGGCCTATATCTCAAAAAGAATTCATTTTTATGACAAACTTATTCTATACAAAATTCAGGCAGACAAAATTTCCTACATTTTTCACACGAAATGTTTTTCTGTAAGGTTAACCGTTTTGCCGCTAGAGCGCGCCCAAAAATCGCCATGTTTCCATATCTAGTGTCATTTACCGTATATGCGAAATTGACCTTGCTGTAATACTTTACTGTTGCAACAATTGATTACATTATACAATTTATCTTATATAACAGTAGATTTCTCATAAATGACGTTTTTTTTTTAAAGACTCACCCTCTGATTCTCAATCTCTGTGCCGCGGTATTTTTGTGTGCCGCGAAATTCATAGTGTGCTGTCAAATTTTGGAAATGTATATTAAAGAAAAAAAATTGTTGTGGGGTCCTTTTATTGTTGAGAGTCAGGATCCTCCTCCGGAATGCTCAAAAGATCCCCCCACTGATATTCATTCATCGGGATCTGCATTGAGACTGAGCTTATGTGATAACGTCAGAACATGGCTCTTCAAAACCATCTTTGAACACGGGTTATTATGAAAGTTTTGGAGTTTTCCATAACAATGTTAGTTTCAAGTGAAATTGTGAAGCCATTTGAATGTGAAAACTTTCTCCAAAGAATATACAGAGAAGGTGACCCAGACAGCACACACATGTTCTATGAACATTTATAGAAGCTTTCACCAGAATGTTCATATATCCTATGGAAGTCTTCACAAGAGACATGTCATATTCTAAGAACATTCCAAGAACTATGAGATGAGAGAGGAACTCTGATTCTAAAAAGGAGCTATGAACGTCCTTCAGAATATTCTTAAATCTTCTTAGAATATTCTACAGTATTATTTCAGGAACATTCTCAAAAGATCTCCTACAAATATTCTTCCAAATATTCTATGGAGATTTTCCTCTAGTTCTAGAAATGTTCCAGAATATTCATTACACATTCATCCTATCATCATCAAGCAAGATTTATGCAGCACAAATGTACACCAATCTAAACACCAACTAAGGAAGCTGAATGGTGTTCATCTTCAAACTTATTGATGGTATTGATTCCTTAGTTGGAGTTTAGTTTGATGTAAATTTAGGCTGCATAAATCTAGCCTAACCTGATTTGTCAGACATGGCTATTAACTCTGGGATACAACTTTTGATGTTTTGCCTTCTACAAATTCAACAAAATAATATATTGGTCTAAGATTTTGAATAAAAAACAAAATGTTAGTTATGAGCATTAAGCTCATTATTAGTTAATGATAAGAAATGGATAATTTTTATTGTTGAAGGCAAATATCAGAAACTTATCAACATTTCATATTAATAAAAAATACATCAGTAGTAACGATTTATTTCCAGGAAGACTCATTAATAAAATGATAAACATTTAAAACATAATAAAATTAAACATATCTAGATATTCTTCAAATAAAAAAAATATGTACAAAAAATCATTTCTGAGTCTTTTCCTCTCTTTCTTTGGCCTTCACTAACCAGCCCTTTATGGCAGATTCCACATCAGACTCTGTGATAGTCTTTTTGTGTATTTTCATCACAGATTCTGAAAGACAAGAGAAAATTCAAATAAGCTATCTAGAAAAGTGAATAATTTCCAGTATAAGTTCTCTAAATATAATTAAAATGAATTACCAGGCAATATAATATAGGTATAGTTAAACCACAATATATTTAGTATTCTCACCTTTAACTACAATGGCTATATTTAGAGCAGAAAAATTCTCTTTTTTTTTGAATCCAAGCCAACTGTACTTCATTGCCAGTACATTTGCAATTAACTTCTCCAGCAGTCGTTTTGTCATGAGTTTGTGGTTTGACCCCCCAATTCTCGATAACTCGTACACCTAAAACGTCCCAAGTATAATATAAATAATACATATCAACAACAACAACTTATCTGTTATTCAAATAATTGTCTACATAAAATAAAACAGTTGATCTCACCACTTTTGTTTTATTATCAACTATTTCTAAGTATGTATCCAAATCTTTCAATTCACCAATAGTTTTAAGGGGAAAATTGAACTTATCAAAAATCGATTCTTCAATTTGCTGGGTTTCATCACCATTGATATTATTTCTGTACAATTTTCCAAAATCTTCCGTGATTTGGTCTAGTTTAAAATTTATTATAGACATTTGTCTAAGTATTTGCCTCTTGAAGTTCTCATCTGAAAAATGGTTAGGTAGTAGGTTATTTGGTGAAAGGAATATAAAAATACATACCAGCAAATACTTTATAGGTATCTCTTTCATTGGTAACAGGATCAGCTGAAAATTATGTAATATGAGAACAATAATTATTTTTACTTCATGGCCAGAGAATATAAGTATTTAATATTTTAATACTTTGATCACCAAAAGTAAACTATGTATTTAGGTCTATGAAATGCCATGATGATATGTTCACATAAATAACTAATTGAATAGAAATTGTTCTTGTACAAACCAGTATTAGAATTTCCTACAGTTATTTTCTCAATTGCATCTGCACTTCTGGTTGAAGCGGCTAAAATTGAGTTCCTATTATATTATTCCAAATAAAGAAAATAATTTTTGAGTGCCTACCTGATTCTGAAACTGAATTGACAGGAGTGCTATATTCAATAATTATGTTGTTATTCAAGCCTGAAACTAAAAATACCAAATAATAATAACATTTATTATTTCCAAGAGACAAAATATGATTCCATAATTGCTGTGAATAATTCTTACCAAAGCTTGATGAACTTTTATCAATTTTCATTATTGGCATTTCAAGAAGTTGATGATAATCTTCACCTCCCTCATCATCATCTGAATCTGTTCCAGAGATTTCACTTTTTTTATTTTTTTTTCCTATTCCCAACTCAGAATCTATGTCTAATAAATCTGTTTGGTACTTCCTATTTTTCATAAGTTTTCTGTGGCCAAAACCGACTTCTGCATCTGAATTTAGATCAGATTCTTGTTCAGCTTGTAAAGCCTTCATTCTTGCTGTTGATAGGTCTCCTAAAATAATAAGACTGAGGGAAGAACGATTTTTCAATATGGAGAATAGATATTTCTAGCAGTGTGCAATGGTGCAACTGAAGGACATGAGAGAAAGTTGAATTCACAGGGCCTTGATGATTTTTTTCGCCTGAACATTCAGAAATTTTAATGGCAAAATTTCTCAATTGTTCTAACAAAATGTTCTGTAAATATTTATTTAAATACATAAATATGTTTACCATAGATTTCTCCTAACAATCTACATTCATAAATAGGCCAGCTTTCATCTGGTTGTTGGCATTTAGATATTGCTGAACGTAATTTCAAACCAGTGATGGTAGGCCATCGACAGGAATCCTCACTCAGTACCCACTGTATAGGCACAGCAGCTACAGTTTCTTCTGCTAGAAAATGAACGACTCGCCACATATCTAGATCATAGAACTGAAATTCAGAAATTGAATTATATGAGATAGATGTATTTTATCTGTTCATATTTCAAGTCCATGAACAAAATTTTTCAAGATTGATACAAAATATTATATTACAAAATATGTATAGAGGATAAATCAAATCTAGCTACTTAGTTGATCTTAATATTATGAGAATTAAATGAATTATATACATTTTTATCATTCAGAAACTGGTGACTCAAATGACAAGTGAATTGGAAATATAAGGAAAATATATCTAAAATATTCTATATGGAATGTATAAAATGTTTCCCAATAAAAATTTAGTTTTCATGCAACAGAGGGAAAACTATGTAACCACTATTCTGAGGAAAAGCAACTAATTTTGTTGATATACTTTCTATAGGCCATAGAATAAAATCTGTTGAATCTTGAACTACAAAAATGCCAATAGCTGACGACTCGCAGGGAAGAGAGAAAAAATTTTCAACATTTGAAAATTTTTTACCATAAATGAATATTTCATTCGCTTTTCTTAGGATGTTGTATACTTTAACAATACTATTATCTTCAAGTAAACAAAATGAATCTTTATGTTTTTTGATATTTATTGTGAAATATTTGTACTTTAGCAATTCATACTGAGTCCAAGCCTGCTTATCTGGTTCTGGACCTGCAGAATGCAAATGATCAAAAGAAAACTGATATGTAGGTTCCTTTTGGATTGAATCTACATTTTCTAATTCTTGGATACGCCTCATGATTTGGGCTAGAGGTTTATCATGTTTTCTTATCATTTTTTTCATTGTTTGTAAAAAATTTTCAAATGGGAAAGCACTATATCTATCTAAATTTCCAGATGCTTTAACATCATCTGGTACATGAATTAGTCCATGAACATTATGTGATACATATTCTTGTCCATACAATTCTGCAAATTTTTGTACAAAATATACAAGTAATGAAGTAGCATAGTCAAGATATTTTGTGATGAGTATAGAATTGTCTAATATCCTCATTGAAATATGCAAACATAAGAAATTGAGATATTTATCATCATCAAGTAGTTCTTTCAGCACCACTGGTCCTGAATAAAATAGAAAAAAACGAAACTCTGTTGCTTTCCAACATTTAACTTCATCTAGAGTTCTGGGTTTTCTAGCAAATTCTATTGGAACATGATTCTGAAGGGACAGTAATCGAACAGATATTTCTTGACCACAATGTGATGATAATCTTTAGGTGGTTTCCCAAACAGCCAAAGGTTCACTATGAGTTTTTTTACTACACCAAGACAAACCAAATGCATGTAGTCTAGAGGAAAACTCTCGATCATATTCAATAAAGGCACATTTTCCAGGATAGATGTGCCCAAGTGATGTTCTTTTTGAACTTTATTACGAAAATCTGTATCTGTTCTTACAAGACAATCAACTTTTGGAAAGCATGTACGACCTTTCATATGTTTTCCCTTTTGCATACACTTTGTGCATGAGTAAAAACCAGTATGTCCTTTTCGGTATGAAATATATGATTTAGCTGGTGCATCACAAACTAAACCTTTGATTCGGAATGGGATGCTGTGTTCACCAATCACTACTCCATTATTCGTCAGCTCAATGGCCTCATCTACAAACTCTTGAAGGAAATCATTTGCACTAGCAGGTTTTTTATATCCATGGTACACTCCAATGATTGCTACTTTTCGAATATTTTCATTAATGGAACACAAAATTGGATATACTTGGCTACCCGAACTCTTACTCAATGGCAACCCATCAATATTCACTAGCATTTCAATTTTGTCTGGCTTATCTGTTTCACTTATTAAAGTATTTATTGCCGTTTTCACACCAACGTGACAATAGTTTCCTGGATATACTTGTCTCAATTCAGTATTTCTAGGAGTTGATAATAATGTTCGAGCATCCGAGGGAAGTTCATTTGGCAAGAATTTACAAGTTTTCAATAATTTCAAGAAGTCAGTTAAGGCTGAGTGACTGATTCGGTGTTTTAGTGCCAATAATTTTAATTTCGACTTGAACTCTGTGGAACAATCTTTTTTCATGAATTGACTTCCACTATCTACATCTGGATGGGAATAATTGGATTCTTCTTCTGTTGACTCTTCATTGAATAGTTGATTTTCGTTTGCAAAATCACAATGAATATCAAATGAAGACTCAACATCATGGTCTGCATGTGAAGAATTTTCATAATTGTTGTTATGGTTGACTAGGGTTCCACTACCACTACTATTTGGAATATTTTCATTAGGTAATACTTCTTCATGAGGGAAAGCACTCTCATCAGTGTTTATCAAGCCCATACACCTTTCAACTTCTTGGTGTATTTTCCGATAAAAACTGGAACTTTTTCTGGACATACTAACACCAATCACGGAAGGAAGGTCAATGTATGATAACAAGAATTTGTTAAGTGCGGTAGACTCGGGTAGACTCTAATAACATCAAAAAAACTACTGATTTACTTTAGCATAGAGTTATTTCACTTACCATCATTCAGCTGGTTTGAGGTTAGTTTTATTACATCGTTAATGGAAAAAAAATGGTCTACTTACCTTTTAATCGACACCAAAATCAACCAACACTCAACACAATAACGCTGCAAAACTAATTATTAAATAAAATAATATTAAACTAATAAAATTGCGCCAAAACTGGGCTAACAAATATCAAACGTCAGTTGATGTGGGTTGATGTCAAATATACGATAATGATCCACAGAACTCACAGAATATTCTGACAAACGTTCGACAAACGTACGAATTATATTCTAGTCTCAAGCTCAAGAATATACTATTAGATACTGAATAAACTAGTGCTATGGAAATTTTCTAAGAATATTCTAAGGATATTCGCAGCAATAATATTATAAGAATCTAACTTTTGGAATATGATGAGAACATTAACAGAAAGACATTCTGTGAATATTCTAGATGTTCTACGACGATTCATGGAATATTCTTTTTGAATATTCCGAAGGATGAACGTTCAGAAAGTAGTTAGCACATTCTAAGAACGTTATGTGCTGTCTGGGGATAGATTGGAAAGACATTGTACAATGTGGGATAAATTGAGAGGAGTCGAGAACTGTTATAGTTAAATTTAATTCTTTTTGTCTATTCATTTCTCACTTTAGAGAAATACCCCATAAAATGAAGAGTTTGCAAAAGCAGAGTTTACAGAACGAGGGAAAATTTTAAAACTTCTATCAGAGTGGACGATAGGTGTGCGAGCCATTCTCGCACACATTAAGAGACAAAAGGAATTAGTGGAGACCCATAAACCCAGATCAACAGCTCCCGAATGCACGTTCAGAACAAACTGCTTTATATGTGGATCACCAATTATCAAATTTTCAGCGGCGGAAGCCAAAACAACTACTGATTTGCGAAATGTTGTGTACCAGGTACGTGATTCAGCTAGTGGTTTTAGAGATAGTGTAATGAAGTACGCACGAGATCGTGATGATGAATTTGGAAGGGCGGTTTTACGCCGAATTGAGCATATACCTGATTTGGTTGTATGTGAGGCGCAATATCATAAAAAGTGCCGAATAGAACTTATTGGAAAACGAACACCAAACACAGACGGGCAACATAAAAGAGGGGGACCATGTGCTCAGGCAATGGATGTAGTAATGCAGCATATATATACAGATACATGGAAAATAGTGATGATGAGTGTCAGTTCTCAATGGAAGAACTGATGGCCCAAATGAAAGTAGACTACAAACCAGATCAAAGGACAGTGAAAGCTGGACTTCAAGGGATGTATGGCGATGACAAACTGTTCACCTTTTCAAAGAATAAGCAGACTGTGGTTTATTTCAAAAATATAGGAGAGAAAATATTGAATGACACATTTTACCAACAGATGTGTAGATCTGAAGAAGAGAAGCTGCGAATAGTGGAAGCAGCAGCCAAAATAATATGTGATGAAATCAGATTCCAATTTTACTGTTGAAGAGTATTCCACTCCTGACTGTTTCATGGATGATACAGAATTCGTCATTTCCAAAACTTTGAATCAATTTTTCAATTACTTTCCATATATCCATTATTTTCGTAAGGTTTATATTTTTGGAGCAATCTAGCGACAAAACGGCTGGTCCACTGATTGTCACCATTTTCTTGTCTCATCACATTTCAACGACTTTAAAATTTGGCGGCACTCCAAGAAAAAGATAAGTTTAAAAGTTGTTTACTCACCTATAACACACTGTGTGAAATAGTTTATAATAATAATTTTGAATTTAAAATAATATAATATGTACTACAAAAACAACAGTATGTTTATAGGGGATTAAACACAAGTGAATAATAAGAATATTTTTAATAAGGAATTTGAGATATTTTTTTCTTTAATATGCATTATACGGCACACACAAATACCGCGGCACTGTGATTGGGAATCACTGGAGTCTTCCAAAAAAAAATCCTGTTCATGAGAAATCTACTGTTATATAATATAAATTGTATAATGTAATAAATTGTTGCAACAGTTAAGTATCACAGCAAGGTCGATTTTCGCGTAAACGGCGCTAGATATGGAAACATGGCGATTTTTGGGCGCGCTCTAGCGGCGAAACTGTTAGACCTACAAAAATCGTTTTGTGTAAGAAATGTGGGCAATTTTGTGTGCCTCAATTTTGTATAGAATGAGTTTGTCAAAGAAATTATTTCTTTGTGAGATATTGGCCGAAAACTGAAAAAGGAGCCAAAACTTGGTCAAGAAGTGCCGAAAAATCAAAGTTCCGGGCAAAATTTTTGCCAGCAAACTTCAAACTCCTGTTCAGCGACCCAAATAACATAAAGGGTGAGAAAATCAAAACTATAGCAAAACTTGTGTCTGAAAATCCTAATATGCCTAGCCTATAATATCAAATCGGTCCTTTGTTTTCAATGAGCTGCTTGAGAATAAAGAACTAATTGTGATATTTTTATATTCTACCTTAGCCACAGTTTTTTGTATGAATTATTTGAAAAATATGTTGATGAATATATGACATTGCGACTAGTTCATAGAATTTTTTTCTTATATCTTCGTGGTTCCATATGCTGAAGAGACTAGTAATATTTTCTCTTCCTGCTTTTCAAAACAGGAACATATCCAGGATGTATATCTTGGAAACGGGCTCACATATTCACATCAAGTATCACAATTGTGAACAAATTGCGTATTGAAAAAACTTAACTTCAAGTGATTCGTTACAAGTATTGTTATTCATATCGGTCCATGTATTTCAACCCTCTTATTGTGAATTTATGATACGATTCGTGGCTTAAATACAAGTAATAAATTTATATAACGAAGGAATAACCTCTTAGATTTCCACGAATACCTCGTTTTCTTGAATATCGAATGTATATATTATTGTGAAAATATACATAATTCATGGAAAGAATCAAAAATGCCAGAAGATACTCAGAGATTATTAAACCGAAAAACTGGTTTACATTTATGGTAACTGTCTAACCTAATAATTTGAGTTGAAAATTCTTGGAGTGTATTTTATTGAACTAATAGGTATGAAAAAGCTATCCCCAATCATATTGAATCAGTTACATTGACTGAAGCAGAAATGTTTTTGTAACAATGTGAAGCATACCGTTAGAAAAGTCATTAAATAAAAAAATTTCAGAAAGAGAGCGAAGCTCTCAATTGTTGTTACTTTTTGAACATTGAATTTTGAAGTTGATTCATTTTCACTATATCACCAATTTTACGGAATAAAAATTCTTTTCTAGTATGTACCTTTGGTACTATCAGTTGTAATGAAAACTATTAATCAGGTATTTGAACAAGCATACACATAATATTTAGGGATTTTGGGTAATTTGAAAAAAAATTCGAAAAATTATTTCTCCTTAACCGTAAGTCTTAGGACGCAGGGTCCAAAGGTGGAAAGGTAGCAACCATATCACGAAAAATTCTGATAGTTCATGTGCCCTCACCCTAGTATATATATATATATATATATATATATATATATATATATATATATATATATATATATATATATATATATTTATGTATATATATATATATATACATAAATATATAAATATGTATATATTCATATATATATATATATACCTATAGATATATAAATATGTGTATATATATACATATATATATATATATATATATATATATATATATATATATATATATATATATATAATATATATATATATATATATATATATATATATATATATATATATTATATATATATATACATATATATATATATATATATATATATATATATATATAATATATATATATATATATATATATATATATATATATATATATATATATATATATATATATATATATATATATATAAAAATATATATATATATATATATATATATATATATATATATATATATATATATATATATATATATATATATATACAGTCAGGTCAATCTAGACTAAAAATTAATAGTGAAGGAGCATAAAATCAGTAGAATTTTTCAAAACAAACTTATTAATAAAGTTTTCAAGTTCCCCATGATTTCTGTGTATGGAATTTTACTCGAGGTGAAAGGTCAAAAAATGAGTTTTTCACTATTTTCAGCGAAATGGTAAGTTCTATCATGAAAGTACTCTAGACAAAAATTATAGAACATAAACTTGTCTATAAAAAATATATCACTACTATTTTTCCTACGAGCCTTCTTTTCTGAGATATTTTAAAAAGTTGTAAAAGTTGTTATCGTCATAACATGCCACGTATATACATCTCTAGAGTTGTTATATATGTTGTAATTTTTTTCTATCGGTTATTGTAACTTAGACTTAAAATATAAAATATACATAAGTAGAACAAGCTTATAACTATTGTTGTTGGTGAAGATGTAGACTTTCTCGTATTACTCACTGCTCGAACGCCAACTGAAAAAACTATTCTCTTCTTAAAACCAGGAAAAGCTCAACATTAATCGGATATATATATATATATATATAAATATATATATATATATATATATATATATATATATATATAAATATATATATATATATATATATATATATATATATATATATATATATATATATATATATATATATATATATATATATATATATATATATTCTAGAGAAGCGCCGAGAAATGACGGATATTATTTTATTATACAAAATTGTCAATGGTTTACTCAGTGTGCCTAATATTCTGCAATCAATTCCATTCAGGGTCCCTGATATTAGGTTACGTAATAGTGACACATTTTATGCTCCTTTACGGAGAACAAACAGTGCACAGAATGCTCCCATTTTCAGGATGATGGCTTCATTTAACAACTTCTGCATAGACCTGGATCTTTTCAATATATCGCTCAATAATCTGAAGCGAAGTCTCAGGAATATTCTCTTATGAATAAAAAATTTTTATCACCTATGTATCCAACTGTATTGTCATTTCTTTTCTATTTTTAAATTCTAACATCGATGTATATGTAGCTTCGAAGAGGCGAATACTGTTTTTTGGGTTTTTACCTGTTTGTATTCCACGTGATCATTAAATAAATAAATATTCATCAATAAGTTTATCTACTTTTGTAAAGTGTCAAAATCATGTACTATTTTCACAGGCAATAACTGGCTGTGATACGACATCTGCATTTTACAGGAAAGGTAAAACAGCAGTTTTCGTAATGTTTGAAAACCAAGATTAAGTGCATTGTGCTGAAGTTCTTAAAAAGAGTGATTCAACTCAACAAAAAGTCATCACCAATGGCATCCACTCTCTTCTTTCTATGTACGGAGCTCCTAAAAAAACTACCTGTTTAGATAAGCATCGATATGCATGTTTCGTTAAAAATACTAAAAATAAAAAAGTTCCATTAGCTTCTCCTCCTCTAACCTCAGTTGCTGCAGATAAACATCTTTTTGGGGTATATTACCTAGTTCAAGTGTGGCTTGGTTATCAACTAGACCCTACCGGCTGGGTTGGAAGTTTGTCAACAATATATTAGAGCCATTTCAAACTTTACTACCATCTGCGTCGAAAAAACTGCAGTACACAATTTTCTGCATCTGTAAAATGGGATGCAGTGCTAAATGTTGTGAGAAAGTTGGACTGTTTTGTTCACTAGAATGTACAAATAATCAAGGCTGGTCGTGCTCTAATGTTGAATCACCAACAGTTGAGGAATCGTTTGATTCCAACGAAGTGTCATGCAATACATCGCTATTGACGCAATTTACTCACACCCAGAATGAAGATCAAGAAGAAACAGAAGAAGAACAAGAACAAGAAGAAGATCAAGAAGAAGAACAAGAAGAAATTGAAGGTTACGAATCAGACGAATGAAGTTCATAACTTTTTTTAATTCACATCGCTTTTATTTTCTCCAATCTTTCAGAATTTTCTTTATTTTGCAATAGTTACAAATCAAACAGGATCAAGACTGACCCGTGGAGTAGGCCTACTGGGGAAATCACGTCGAAAAAAACTCGCTTAGTACACTACCTCATACGTAGCGTGGAAACGTGTGCATATTATGACGATAACAACTTTTTCGTAATCCCATACTGTTATTTTGATTTAACGGTATTCAGATGACAATTGAAAAGTCAGTGTTAACGGCCGCCGGCCGCAATAATTTTATAACGGCCGGCGGCCGTTAAGAAATCACTTGTTCAAATATTTATTTCAAAACATCATTCTGCTTACAATAACAACATTAAAATCTTGGTCCACATCGAGTTGGGAGAATAAACCTCTGATTTTCATTTCGCATAGGCTAATAATACATCTTCATTAACCACCTTTAAATTCTTGCTTTTACGCCACATTTCGAAATTTTCATATTCTTTTTGATATCGCTTTTGAGTTATTTTCGGTAGTTAATCAACACTCGCTGCACTGCACATGATTCTCCCAATATTTCTAAAGGAATTTGATTTTGTTCCTCAATTTCATTAATTTCATCCATGGTTGTCGTTAAAGCGAACTTGAGAACACAAAAAACTGACGTTGTTTATAAAACTGTCAAACTGTTCCATGACAACAGAGTGCACGACGTTGGAATTTTTCTTTAGAATTGCGAGGTACGGGGTTTATTCTTTCTTCGGAATCAAAATATAATCTTTCAACGGGATTACGAAAAATTTTTAACGACACACGGCCGATACGCAAATAACGGATTCGGTTAGTTATAACAATATCCAACCTCATCCGTTATTTGCTACATATCGGCCTTGTTACGTTAATAACTATTACAACTTTTTGAATCGTTATATCTCAGAAACGATGGCTCGTAGGAAAAAAGTATTCAAAAATTTTTTATAGATAATGATATGATCTACAATTTCTGTGTGCGGTTTTTTCATGATAAAACTCACCGTTTTGGTGAAAATCGTGAAAAACACATTTTTTTGACCTTTGACCACGAGTAAAACTTTTTTCATACACGGAAATTTTCATTTACAACTATGTTTTGAATAATTTTACTGATTTTCAGCATGTTGGGATTTTATGCACCTTCGAATATCTAGATTGACCGGACTATATATATATATATATATATATATATATATATATATATATATATATATATATATATATATATATATATATATATATATATATATATATATATATATATATATATTTGATAGACTAAGATGTTGGCGAAAATACAAAAAGAAATCGACTTCAAATATACATGTTTCAGGCACAAGATAACTGAAGAAGCTTTGCGCAGTGTCACACAACGATGGGAACCAATAATATCCTAACACACGAAATAAAATCGTCATTGAATAACCATTTACGATTGTTTACGAATTTGGAATCACCAAAATTACGACCTGAAGCTCCTCGGTGGTCTTTTGAACGTCGCAATAAAAATTTATCTTGTCTCATATTAAGTGCCACATAAGAATGGCCTTATTGTCGAAAAACCGGACACATAATATAAATCTCCGTCCGCGAGATGCGACCGCTTATATCCCGCCAACGGGGTGGCTGAAGATGGAACTGCGACGTTGTCTAGTTCGCCATTTACGATGTCTTGAATATGTGAAAAAATAAAACTTACCCAACAAAAAGCGAGTGTGACGGAGCGTGGGTGGTTTTAGATATTTGAGTAGATGAGTCACGTTTGATCATGAATATCCTACAATATCAGTGGTACAAGTGAAATAATTCAATGCGTCCTTTTACGCCTTTTGATTTCAATGAAGTAGTGCAACAAGAATATGTGTTATGAGTTAATATTGTGTCATTGGAAAAACTAAAGAGAAAGTGAGGAGCCTCCAGCTTCATTAAAAGGTTCCGAAATCATAAAAAGATTGGCCAAGACGTAATGAGGTTCCGAAGGATTATAAAATACTATACAATCTTATGCGATACGACTTAATTTTTGGATCACATAACAAACCTCTACACTCGAAAAGTATCACTAGAGTTGGACTTCACTCAAGACCTTCTTCAATCTAGAGAGATTGCATGGTCAACCTCAGTTGGATCTGCTTTTTTCTTATAATTTCTATATCTGATCCAGTTTTCACTTTTTACTGTATATTATAATTTTATCAAAAGACATTAATTTTTTGAACAAATGCTCATTTTCTATTTAAGTTGTTCTATTATTATTATTATTTTATAATAATAATAATATAAAGCTTTCACTCAAAATCTTATTTAACTTACAATAATGTAATAAAACAAAACATAGCATTCTCAAACTAATTCAACTATAATATGTCTGACACTGACACCGGTGTTGCAATTGTGTCAACTGCTGCATGGGCCCCCTCTTAAGCTTGATATATTTTGCGATTTTCGGTTTTGGAGATCCAAGTGATCCCAACCGTTTCGCCGATATCTTTTGGCGATCTTTGACGTGGTCTACCTCTTCTCCTTTTATTTTATCGTGGGCACAACTCTGTAACCTCTTCAATTCATTTATCTTTTCAAAGTAAAACTTCCTAAGCACCGTTTTGATTTAAAAATTCGATTAAACGAAAAGGCCCTACCAAAAAGAGACAATCATATTCATAAATAGAATGAAGCCTGCGAGAGAATAATATAGAACACAAGTATACAGTTTTTCCTATAATCTTCGTCTCCTATCTGGAGAATTATATGAAAATAATTCTATTGGAATAAATGAACTGTTTAATTGGACCGAAACTTTGGTGAAAAAAAAAGACTTTATGTCAAGTGACTGAAAATATCGAATCATTCCAATCGAATTGCTGTGGTCAAAACTGTCCAAGAATGGTATTGGTGAACAGAAATTAGGCATCAGTGAAATTTACAGGACATAGCAATCCGTCTTTGATAAGACCGTACTTACAGTTGAACCAAGAACATCATACTAAAATCATAATATATTCTATTCGTCTAGAAAATCCGTTTGTATAAGAATTATGTTTCTAACAACAGTACTCTCCGTTGAAATGAATTAATCAATTTTCACCTAGTTTCTTATCGCCAAACATGTAAATTAAATATGTGCCATGAAATTATCGTCCACTTAGTATATATAATTTCAGTTTTCTTGCCTTTAAGCAATTTAACTTAGAAAACTGTCAGAAAATATTACTCGTTTTATAGACTCATAATTTTTTCATATACAATTTTCATCGTTGGATTGCCAAGCAATGAAATTCTCATTGGAATTTTTAGTTTACTCTGACAAGAAAAAGCTCTCGCCTAATGATAAGTGACAGTATTGAACTAAATGTGAAAAAAATTATCGTTGAAGTTTTTTTCAGAGAAAAACGAATAAATTCATTCAGTGATTTCCTATAGCGGTATAATGTTTCTCGAATAAAGTGATTAAATTCAAGTCTTATTTTCGGAAAGAATCCTGTTGAACTGACAACATAGCGAGTCATCTAATAATCTATTGGTCATTTCTGCCGAATCGGCGGAATCCCGAGCTAGACTTGTTTTTATGTGAAGAATAAAAACTTCGGAAAAGTGCGGCACGACGCTGCACTCGCTAGATCCCGAGCAGTATCAAAGGAGGCGCCGTAATTGTTGGCGATGTTACTAGTAAATTCCTAAATGAACGCCTGGGATTTCTTCGAAGCTGCGCTTCATTGTTTTGCTAACTCTGCCTCTCCTCATTCGAATTTGAAGGCTTTAATTCCCATTGTCTTACTGTCTTTGTACTTTAAGGCTTAAGTAGTTGGTTTGCCATTGTCTTCGTATTAATTCTATAGATGTCTTTTTGACTGTAGCTCTTTTTATTAGTAAATTAAAACACGGACATTACATTACCGAATATCCACTAAGTTCTTTATTGTGACTGCGTCAGACATATGTTCTGAGTAGATAATTATTTTTGAGAAAGAAAATTCAATAACTGTAAATAATGAATTTTAGTAACTAGTAACAATGAATCTAATTCAATTTAGGTCAAATTTCTATTTGAACAAGAAAAAACTTCATTTTATATATATATATATATATATATATATATATATATATATATATATATATATATATATATATATATATATATATATATATATATGTACCATATATATATTCAACCATTTTTTCAGAGACATGAGAAAAAACTATTAATAGAAACAAGTTATTGGAAGTACTAAAATTTGAATCAATTTTGAAAAAAACATTAGTTTCAGGGAGAAGAACTGTCTTCGATACTTACTTCTTGCTGATATACTTCATTTGAATTTCATCGTTTTGAATGAATTTAAGAGCCATAATGCAACAATTTCAACAAAGTAAAATGATAAAATAGCTTAGCAACTTTTGTAACAGTCATTATTTTTCATATTTTTTAATTTGAAGGCAGAAATACATATCATATGAATGATACAATTGGTTGATATTTTGAACTTCTATGGAAATTTGTACTGTCATAAATCCTGCTTTACAGCAAGCCTTCTTTTTACAACAATAAAATATATATAAGAAGTTCTTGATACTGTATAAATAAGTGGTTTGTGTTGAATTTTGACAACTACTATAGTTTGTGGAATCGATAAAGATATGGAAGGAATCTATATAGATTTCCTTCATAATGATATTATAGACAGCAATCTACTATTTGACATAGACATGTCAATGCGTTTATTAAATTGGCTGTCAATCGAGAACAAGCAACCAGAAAGAAATAAGAAAAGACAACTTCTTCTTGATCCCAAATATTATTATCTTTATTATTCACTTTTGTTTTTCGACAGTTACAAATTATGTACTATTATTTTAATTATTTTTCACAATAGATCAATTTCTGCAAAAGAAATATTTTTGAATTCAAAACGAGATTAACTCATTATTTTTGATTATAACTGATATATATATATATATATATATATATATATATATATATATATATATATATATATATATATATATATATATATATATATTTATATATATATATATATATATATATATATATATATATATATATATATATATATATATATATATATAAATATATATATATATATATATATATATATATATATATATATATATATATATATATATATATATATATATATATATATATACTAAGGTGTAAGGTCATATTGTCAGCAATACTATAAGCTCTTCATGAATATCTTTTATTCCTTCTTATTTCGTGCAATATTTTTTGCTTCATGCCAGGCTTTTCCATTCTTTTCCTCTTCAAATATTTTCCTATTGTTTTTTCCACGTCCCTGTTGGCCTCCCACTTTTTCCAGTGCATGTCATTCGACTTTCCAGGGCTTTCTAATGGGCACTAAGTCGTTCAATTTCTGTGTCTCCATCATCCTAATTGTTTCTGTTAAACCTATTTCTTTACTGGTCCTTTATTCAATTATGTTCTGATGTTTTCAATGCTCATTCTGCCCATCTTTGTAACTTCCTCAACTAATTTCAGATATTTCATTACTGCACCTCCCAATTTACACTTTTCCCTTTCAGTCAATATCTACGTTTTATACTCATAGATACGTTAGGGTTGGTCTTTAAACTGCATTATAAACCTTAATTTTTTGATTGTTCAGAAACCTTTTTTTTTAACAAGTTCGTTTCTCAACGCGTGGTAAATTTTGTTAGCTTGGTCCGGTCTCAAATTTGAATCCTCTTCTTGTTCACCTTGCTCATTAAGTATCACTCCTAAACTTTGATAACTATTAACCTGTTCGATTGACCCTGTGTTCAAAACGATGTGCGTACTTTTATTTTAATCTTCCAGCTCTATTCCATTTCTCTTTAGCACCTCGTTCCAAACATTCGCTTGTAAGTCTACTCTACTTACTATTTTACTTACTACTATATACTTACTACTATATGAGCCATGTCTTTCGTAAAGAGGCATTCTAAAATGCGAACCCCTCTCGAAAAGAGCGAAAGCTTATAACCAATCTCAACCGACTCGAGATGATTTCAACAGAAGGTGATTTATTCTGAATTTAGACCTTTGCAAGTAATAGCAATATGAAAACATTTCTGTGTGTAGAGCATTTTGTTTTGGTACGGACCAGAAACGCCCTCTAGCAGGTCGATGTTCCAACTTCAGCAAGGAAAATTGGTGTGTATTATTTGCATAACTTGGGTAATGGGAAAGTTTTTCTCTTGGCGGAATAATGGAAGCAATGGATGCAGAACACCTGTAGTGATAATTTCTGCGAAAGAGACACAAGTCGGCAATCTTCCTCCAATGTTGGAGTGAATGAAACTGAGCGGTCAGAGATGAGTTATCTATTAGCCTCACTGCTCTTTTCTGAATTGAGTCAAGCAGACGGAAGGAGGGCTTCGGTACAGAAGTCCAAGGATGAGAACAGTATTATAATTCAAGACAGACATAAGCTTCATAAAGCGACAATAGCTGTTTAGGTGTAAATAGATTTTCAATACGATCTTCAGTACATCTTTCTTTGTGAAAACCATTCTGTACTTCTGAAAGTGTTACTTCTACTTTTCTTCTAATTGTTTTCTCTATAATTATTCCCAGTATATGAGTTAGTGTGTTCAGTAGAATCATACCTCTATAGTTTTTGCAATTTTTGTTATCTCCCTTATTGTGTATCGGTTATATATATATATATATATATATATATATATATATATATATATATATATATATATATATATATATATATATATATATATATATATATATATATATATATATATATATATATATATATATATATATATATATATATATATATATATATATATATATATATATATATATATATATATATATATATATATATATATATTCATATATATATATATATATATATATATATATATATATATATATATATATATATATATATATATATATATATATATATATATCGATAGTCGCATTTCTGAATTCATGGGTATTTTCTCTTTTTGCCATACCGAATTCAGCACGCTCAATCTCAATGTTGTTACGCTTTTGCCCATACACTCTAGCTTCCCGGTTGTGATCATTTTGTATTACGGTGATTTTCCATATTTCAGATCTCTTATGAATTCTTCCAATTCGTCATTAGTGGTTATATTGCTTTCATTTATACCTCTTCCTAACTTGGTTTTGCTCAGTTTTCACATTTTCTTGCTTTTTTTTCGATTAATTATTCAGCAGTATTAGAAAGTATTGCTTCCACCAGTACATGATTTCTTTTTTTTTCTGTAAGTATAATACGTTGTTCAAACTTTGCTTCAGTAACATCTTTTGTATCTCCTCTTAATTTTTTCAGCACTCTTAAAAACATTTTTGATAGTTCAGCTATCTTGTCTCCAAATTCTTCCTACTTAATTATTTTGCCATTTATCACTAAGTTTTGACTTCTGTTCTCAGCGTCTTATAATATTCTTAGCTTTGTTGAATTGTTTCTTATGTACTCTTGCTATTTTGTCGATTTGATTTTCACCTGTTCTCTTACCAAGCTATTCGTCTGGTGCAGTTACTGTATTTTAATGTTCTACAGACTCATTGTGCAGAGTTTAGTATTATCTTTAAAAAAAATGACTATCTTTTACTCCCCAATTTTTTTTTCTTTACATTTTTTTTATGTTTTGCCTTATTTCCAGTTTGTCTTTCTGCTACTATTTGGTTGCTCAGTGCACAGAATCTTAGCACATCAGAATGTGTTTTACTATTTTTCTCTTTTCTGTGACGTTTGAGTTCTATTCTTTTCACACCCACGTCGTTCATATATCTGTTTTCCTTCCATGTTATTATGCAGTCGATTTCTTCCCTGCTGTATTGAGCTCTCGTTCATTTGTGGATATTTACAATCGGCTATGATAAGATGATGCAAATTACTGAAGTCCAAAATTCTCCTGCCATTGTTATTTCTTGTCTGCACTCCATGTTTTCCAATCACTGAGTTATATATGTTATTTCTAATCCCTAATCTTTAATTGAACTCTCGCACTAAATATATGGTACCTTTTGCTTCTAGTATGGTATTTAGATTCTCTCAAAATTTTTCCTTGTTTTCTACTCTTCTATCACCTTCATCTGGTCTGTACACAACTCTCACTGAAGTTGTTATTGTTTTATCTCTCATTTCTTATGATATTGCTTCCAAGTCATAAGGTGTATCCTATATCTCTTTATGTTTACTATTTATACCTTTATTTATCAAAGGATACAGTATGGTAGTTCAGAAATACCATATAATGTTTTATATTCAAGATATCAATCAAAATATTATGAAACAAATTTTCAGCATCTAAGTACAACCCATCTTGTCGATTCATCGGCCTCACTTGAGAAATAAACATTTATTCAAATATCGAAGCAGGTATAGTTTCTGTTTTGAAAAGATGCGATCAGAGATAGATACCATCACCATCTTTCTGGCCCGCTACCATTCTATTCAATTCTGGCACTAATGAGACAAAATCTCTAGTGAAATGCGTTCAAGTCGGTTCGATTAAACCACAGATTTCGATCAGCCATAAAAACCGATTTCTATCGGCGTACCAAGTTCCTATACAATGTTATTCTTTCGATTCTACCAACTGCTTGAGTTTTATATTAACGTGTATTTGAAGTGAGGTTTTTACAGTGTTTAGGTGGCTTTTACGAGTTTCGACCGTTAAAACAGAAACAGTATACCTACCTATCCGTTTTTATTGTTTTCTCAATGTGTTACTTGTTAAACGTTAAGCTGACATTCCTTTAACAATAGCAGAAGTATATTTTATTTTTTTTTGTGGAAAGATTAATTTTATAAGCTGCAAATAAATTTTTGAATATATAATATATATGTATATATATATATACATATATATATATATATATATATATATATATATATATATATATATATATATATATATATATATATATATATATATATATATATATATATATATATATACACATACATCTAATATATAAAATTCTCGTGTCACGATGTTAGAAGTTAAACTCCTCCGAAATGGCTCCACCGATTCTCATGAAATTTTGTGTGCATATCGTGTAGGTCTGAGAATCAGCTAACATCTATTTTGCATCCCCCTGAATCTTAAGGGTGATGCACCCCTTAATTTTTAATTTTTATTTTTCAGAGAAAATTTTCTGCTCTATTTTTTTATGATACAGCATTCTAAAATACATACAACCCTAAATTTTCATCCCTTTACGATCAACCCCTATTTTTTATTTGTTAAATTCCTTCGAAATGGTTCGACCGATTCTCATGAAATTTTGTGTGCATATCGGTTAGGTCTGAGAATCAGACAAAATTTATTTTTCATCCCCCTGAATGTTGAAGGTGGGTCGAGGGTCCACCCCTTAATTTTTATTTTTCAGACAAAATTTTCTGTTCTATTTTTTCATGATATATAAATTCAAAAATACATACAACCCTAAATTTTCACCCCTCTACGATCAACTCCTATTTTTTATTTGTTAAACTCCTCCAAAATGGCAACACCGATTCTCATGAAGTTTTGTGTGCATATCGGTTAGGTCTAAGAATCGGACAATATCTATTTTTCATCCCCCTGGATGTTGAGGGTGGTCCACCACTTAATTTTTTTTTCAGACAATATTTTCTGTTCTATTTTTTTTATGATACAGCTTTCAAAAATACATACAACCCTCAATTTTCAACTCTCTACGATCCCATTTTTTATTTGTTGATTATAAACTTCAATTTTTCTGGCAAGATTTTTATTTTTATTTTGTCATGACTTAGAATAAAAAAAATCATATTACTCTCAATTTTTCACCCCGATGAACCCGTAGGGGCGTCGGTAGACCAGCGGTAAGGTTGTACCGCCTATGCCGTTTGTAAACCGAGGATTGTGGGTTCGAGTCCCACCTTGCTCTTGGGTGTTGTATATGTCTGGAATTTAGTGGTTCTATTTATATTAGTAAAATTGTTGGGTAATGTACATAGTTTACAAGCCCATTGGCCGTTCGGAACCGGCGTTAAACTGTAGGTCCCTTGAGAAAAAAAAATGAACCCGTATTTTTCCATCGCAATTTTCATTTTTTTTTAAATTTTATCTACAGAGCCGCAATGGGGTTGCAAGATGGCAATCGAAAATAACTATAGTCGGTCTGAGAATAGGTCGTTGTATATTTTTCATAACCCTATAATAATATAATAAAGTGATTAGGGAGGTACACAACAAACATTTTTATAAATTTTTTATACAAAATTTTTATTTTAATTTTTTTATGATGTTGCATAACCCTAAATTCTCACCCTTTTATCAACAACACTTATTATATTTTTATAGCCATTTTCATAATTTAAACAACGTTTGCCGGGTCAGATAGATATAATGATAGATAGATAGAGATACATCGGCAGATAGATGAATAGATAGAAAGATAGATAGATATGCAGATATATAGATAGATAGATAGATAGATAGATAGATAGATAGATAGATAGATAGATAGATAGATAGATAGATAGATAGATAGATAGATAGATAGATAGATAGATAGATAGATAGATAGATAGATAGATAGATAGATAGATAGATAGTTAGATAGATTACTATCTAGATAGATAGATAGATAGTTAGATATACATCGGCAGATAGATGAATAGATAGATAGATAAAAATAATTTATATGGCAGAACAACGTTTGCCGGGTCAGCTAGTATATATATATATATATATATATATATATATATATATATATATATATATATATATATATATATATATATATATATATATAAATATAAATATATATATATATATATATATATATATATATATATATATATATATATATATATATAAATGACCTTTATAAGGTCCCTTGAGGAATATCAGATGTTGATAAAACTCTACCAGAAGCTCTTATGTAAGAAGTAGAACTAGAATTATTGAAATGCAGGGAAAATAGTAAAGAATACGTAGTGGCCGAAATACTCAAGCATACAAGTAGAAAACCATAGAAACATAACCGAATTTTACATCAAATGTCCATATTTGAGCCGTATACCAAAGCTCTAGACCGAAGCAAGGATAATACTTATTCGCAAGAGAAACATTAAGGAAGGTATCAAAAATTACCAGCCTGGTGTCACCAGAAAAACCAGTTTTATTTTGAAGTGGCTTCAGTACAGCCGGTATATCCGTGTCGCTGAGGAAAGTTGTCAGTCGAACAAAAAAATACTCGCTATATTTAGCACTAATTTTCATAGACTGAGAAAGCATTCAATTAGATATAATCTCGAGCGATAATTTAATTTATACTAATTTTCTTTATATATACCCTCCTTTATATCACTTGTAGCTACGATAATAATAATAATAGAGCAATAATAATATCAGGGTATCGACAAACTACACCTAGAATTTCTGAACAATATTACAGGGTGGTCAGGGTATAAAAAGAAATATGCGGAGCTACCATCAGATATTCCACTAGCTAAGAAGTATAACGATGTGATATAATATCTCCATAGCTATTATCATCATTAGTTGAATTTTCATCCAAACGCAGGACTGAAACAAAAAAAGTTTGTGCACAAAAGAAAAATACATTAGTTAAACGAATCGAGTGATGATCTGGAGATTCATAAGTCGAATCTCAAAGTTATAGAGTTCAATATCCATCTGTGATTTATGTAAAAATAATGAATTTTACAAATAGTTCATCAAAGTATATAGAGTTGTATATTTTCAATCGTAAGTGGACGTAACAATTCATTCCGAAACTGACTTACTGTCTTCAATCTTCTGTTGAAGTACAGTTCCTCGTCTATCGCACTTCACCGTACTAACATATCGATTATATATTTCAAAATTATTCAGCCTTTATTTATAATCGGCAAGATTACGATGAAATCGTACTTTTTCTTCGGCTTCTTCTTCACCGAGCCCTGAAGAAGTACAATAATAAATTGAGCTGAACACAGTAACAAAGCGCCTAAAAAATTGTCTAAGTAAGACAAAGGTCACATGATGTGAACAGTGAAATGATATCACTGGCCTTCATATCAAGGAGCCGAATTGTGCAAGAAGGCGGGTGTAGCAAATAAGCTCCAAGATTTTCAACTGGTTCTTATTAAGAATTTGGACAGAGTAGTAAGTACTGTTGTTGTGTTCTTTTTCATTGTCTTCTTATTGCTTAAAAAATGTAAAAATACTTCAATTTTGACAAGACAGCTTACAACAAAGGGAGGGTAAAATGGTCCTGCAAACTAGTAGAAAACATGTTACAGGGACTTGCTTAAGTTTGCATGTCGGCGCACCATATTCTAGAAGTGGTCTTAAGAAGACCATTCAAATGTAAAATGGGAACTATTACTGGACATGATTTAGACATATTTGAAAGATTTAGTGCTGCATGGCCTAATCTA